>JAPPVO010000059.1:181063537-181591850 GCA_030407325.1 Camellia japonica | reverse complement strand
TTAGTATACGCTAAACAAGGCCTGATATTGAGTCATAATTTAAGGGGTATTTCATCACTAAAGTCTAAATTGAAAAGATTAATAGACGAGAGGGGTTAAGTATTACAATTTTTAATTAATAGTGTAAAATAATATGAGACAATAGTTTAGGGGTAAAGTATAATAGGTTTGGATTTTCTCAAGTTGACCATCTCCACTTGAGAGAGCATTTGGGATCGATGAGCCCATTTTGAAATTGACCTTTGTGATTCGAACTGTTCATTTTTTAATACTCATTGAGTAGAATATTTTTGTAAAAAAAATTAAGATAATCAGACATCGGTAATTATATGTTTGAATCATATAGGTATTACAAAAAATGAATGGCTACTCATGAAATTATAGTTGTTATCCATTTTTTTTAAAACAAATGTGATTCAAACATATAAAAACCGAAATTTGATTATTTTAATTTTTTATATAAATATTCTACTCAACGAGTTTTATAATGTTAACAGTTCGAATAAGTAAGATTAATTCCAAAATGGGCTCTCTAAACCTAAACACTCTCACAAATTGAATGGCTAATTTAACAGAATCCAATCTCAGATATAATTTGCACTTATTCTAAAATGGATCAGGTTTCTCTTCAGTTCGAGATTAAATTGGAGCGTATTGTTGGCCGTGGAGCCCACCGTGGGTTCTGTTTTGATGATCCAAATAGTTTAATATATAAATCTCGCCGAATATTTTATCTCTATAAAAAGCTTACGTTAATTAGATATCGATAGTCACTTGATCAAATCATATTTTTTTATCAACAGTAAATATAATTTTCAAAATAAATTGTTGACAAAAATCTAATATGATCAAGTAACGATTAATATCTTATCAATGTGATTTTTTATAAGAATAAAATATTCGACCAACTTTATACATTACACAATTTAAATTATCAAAACAAAATTTATACTGAACTTCATAAACGCGAACAACATAATCCAGTCACTATACCGTTTGGGAAGATGAGTTTGTGATTTTTTTTTGGCTATTTTAGCCGCAAAAGACAAAATAGGTTATTTTAGTTACAAGAAACAAAACATTACATTTAACCCATAATCATTACACTCTTCTTTCACAAAAAAAAAATGAAAAAAGTCAAAAAGCCAAAAAATCTTTCCCAAACCAAACTTTTTAGCTCAGATTAAAATAGCCAAAAAAATTAAAAAGTTAAAAAGTCGACCCACTTTCCAAACGGAAACTTTCAGCTTGCTTGGTTCCATTTTTCCAAAAACAGTTTTCAGAAAATTCTACTTTTTTATTTTTTGTGTTTTTTTTGTTTTTATTGAATTTTTTTAATATTTTAAGTAATTTTTTTACTTTTTAGGTGTATTTATGTTAGGTGTGTAAAGAAAAATTTATTAATGGATTACCTGATTTATTTGCTCACAAAATTAGAGATGTTCTTAGTCAACCTACTGGAATAATTGAATATGATAATTTAACCTATGGTGATATAATTAGCACTATTCAAAAAGAAGGATTAAGAATGTGTATTGATCTTAAACTTAGTCAAAAAGCTCAAAAAGATAAGCACAAGGCTAAATATGAATTAGGAAATTTCTGTGAACAATATGGTTTACCTCCTGTAGCACCCTCTCGTAGGAAACCACATAAACATAGTAAACATAGACACAAATATTCAAATAAATACAAAAAGAACTATTCACCTTCTAAATCAAATGATAAATTTTATACTAAACCAAAAAAGAAATATTACAAGTCAAAATCACATCCAAAATCTAAATCTAATAAAGATATTACATGTTATAACTGTGGTCAAAAAGGTCATTATTCTAATAAGTGTAAGGAGAAACAAAAATTAAAAGATAAAGTCAATCAACTTCAAATTAATGATGAATCAAAAAATCAATTATTTGAAATCTTTCAATTAAATCAATCTGTTAGTGATTCCTCTTCTGATAATCCTAATACTTCATCTGATTACCATTCACCTAGTAATGATTCTGATAATAATATAGAATTAGGATGTAATGATGTTTGTTGTAAACCTGTTAAACAAATTACTGTTCTTACTAAACAAAATCAAGAAGAATCTGCTCTTATTGAACTAATTAGTAAATTAGATGATCCAGAATTAAAGAAGAAATATACTGATAGACTTAAATCTTTATTAATTAATAATACTGATTCTAAACCTAGGCAAGATAAACCAATTATTAGTCTATCTAAAACTTTAGAAAGATTTAAGAATAAACAAAAAGAAGTTACACTTCAAGATTTACAACAAGAAATCAATCAGATTAAACAAACTATTAAAGAACTACAAAATAAAGATCAACATTTAGAAGACGAAATTATTACATTAAAACCTAATAAAAATTTAGAAAATTTCCAAGATAATAATGATGAATCTCCTAATGAATCTGGTCATGATTCTGACCATACTAATCCTGAAAACCTTCTATTCGATAATCGATCACACCAATCTCAATCAAACAATCTTGAAAATAAAAGATTAAATCTAATTAATAAAATTTATATTCAAAAGTGGTATTCAAAAATTAAAATTGTTATTAATAACTTTGAATTAGAACTTGTTGCATTAATTGATACTGGTGCTGATTTAAATTGCATTCAAGAAGGTTTACTCCCTACTAAATATTATGAAAAATGTCATGAAAGATTAACCTCTGCTAATGGTAGTAAAATGCATATTAAATATAAATTACCTAAAGTTCATGTTTGTCACAATAATGTCTGTTTTAAAACCTCATTTGTTTTAGTAAAAAACATGACTGATAAAATCATTTTAGGTACACCATTTATCTATTTACTATATCCATTTACTACATCTAGTGAAGGAATAACTACTCATGTTTTCGGTCAACCTGTTACATTTAAATTCTTATCTCCACCTGAAATGTTAGAATTAAATCAATTAAAAGATTGTTCTATCTCTCACACTATTAATCGACTAAGTAGACATTTAAAATTTCTTAAAGAAGAAATTAATTACAAAAGAATTGATCAACAATTAACTGATCCCGTTATTATTTCTCAGATTAATGAATTTAAATTAAAACTTGAATCAACTGTTTGTTCAACTTTACCTACTGCGTTTTGGCATAGGAAAAAACATGTAGTTACTTTGCCATATATCAAAAATTTTAATGAAAAACAAATTCCTACTAAATCTAGACCTATTCAAATGAATCATGAATTACTTGAAATGTGTAAAAAAGAAATTAATGAATTGTTAAAAAATAGAATAATTAGTCCGAGTAAATCCCCATGGTCTTGTCCTGCTTTTTATGTTAATAAAAATGCTGAATTAGAACGAGGTGTCCCTCGATTAGTCATTAATTACAAACCTTTAAATGCTATTTTAGAATGGATTAGGTATCCTATTCCTAATAAAAAAGATTTGATTAAAAGACTTAGTCAAGCTGTTATTTTTAGTAAATTTGATTTAAAAAGTGGTTTTTGGCAAATTCAAATTCATCCTAAGGATAGATATAAAACTGCTTTCACTACACCATTTGGACACTATGAATGGAATGTTATGCCATTTGGGTTAAAAAATGCTCCTAGTGAATTTCAACATATAATGAATGATATTTTCAATCCATTTAGTCATTTTTCCATAGTTTATATAGATGATATTCTTATTTTTTCAAAATCAATTAGTGAACACTGGAAACATCTTACTGCCTTCTTTTATACCATTAAAAGTCATGGTCTAGTCATTTCTGCTCCTAAGATTAAATTGTTTCAAACCAAAGTCCGATTTTTAGGTTATGATATTCACCAGAATACTATTTTACCTATTAGTCGTTCCATTGAATTTGCGTCTAAATTTCCTGATGAAATCTTAGATAAAACTCAACTACAACGTTTTTTAGGATCACTGAATTATATTGCTGAATTTTACAAAGACCTTAGGAAAACTTGTCAACCTCTGTTTGATCGGTTAAAAGACAATCCTCCTCCTTGGTCTTCTACTCATACTGCTATTGTTAAACAAGTTAAACAATATGTCAAGTCTCTTCCTTGTCTTGGTATTCCTACTGAAAATTCATTCAAAATTATTCAAACTGATGCCTCTGATGTTGGTTATGGTGGCATTCTCCTTCAGAAAGTCACTCCTCAATCATCTGAACAAATTGTTCGTTATCACTCTGGTGTCTGGAATATAGCACAATTAAATTATAGTACTATTAAAAAAGAAATTTTATCTACTGTTTTATGTATTAGTAAATTTCAAGATGATATTTTAAATCAAAAATTTTTACTTCGTGTTGATTGCAAATCTGCTAAATATGTTTTAGAAAAAGATATTCAAAATCTTGCTAGTAAGCAAATTTTTGCCCGTTGGCAATCTATTTTAAGTATTTTCGATTTTACTATTGAATATATACCTGGTTGTCAAAATTCCATTCCCGATTTCCTTACCCGAGAATTTTTACAAGGGGGATAGGGATGGCCACTCCATTTATTGCTAACCTTTGTTTCTTTTTAAACAGATGTCTCGCCCAAGGCCCCCTTCTAAAGCCTTGGTTCCAACTAGTCAGCTTTTTATCCCTCCTTTGGAGTTAGTCACCCAATACCATCCTATTGAAATGATTAACCGTTACCAAGTTCTTGGTAATACTCCTCGACCCAGTTTCACATCTGCTTTGGCCTATGATCCTTTTGCTTCATCTAGCCAAGCAGTTACTCCATACCCTCCTAATCCTATTAAAACTGCTCGATCTGATTATGTTGACTCAACAACTACGAATCTCTTTTTCAAAGAACCTAGTCACTCAAAGAGTCAATCTGTTAATGATCTGGTTAAAACTTATTTCCCTCCTGGATGGCATTTTGTTCCTCTCCATCCAGAGAAAACAATTACCTTCTATAAAGACATCCTGTTCAACCATCAATCAATTGTGATTAAACCCATTTATGATCGTACTTACACTAGTAAAGTGGTTTACCATTCACTTTATATTCACAATATTGTTTCCTTAGTTGAATGGGGTTCTCCTTATCAACTTCGAGATTTACCTAATCACTCCCTTCAGTATAATTATTGATTATATTGATGCCTGGTTCAAAGTCCTCCTATATCAAAATGAAACATTTAGTCACTCTTGGTTTCTTCAATTTGATCAAAAGTTTAAGTCAGAATTACCTACTTGGTTTCTGAGATGGTGGACACATTATGGTGCCATTCCAGACATCTTCCCATCAGTAATTTTGGATCAAGTCAATTACTTTTCCACTGTTTTCCATTCACTCCACAGCAAAGAGAATTCCCTCAATTGCTTATTTTTATATCCAAATATAAGATCCCTTGGATATTCAAATGGCAATATGGTATTTCTGGTAAAGTGATTCAGCGGCTACATAAGGTTAAATGGTGGGATAACTTCAAGATTCAACGAATTGTTGATATTGTTCAAACTGAGTTCCCGATTAACATTCATGCTCCTACACCTGCCATGGTTAAAGCTCATCAGATCCCAACTGCTCCAGTCACTCAAGGAAGCCAACTTCCCCAGTCAATCTTGGAAGCCCATCATCCAGTTCTTCCAAGCCCAAGTCATCCAAATCAAAGATTAAATCTAAGTCAGCAAAGCCCAGTTCTGACCAGCCCAAGTCAAAGGATAAATCCAAATCAAAGGTTAAGCCCAAGTCCAAGTCATCCAAAGATGAACTCCTCCAAATGGCTCGTTTACTCATGGCCCAAGCCAAATCAGACTCGGATAACAGCAGTTCAGAAGGTGGTTCAGACGGTTCAAACTCTTCTGAAGGTTCAACTACTCAAAATCCATATGGACCCGAGTTCCAAGATGCTCAGGACCCATATGCTTAATTCAGTCATTGGATTCTATATAGCTATAATTATCAGCTTCAATCAATACTCGTCTTTTGAGAAAAGCTGCTGATATATATATCTATATTTGATTCCCTCAGTCACATGCCTCCAAGCAATGAATAGTAAAAAAGTCAACTTTACTGTTCACTATTCATCAAAAAGTCAACATTACTATTCACCATTCATCATGATTCATTCCACCGACAAATTCAGCACAGTAAAAGCTTTAATTATTCACCGAAAGCAGCAGACAACTCCCATGTGCTTCTGATGCTCCTTTCAAGTCCAGACTATTCACTCACAAGGCTCACAGCAATCACTCACAAGGCTAACAGTGGTGGTCTCTTTTGATTATAAAAGGGCCTCTTCAGTCAAGAATAAGGCAGAGTTAGAAAAATTGAGAGCATCCCTTCCTCAAGAGAAAAACCTATCTCTGTAATTTTCTTTTCAAGTCCGTTTTCAAGTTATGTATTTTGAAGAATTGTTAGTTTCAATCCATTAAACAATTGTAAGTTTTATTATTAATGTTTATTTAAACTGTTTTCTTTTATTTCTTATAGTGCTAGTTTAACTTATTTTTAGTATTATTTGTGCTGTTTCCTTCTTCATGTTCTTTATGTTTCTGCTTCCGTTTCCTTTGGTATCAGAGCCAAGTTCTGTTTGTATATGTTTCTTACATCTTGTTTTCTATTTAATCATTCTCCTTTCTTGATTAGTTATTCTGTTTTCGGCCATCTTAATCTGTCAAAAATTCTATCTGTGTCTTTCCACCTAGCTAAGTCACCCACTTTCGTCCCTGTCCAGAGTAAGTCCTTAGGGTTAGGCAGTGTCGGACTTAGGGGTCTTCCGAATAGGGTATGTATGGATGCGGGTATGTGAAAAACATGATAAATTTTGACAATGTATTAAGATTCCTATAATACAGATTAAATAATCAAAAGATGAGTCGATTATTTAGAAGTAACTCGTCAGCTAGTTCTAGATCAACTACTTTGCCCTCACTACTCAATCAAGGATTAGTAATTAATGAAGAAGATGTTGAAATACAAAATGATAAAATTGATGTAGACTGGAATATCCCAAAATTGCCAATTAAAGAAATTTATAAAACTTCTTTTATACAAAATACTTTCAAAATCTCTTTGCATGTTAAGACAATTGAACAAGTATATGCTTTAGAAAAACCCCGGGAAACCTGTCAATTATTTGATGCTAACCTCATAAAAAGATATTTAAAAAGTGATTACAATTTTATTCATATAGGTTTAATTCAAGTTGGTGTCAAACCATTAACTCAACAAGGTAAAAATACTTCTGTTTTATTATGTTTAAGAGATGCTCGTTTTCTTAATTACAATGATAGTTTAATGGGTATGATGGAAACTGGTCTTCATAAAGGTCCAGTACATTTTAATTGTTTTCCTGATTTTACTCTTAGTTTACGAGATCCAAATATTTTACATGCATTAACATTAAATATACAATTACATGGTTCATTTACCAATATGATGAATAAAACCCATAATATTGCTTTAATTTATCGTGTTCATTATAAGTGCATGAAAACTAATTTAAATGTTCACGCATTGCACAAGTCCCCTAAAGATAAAACTTTACTAATCCAAAGTAGTAGTACTGATACCCATATAAATGTTCCCCAAATGATTGAATGGAAAAATGTAGATTTACCAGATCAATGGATCACTGTAAATGAACATTACAAACATAATCAACAACAATCTTCTATTCAAGATATCCAAGATATCCAACAATATACTGATGGTTCAGTTCACATTAAATTTAATCGAGTCAATCCTCTAGACATAGTACTTCTAGTATACCTACTGAAATTGAAACTGAAGATGAAATATTTAATACTCCTTTATTTCGAAAAAATAGTCAACTCAATTTTGGTCACACTACAAATAGTAAACTCAAAGGAATTGATAACTCTACAACTTCTCAAATTAGTAAACCTGTTTATTCAACACACACACATTTACCTGAAGAAGATGAAGAATCTCAAAATTCTCCTACTCAAACTGATTTCGAAATTACACATCCAATCAATCCTCAATAATGACAATCAAAAAAGAATTTACTCCTGATTTAGATAAATTACTTATTGATTTTAGATCTAAAGAAAATAGAACTAAAAGACATGCTTATCGTGCTAAATATGATTCTGCTCAACAATCCAGCATAACTAGGAAATGGTATGATTTTATGGTAGAATATGGTTTCGAATTATCTTTCTTTGAATATATGGATAACTATTATAAAAAGATTAATACAATCACAAAACATAAATGGAAAACTTCCCCTAATACATCTGTTACCTCTAGTCATCCACCTCTATCTAATATAATTATTGAATGCCAAGGTTCTGAAGTCCCAGCCTCTCCTTTTAAGTTGCCTGGCACTGACCTGAAATTAAAAAAATTATTGAACAAAATAATTATACTAATCAATGTTTAAAAACAATTGGTAAACAATTAGATAAAATAGAAACTAATTTAGATGATTATTCTGCTAATACCACATCTACTAAACAATCTCTCGATCAACCTTTAATAAACCTTCCCAGTGATCGTTCCAAACGCAAAAGTTTAGTCACCAATGATCATCTGCCTGTAAAGCTATCGAACAACTATTTACCAAATTAGCTACCAATGAACAAGCTTCACCCTCCAAAGGTCTTACTGTTTTAAATCAACAAGAACCTGTTTCTACTCAATCTGATTCTGATTCAACTGATAATGAGATTAATCAATTAGCTCGACAATTTCAACCCTCTACTCAGCTCAACAAATTGCATTATCCTAAACCTAATCCTACATCTCTTACAAAAAATTGGTATTCTAGACCAACTCCTCCTGATCTCCAATATGAAGAAAATAATCTTGCTAATCAATTTTCTGTCTCTGCCAAAAAATTATATGAATGGAATATTGATGGTTTAAGTGAAGATCAAATATTGCAAAAATTAAATCATTTATCTATGGTTGCTAATAGTTATTTAACTAATTACCCTGATTACTCTCAACCTGAAGTTGCATCTTTAATAACCTCTGGTTTTACCGGTATGCTCAAATCTTGGTGGGAAAAATATCTCACTGCAGAACAACGTGAATCAATCTTACATGCTAATCAAAAAGATGCAAATGATCTCCCTATCTTTGATGAACATATTGGTTATTATGTACCTGATGGTGTTAACACATTAATCTACACAATAGTTAGACATTTTATAGGAACTCCTACTAATATATATTCTCGCATACATGATCAACTTAGTAACCTGACCTGTCCTACCTTAAGTGATTTTAGATGGTATAAAGATGTTTTTACCTCTAGAGTTATGTTAAGAGAAGACTGTACTAAATCATTTTGGAAAGAAAAATTTATTAATGGATTACCTGATTTATTTGCTCACAAAATTAGAGATGTTCTTAGTCAACCTACTGGAATAATTGAATATGATAATTTAACCTATGGTGATATAATTAGCACTATTCAAAAAGAAGGATTAAGAATGTGTATTGATCTTAAACTTAGTCAAAAAGCTCAAAAAGATAAGCACAAGGCTAAATATGAATTAGGAAATTTCTGTGAACAATATGGTTTACCTCCTGTAGCACCCTCTCGTAGGAAACCACATAAACATAGTAAACATAGACACAAATATTCAAATAAATACAAAAAGAACTATTCACCTTCTAAATCAAATGATAAATTTTATACTAAACCAAAAAAGAAATATTACAAGTCAAAATCACATCCAAAATCTAAATCTAATAAAGATATTACATGTTATAACTGTGGTCAAAAAGGTCATTATTCTAATAAGTGTAAAGAGAAACAAAAATTAAAAGATAAAGTTAATCAACTTCAAATTAATGATGAATCAAAAAATCAATTATTTGAAATCTTTCAATTAAATCAATCTGTTAGTGATTCCTCTTCTGATAATCCGAATACTTCATCTGATTACCATTCACCTAGTAATGATTCTGATAATAATATAGAATTAGGATGTAATGATGTTTGTTGTAAACCTGTTAAACAAATTACTGTTCTTACTAAACAAAATCAAGAAGAATCTGCTCTTATTGAACTAATTAGTAAATTAGATGATCCAGAATTAAAGAAGAAATATACTGATAGACTTAAATCTTTATTAATTAATAATACTGATTCTAAACCTAGGCAAGATAAACCAATTATTAGTCTATCTAAAACTTTAGAAAGATTTAAGAATAAACAAAAAGAAGTTACACTTCAAGATTTACAACAAGAAATCAATCAGATTAAACAAACTATTAAAGAACTACAAAATAAAGATCAACATTTAGAAGACGAAATTATTACATTAAAACCTAATAAAAATTTAGAAAATTTCCAAGATAATAATGATGAATCTCCTAATGAATCTGGTCATGATTCTGACCATACTAATCCTGAAAACCTTCTATTCGATAATCGATCACACCAATCTCAATCAAACAATCTTGAAAATAAAAGATTAAATCTAATTAATAAAATTTATATTCAAAAGTGGTATTCAAAAATTAAAATTGTTATTAATAACTTTGAATTAGAACTTGTTGCATTAATTGATACTGGTGCTGATTTAAATTGCATTCAAGAAGGTTTACTCCCTACTAAATATTATGAAAAATGTCATGAAAGATTAACCTCTGCTAATGGTAGTAAAATGCATATTAAATATAAATTACCTAAAGTTCATGTTTGTCACAATAATGTCTGTTTTAAAACCTCATTTGTTTTAGTAAAAAACATGACTGATAAAATCATTTTAGGTACACCATTTATCTATTTACTATATCCATTTACTACATCTAGTGAAGGAATAACTACTCATGTTTTCGGTCAACCTGTTACATTTAAATTCTTATCTCCACCTGAAATGTTAGAATTAAATCAATTAAAAGATTGTTCTATCTCTCACACTATTAATCGACTAAGTAGACATTTAAAATTTCTTAAAGAAGAAATTAATTACAAAAGAATTGATCAACAATTAACTGATCCCGTAATTATTTCTCAGATTAATGAATTTAAATTAAAACTTGAATCAACTGTTTGTTCAACTTTACCTACTGCGTTTTGGCATAGGAAAAAACATGTAGTTACTTTGCCATATATCAAAAATTTTAATGAAAAACAAATTCCTACTAAATCTAGACCTATTCAAATGAATCATGAATTACTTGAAATGTGTAAAAAAGAAATTAATGAATTGTTAAAAAATAGAATAATTAGTCCGAGTAAATCCCCATGGTCTTGTCCTGCTTTTTATGTTAATAAAAATGCTGAATTAGAACGAGGTGTCCCTCGATTAGTCATTAATTACAAACCTTTAAATGCTGTTTTAGAATGGATTAGGTATCCTATTCCTAATAAAAAAGATTTGATTAAAAGACTTAGTCAAGCTGTTATTTTTAGTAAATTTGATTTAAAAAGTGGTTTTTGGCAAATTCAAATTCATCCTAAGGATAGATATAAAACTGCTTTCACTACACCATTTGGACACTATGAATGGAATGTTATGCCATTTGGGTTAAAAAATGCTCCTAGTGAATTTCAACATATAATGAATGATATTTTCAATCCATTTAGTCATTTTTCCATAGTTTATATAGATGATATTCTTATTTTTTCAAAATCAATTAGTGAACACTGGAAACATCTTACTGCCTTCTTTTATACCATTAAAAGTCATGGTCTAGTCATTTCTGCTCCTAAGATTAAATTGTTTCAAACCAAAGTCCGATTTTTAGGTTATGATATTCACCAGAATACTATTTTACCTATTAGTCGTTCCATTGAATTTGCGTCTAAATTTCCTGATGAAATCTTAGATAAAACTCAACTACAACGTTTTTTAGGATCACTGAATTATATTGCTGAATTTTACAAAGACCTTAGGAAAACTTGTCAACCTCTGTTTGATCGGTTAAAAGACAATCCTCCTCCTTGGTCTTCTACTCATACTGCTATTGTTAAACAAGTTAAACAATATGTCAAGTCTCTTCCTTGTCTTGGTATTCCTACTGAAAATTCATTCAAAATTATTCAAACTGATGCCTCTGATGTTGGTTATGGTGGCATTCTCCTTCAGAAAGTCACTCCTCAATCATCTGAACAAATTGTTCGTTATCACTCTGGTGTCTGGAATAAAGCACAATTAAATTATAGTACTATTAAAAAAGAAATTTTATCTACTGTTTTATGTATTAGTAAATTTCAAGATGATATTTTAAATCAAAAATTTTTACTTCGTGTTGATTGCAAATCTGCTAAATATGTTTTAGAAAAAGATGTTCAAAATCTTGCTAGTAAGCAAATTTTTGCCCGTTGGCAATCTATTTTAAGTATTTTCGATTTTACTATTGAATATATACCTGGTTGTCAAAATTCCATTCCCGATTTCCTTACCCGAGAATTTTTACAAGGGGGATAGGGATGGCCACTCCATTTATTGCTAACCTTTGTTTCTTTTTAAACAGATGTCTCGCCCAAGGCCCCCTTCTAAAGCCTTGGTTCCAACTAGTCAGCCTTTTATCCCTCCTTTGGAGTTAGTCACCCAATACCATCCTATTGAAATGATTAACCGTTACCAAGTTCTTGGTAATACTCCTCGACCCAGTTTCACATCTGCTTTGGCCTATGATCCTTTTGCTTCATCTAGCCAAGCAGTTACTCCATACCCTCCTAATCCTATTAAAACTGCTCGATCTGATTATGTTGACTCAACAACTACGAATCTCTTTTTCAAAGAACCTAGTCACCCAAAGAGTCAATCTGTTAATGATCTGGTTAAAACTTATTTCCCTCCTGGATGGCATTTTGTTCCTCTCCATCCAGAGAAAACAATTACCTTCTATAAAGACATCCTGTTCAACCATCAATCAATTGTGATTAAACCCATTTATGATCGTACTTACACTAGTAAAGTGGTTTACCATTCACTTTATATTCACAATATTGTTTCCTTAGTTGAATGGGGTTCTCCTTATCAACTTCGAGATTTACCTAATCACTCCCTTCAGTATAATTATTATGATTATATTGATGCCTGGTTCAAAGTCCTCCTATATCAAAATGAAACATTTAGTCACTCTTGGTTTCTTCAATTTGATCAAAAGTTTAAGTCAGAATTACCTACTTGGTTTCTGAGATGGTGGACACATTATGGTGCCATTCCAGACATCTTCCCATCAGTAATTTTGGATCAAGTCAATTACTTTTCCACTGTTTTCTCATTCACTCCACAGCAAAGAGAATTCCCTCAATTGCTTATTTTTATATCCAAATATAAGATCCCTTGGATATTCAAATGGCAATATGGTATTTCTGGTAAAGTGATTCAGCGGCTACATAAGGTTAAATGGTGGGATAACTTCAAGATTCAACGAATTGTTGATATTGTTCAAACTGAGTTCCCGATTAACATTCATGCTCCTACACCTGCCATGGTTAAAGCTCATCAGATCCCAACTGCTCCAGTCACTCAAGGAAGCCAACTTCCTCCAGTCAATCTTGGAAGCCCATCATCCAGTTCTTCCAAGCCCAAGTCATCCAAATCAAAGATTAAATCCAAGTCAGCAAAGCCCAGTTCTGACCAGCCCAAGTCAAAGGATAAATCCAAATCAAAGGTTAAGCCCAAGTCCAAGTCATCCAAAGATGAACTCCTCCAAATGGCTCGTTTACTCATGGCCCAAGCCAAATCAGACTCGGATAACAGCAGTTCAGAAGGTGGTTCAGACGGTTCAAACTCTTCTGAAGGTTCAACTACTCAAAATCCATATGGACCCGAGTTCCAAGATGCTCAGGACCCATATGCTTAATTCAGTCATTGGATTCTATATAGCTATAATTATCAGCTTCAATCAATACTCGTCTTTTGAGAAAAGCTGCTGATATATATATCTATATTTGATTCCCTCAGTCACATGCCTCCAAGCAATGAATAGTAAAAAAGTCAACTTTACTGTTCACTATTCATCAAAAAGTCAACATTACTATTCACCATTCATCATGATTCATTCCACCGACAAATTCAGCACAGTAAAAGCTTTAATTATTCACCGAAAGCAGCAGACAACTCCCATGTGCTTCTGATGCTCCTTTCAAGTCCAGACTATTCACTCACAAGGCTCACAGCAATCACTCACAAGGCTAACAGTGGTGGTCTCTTTTGATTATAAAAGGGCCTCTTCAGTCAAGAATAAGGCAGAGTTAGAAAAATTGAGAGCATCCCTTCCTCAAGAGAAAAACCTATCTTTGTAATTTTCTTTTCAAGTCCGTTTTCAAGTTATGTATTTTGAAGAATTGTTAGTTTCAATCCATTAAACAATTGTAAGTTTTATTATTAATGTTTATTTAAACTGTTTTCTTTTATCCTTTCTTAAAATGCTAGTTTAACTTATTTTTAGTATTATTTGTGCTGTTTCCTTCTTCATGTTCTTTATGTTTCTGCTTCGTTTCCTATTGTCTAAAAAGTAAAAAAAATTGTAAAAAAAATCTTTTAAAAATTCACTAAATACCAAAAATATAAAAAAATACAGAATTCAGTACATTTTTTGTATTTTTATGTATTTATTAATTTTTTAAATATTTTTTTCACTAATTTTTTACTTTTTAGATACATCTAAGTAAGGTGTATCTAAAAAAGTAAAAAAATGTTTAAAATTTTAAAAATATTCACTAAAAACAAAAAAACATAAAAATTAAAAAACTCAATTTTTAAAAAACTTAATCTAAAAAATTCAAACCAAACACATTGATTAGGTTAGGGAGAATCCAAATCCTTCCAAAATATCTTCACACTAAAAAATTATATAATTATATATTTTATATTTCTCAATCAACTAAATCGGCGCGACTATCGGGGGAAGGACGGCATTGGTCGCATTCTCTTTAACTTTTAGCATTAAATGGCTGTGTTTTCTTTTTGTATCTCTGGAAGTTGTGAGGCTTTTTAATGGAATTGGAATGATAAAAATTCACAATGAAGGAAAAAGAAAGACAAAAGAGAAAAAGTGAATTCAAAGGCCAAATGGGTCTATATATAAAAATTCAAAATTTGAAAAGAAATGCACATTTTCAAAAATGCTTGCAAAGAGACAAAAATAGTCATAAAACTAATTATTTGCAAAAGTGCATGGAAAGAGAGAGAGAGCTAGCAGATAAATAGAGACACACATACATATATATATATAGATACATACATACATATATACATACATGCCTAAGTGAAAAAAGGTATAGCAATGATTAAGAACTCTAAATAAAGAACTTTAAATCTACCACTAGTGAGGTGAAAATTGAAAAAAAAAAAAAAAACAAGGCACAACATACACTGTGCCAGTGGGTGATTATTAATGGTGGCTCTAATTAGAACTCCCAAACATTTTTGAAAAGGGTAATGTTATGATGCCGATCTTAAAAAAGTGTATACGGTATATAAATTAAAATATTTAACTTTATTTGATTTAATATAATGAAATAAAATAAAATAAAATAAAATAATTATTTTTGAACTCTTTTATAAAATGATCATTTTTTTATAATAGTATATGATAATATTTTAATAGATCATAACTAACACTAATGTGTATAGGCCTCATTTGAAAAATAAATTATTTTAATCGGTTATTTTAGTAATTATTTTAATAGGTTAAAATATTTGTATTTAGAAATGTAATTAATTTTTTGTAGTTGAATATGATATTTGTGAGTAAAAAATAAAATATTATAAATTTGACGTAACCTTCTCTTATTGACTATTTATTTTATTTATTTTATATAAATTTTAACCAAAAGTAAAAAAAAGTAGCTTTTGCTTAACAAGCCATAGTCAAGTTATAATCAAAGCCGCAACTGTTATTATAATAAATCATAACTATCATTAAATAAATTATAATTAGAATATATATAGGTACCTAAAAAAAAAAAAATAGTGTTACGTGCATTAATTAGTATATCAATTAGTGTACTAATATATATTATGATATTATTACTGATCCTGCTCATTATATAAATTAAAAATATATAAAATTTTTAAAATTATGACATATCATCTATTAATACATTAATTAATATATCAATTAATACATATAAAATTATTAAAAAAACAATTGTGTATCATAAAATTTCTCAATAGGTGGGAAGAAAAAGTTCCACTGGTGTCTCTGCATGTTTGTTTTTTTTTTTTTTTTCACTGTACAAATAGTGACTTGCATTGCTTGTTAATTCAATCTATCTGTTTCTCTCTCTGTATGCATGCATATATGTATGTATGTATGTAAGTAAAGTGGTTCAAAAGATGTTCTCTCATTGACATATGTGCCAAACCCAGCCATTCTCTCACTTCATCCTGAACTGGCGTTGGAGTTTTTGGCCTCTCAGGCTCAGCTTTTTTTGCTCACATTTTCACCACAGGATGTCCACAATTACTCTCTCTATCTCTCTCTCTGGCGTGTCTGCTTTCTGTTGGCAAAACGAGACCGGTGATTTTTCAAAAATTACACTCAAATGAATAGAATCCAAATTAGTCACAATCAATTATTAAAGGAGAAATTAGAATTTAATGGCGACTTCCAAAAACAGATTATAGGATTGTTGGAAAATGAAAAATCTCCCTAAAAAAATTTCCCTTAATTCCCTTAATTTTTATTTTTGGCAAATTATTTTTTTTTTTTCTGTTTTCTTTTTTTTTATTACTTGAAAGGGAAATTCGGGGGTTTCGGGGGACCCCCTTTCGGGGGATTTATCAACGCCCAGGATTGTTTGAGATGTTTTAAATAAATTTATTTTTTAATTTTAAGTTGGACTTAAAATGATGTAGTAAAGAATGATATGATTTAAATAAGATGATGTGATTTAAATAGTAACTTTTTGACTTTTTTAAAAAATATCAAACCTAACTATAATTTTATGAAAAAATTTAACATTTTAATTAGAGAAATATTATGATACACATATAGATACCGTATAATTAAAAAAAAATGATATAATTTCATATTTTTTAAAATCTCATGATTTAAAATTAAAATATTAATATAATTAAAAAAAATAACATAACTAAGAGTATATATAATATATCATTTGAAGTGATGTGTATAATAAAATTTTCCTTTTAATTATTAAAGTTTATCAACTTTATTATTCATCTGTAATTCCCTTCCCCCACCCCCAAACCAAAAAAAAAACCTACACTATATTATTATTCACCTTCATTAAATAACCAGAACGTCTATTTTTTTTTTCTTTTCTGTCTTCCCTTCCCCTACGTTTGCACCTTGAACTATCAATTTCAAGTCCTCGCCACTACCGCGTAACGACCCACAATCCATCTCCCAACCTTATCTGCATTACCCAAAATACCCATATTCAACTATTTATATATATACTAGTGGTTAGATACGTGTGTTGTCATAAGACATGATTTTTCTATCAGCTGTTAGTATTATAAATATGTATATTTCTTAAATTAATATGTGATATATATTGTGCGTACTGAATTTCACACTAGATGAAAGTGGATCGGGGCTGCGCACTCGATTGGACTATCTAGGGATTGAGGTTCCTGTCACAAGAAGCACCATTAGAGCTGCCCGGCCGGGGTTGGCCGGATAACCCATTCGGTGTGGGAATTAGCGATCGGAGAAGGAGTGTATAAAGGGTTGAATTTTTATGTAAGTGTGGTTTAGCTTAGAATAGTTCAATTACCTTCAATGTGAAGTTTATGTTGTATATATAGTGTTCCTTACTTGCTTCTCAAGGTGGGTTCATAGAGCTTGGATGCTGCCAGGTGTCCTTTTGGCATTGCTCATGGTGGGGGACCACCTGGTAGTTGCTAATAAATGCATATACTCGTTGTAGTCATGCTGATAACAAACCACATTCCTTTGGTTCAACAACTCCGTGATTCTAGGTGTAGGGGACCAGCTGAGGTGGCAACTTGCACATGCACACATTCACAGCTTCCATGTTTCCTTGCGAGGTTTTCTCATCTCGGTACCGATGTTCCTCAGCTCGACATCATTATGCCTTGTCTCGGCCTTTTATAGGATCATTCATGGAGATGGGCTGATCCATCCGGATATCTTTGTATTGGCTCGGCCTATTTTCTGTTCGGCTCATAGGTTCAGTCTCGCAGCTCGGCCCAGCCCAGCACCACGGCTGGACTAGCCTTTCCACTGCGGGTTGGGCCCAAGTGCTTGAGGACTTGGGTGGACTGTTGATCGTGAAGTTGGGCTCAATTGGTTTGCCCATACACTTATCCAACTCACTTGGATTTGGACTTCAGCGGATTGGGCAGGCCCAAGGCTTGGACCCGACCCATTTCACATTTAGCCCCTTTCATTTGCCCCATAGCTCGCGCTAAGGTTCCCCTTGGGGGGAGCTATTGTTCTGCTTCCCAAGCGTCGCGTCGTTTCGGTTTTCCCCAGTTCGGCCTTGGTGACGGTTCAATCCTGACACACAATTCCTGCATGCGTCCTTTCATAGTGACACGTGGCGATATGAGATTGGCGTGCAGCGATAGTGCGTCGATTCCATACTGAAGGTCGTGCTCCGTGTACCTGCGAGCCGGCTAGTGCAATTAATGCTCTGGCTGTCAATACAAATCCCTTCATCTGCTTTTTCGTTTCTCTAGAGAGTTTCAAAGAGAGAGAAAGATCTCTTCCCGTTTCTCTGAACCAGTCTCGTTGGTGCCCTGCTCAGATTTTTTTTTTTGTTCGCCGCTGATCTTGCTCTGTGTAGACACCCCATTTTTGACCGCCCTTAAGACTTGGGCGCTACTGATGGTTTGCTCGGTGATGAAAGATGTGCAGGGCAAAGGTTTAATTTCTTCGGCAAGGAGAGGGTCAAATCTCAACTTCACACCCCATTTTGGACCAAAGCTTTTGAATGGTTTTAGACCATAAAACCCTCTCTTTCAAAACTTTTTTGAAATAAAGTTTCTGCGATGTTCCGAGGCTCGCATTTTGTCAAACGTTGTACTTTTCGGTAAACCGAGCAAGGACAAAGTGGAAATGAATGAAAGAGAGATGAAATCTTTGAAAAATCTTTCAAACACCTTGCTTAGGGTTTGAAGTTGAAGAAAAGGGGAAAGGAGAGAAGAAAACCAAGTTGGAGAAGAAGATAGGCAAGAAACGCTAAGAGAGGACGAGCAGTCCTCGCTAAATCAGCTTATCTATCTATACACTTGGATTTAAGCTATGAGGCCACCACCATTGGAAAGAAGACTTCCGGGGCTTCATTTTTGACACAAGAATCTCTTAAATCCGAGTCCGTAGGGCGGAGATATGAGGGGTTGAAGTTGGGCATCATCCCGGTTGGACCAAAACTCAGCAGCCTTCACCAAAACAAGCATAACTTTTTGCACAGTTGGAATTTTGATGCGAGGCTGGTGCCATTGGAAAGCTTACTTCCGGGGCTTTAATTTTGACACAAGAATGACCTGAAAAGGAGTTCATATGAAGAAGTTATGCCCGTTTGAAATTGGACCTGCAGAGCAGATTTTTCCTGCTGACCGACCAGAACAGATGGCCGACCGACCAAAAAGATGGCCGACCAACCAGTTAAAGTGGCCGGCCGGCCAATTTTGATGGCCGACGACCTTCCGGAGTATTCTACAGATTGAATGCATGCCAGCTGTGCCAGCTGGATTGCACAGACCCTGCTCCCCATGCACGTGTGTGTGGTTGTTTTCCACCCTTTGACCCTTTTTTTTGCACCTTTTGCTCAAAGTTCTTGAGGAAGTTTTTGACCCCTTGTTTGGCTTCCTCAAGAAGCTTGCACCTTTGCATTAGCTTCTCTTAGAAGCTTGGTTCATTTGACCCTTTTGTATAGCTTCTTTGAGAAGCTTTACACCATTTCCATTGCCTATATAAGAGACCTCACCCCTCCTTTGTCTTGGTTCAGCAAAAAACTAGACCTAGGGCATATATATCTGATATATATACACCTTCTCTCTCTATATCTCCCTCTCTCTCTACATTTGTGTGTTAGAGGGTTCAAAAGGGACTTGTTCTTGGCCTATTGCACCACACCTCATAGCCATACACCACCACCATTGGACTGAGGTTCTTGGGAGGGTTTCTTGAGCTCTAAAAGCTGGTTTTTGGCCCCTGAAATTGCTGATCTCGAAATTGGTCTTCAAGGGTAAGTTTCTTCCCTTTTTTAGCACTTTCTTGTACCTCATTTTAGCCTATCTTGCATGCTATTTTGAGCTTAACTATAAACTGAAAAAAGTTTTGTATTTGCATACTTAAGATGTTTGTTAAGACTATTTTGGTGTTGGAGGTCATCTCCCCCCTTGCATGCTTGTTTTGGCCTTGTTTTGTGCTATTCTTTGAGACCTTTGAGCAAGCCTTGCTTGGCCTCCTAGCCACTGAAATCCAGTGGATTTTCAGTGGTAGGTTTGCTATTTTGAGGGTCAAAATCAGAGGGGGGTGACCCCCCTCTCTCCTCGGTAGGTTTGATGCCCTTTTTGGCCTTACAAGGGGCCTATATTTGCATACTTCTTGAGCTCGGTTCAGGAATTTTTCAGTGGGTTTTAGGACCTCCATAACCCATTTCCAGAGTTAGTTTTACCATGTTAAGTGTCCTTGTTGCATGTGCTAAGTAACCCCTTGTATGGCCCTCTAAAGGAGCTCATCATTTTTGCATGCATGGCTGCATTTTCAGTGGTTATTTGGGCATATTTTGACATGATTTGTTCATTGATTTTGGCTGGTTGGTGAGATTTCATGCGCATCATATAGTTGTAATACAACTCATGCTTACTAGCCAATTTTTGCATGTTGCCTTAGCTCTTCATGTGAACACTTTTTGGCCATTTGAACTAGAAATGTTCATATTTTGGGACTGCCTTGGTTCTGTCTTTGTGCTTCACAATCAAATAACGCATGCTTTGTATAGCTATAAGTCAATACATGTGCCTAATTTTGAGTTTCGGGGCTCATCTCATGCATCGGGTGCCATATTTCCATGTTTCGGGACCATTTAGCATCATGTTGCCGTGCTGAAATTACATGTTTGTATGCCACCTTGCATCCCTTGCCATGTCTTGGTAGAGTGGCATTTGATGCCTTAGGTTTGGTCCTCGGTTTGCGTGCATGTGTGCACGCATTTCGATTGTCTCATTTTAATCTAATGGCCACTGTTTTTGGCATGCTTGCGAGCTATCCATGTTAGTTTAAGTCCATCATCGCATGTTGTTGCATGACATGTTTGCTCACATGTTTAGGTTGCGTGCCTAGTATACATTGCTCATTTGCATGTTCATGTTGCATACTTAGCCTCCATGCCTAGGTTGCATTGCATTGTGCATGCATCCCTTGCCTCTTGATCAAGCATGATAGAGGTTGGGGCCTTTGATGTGTTTTGTGTGTGCATTTCATTTGATATTGAAGTTGCACACTTGGCTTTTGGGCCATCACGCATTGAAATGCGCGATTGGTGGTCCGAGAATCGAGCACCTACCCCTTTGAGTCACAAACATGATAAGGGATGGTGGTGCACACATTTGCTTGAAATGCATTGCCATGCCATGTTTTGCCCTCTGCTGTTGTCAAAATAGGTTCTGCAGGAAGCTTTGGCCGGCCGGCCATCTACACTGCCGACCGGCCATCCATTGTTGGCCGATGGCTTTACAGATGGTCGATGACCATTTCCAATGGCCGGTGATGATTCCACTTGGTCGGTGGTGCTCCACAGTGTCCATGGAGCATACCTTGGGAGTTGTGCAATTTTCATAGGAGCAGAGCAGGGAAAACAGAGGCAATATGTGTCATGGCGATGGATTTTCGGGCGAGACGGATCGAGGCATCATTCACGCATCCCGAGCAGGGCTGTGGCCACCTTCTTTCTGTATTTAATTTGTTAATTAATTAGAAATTCTGTAATAATTAATTTAGTATTATTTATTCGGACTGTAATATTTATTCGGACCCTCCGAGTGCAGTGAGGGCGAATTTGTAATAAGTGTGGGTGGTGTGTGTGCTGTGGTGCATGTCTTCCAATCCCCACTTCTTTCTCCTTTTAACTTACCTGCTTTCGATGGTTAGTATTAGGGCATATTTAATTTAGCATACCTTATGCTATGCATGCGTGCATTCATACTTTTTCTTGCATGCACCAGGCTCGGCGCATCATGCTAATTGCATTGTACTTCAATTCCAAATTGAATACGTGTTATCTGTCGCATTTCACATGCCATGTTTAGGATAGCCGTGCCTGTCTAGATTGCATCTTTGCATGTGTTGCATTAGCCATTTTAAACATAAACTAGGATCATGCATTGATTACTAACTAGTTTCTTTTTTGGCTCGGAGTACTAGGTGAGCTTTTTAGCTTTAGCATACCGCATGCGTGTGAATGTTGCCATGATAGCATGATTACCATGAGGCTAGCTGCTTATGTGATATAATGCTTGAATGCCTGTGGATGGAGGTTGAATTACCTAAATTGGGATAATGCATCAAAACTGTGAGTTTTAAGCCCACTTGAGGGGTGGCAAAACCTACATTTTAGCCTACTTACGAGTAGCAAACCATTTTCAAAACAAACATGAAATGTTTGTTCCAATTTAGGCGATTTGGTCTATATTGTTTGCTGTGCACATAACATAGTAATTCTAGGCTAATAACCGGAATAAGAACGCATAATGTTTTCAAAACAAGATATCATGGTTAGTAGAGGCTGATCTTTGGATCGGGCGAGAGGGGGGGTGCTATAGCTGACCTTCCCCAATCGTACCCAAGTTCCCGAGTCGAGGCAACTTTAGTGATGACCACCCTTTGGCACCGAGTCAGGGTTTCCTAAATTCTCCCATTAAAAAATATTTAGGTGGCGACTCGTATCTGGCAAAGCGGTCCATGTTTGGCACTTCTTTCAAAAATCTATTTTCTCAAACGATTTGCCGGATTTGGACTCTTTGGTTCAGATTAAGAACCGTGACACAAACGAGTCCTGAACTGTAGTAAGCCCAAATGAACAAAACGGGATTCCCTCCCGGGACGTTCGGGGACGTCTACACTCTGCTACCACTGTTCTAATCTCTGTAAGTCCTTTTGTGACTCTTCTTCTCTTGCCTCTTTTTGTCTTAATCATCTTGTTTGGCCCACTCGCTGTCTGTGTTTCATACTCTGTTATCTGAGTCCCACCTCTGTCCCGTTAGGTTTGTTAAATGGGGAAGTTCCGTTTACTGATTGATACCCCCGAGGCCATGGCTATGTTCTGCCTGGACAATAATATTCCCAACGACGTTACCCTTTCGTTGGCGAAAGTAGATGCCAAGCGTAAGGGCACGAGGAATACCGTTGCTTTTCCCATCGCGGCCATAGTCGAGGGAGGGGTTCAGTTCCCTCTTGACCCACTGGTACGCTGGTTTCTGCATCAAGTCCAGTTAACCCCAATGCAAGTATCTGTGAACCTTTTTCGTGTCGTTTGCGGTGTCTCTGCCCTTAATAGACGATTGGGTTTGAACCTGACATATGGGATATTCTTAGGTTGTTATACTCTCTTTCTTATAACAAAGACCACAGCACATATTACTTGCATGTTCGCTCATTTGATTGCCATTTGTTACTGGGCTACCTGATTCGGATAAACACAACGATGATTGTCTTACAAGTGGTAACTGGAGTTTCCCCGGAACTGAGTTTCAGTCTGAGAGGAGTGCCCCAGAAAGACGGCTTTTCCAGGTTCGGGCCTCTCCTTCTAATGCCTTTTGTATTTCTTGCTTTATTTTGGATGTTGCTCTAATGGATCACTTCTTTTTTACAGAGGCCTCTCGTTTCCAACGAAGACCGAACCGAGAGAATGCTGAAGCCATAAAAGCAGCCCTGAGGTATAAAAAGAGATCTGCACCCGAGTTATTGGAATACCAGTCTACTTACCGTTCTACTATTCCAAAGAAGGCGAGGCTCGTTGCTGCCCTTCTGGACTCGGATACCGAGACCGACACGTCTCTCACTCTTTTGGTCACGAACCGTCGCAGGAGTCAAGGTGCACTTTCTGAAAGAGCACTCTCTCCTGCCCCCAGTTTCGCAGAGAGCGGGTCTGTGGCGAAGAGAAGGGTGTTGGTGGATTTAGAGGCTGAGGCCTTCGGAGCCTCCTATGCTTTGCAAATCCCTCTGGAAAAGACCGAGGTGAAGAGTCTCATGGAGGTGAAGATGGAGGTTGGAGCTTCTGGGACCCCTGCGACTGCTGCCGAGCCCTCAGCTTCAGTTGCTACTCGAGCAAAAAGAGAAGGAGGGAGGCTGGCAAAGCAGTGGTAGAGGAAGCTTCTGAGGATCCTGTCGAGGATGATGCTTTTGAGAAATGGGAGCCGCCAATATTGCATGAGGGCAGGCCCATTTCCACTTCTGATTCAGTTGTTGCTTCACAAGATTTTGCCTTTGATTTGACTAAGTTTTTGTTGATGCCGGTTGATATGGTTGACCATAATGGGCCCCGTGATATTCCTATCCTGAAAGGGACCCTTCAGATGATGACCGCTGTAAGTGTTTCCTGTTTTACTTGTCTTTACTGTTGCGTTGCTGTCTTCTTTTCTCTTAATTCTTCGTTGTCCTTTGCAGTGTATCCAGAGAATGCATCTGTCCATTACTCGTGCTGAAGAGCTAGAAAGGGCCGTGCTGGAGGCCGCAATGAACGCGGAGAGACTGATGGTAAACTTGGAGTCAGAGAAGGAAGGACACCGAACCGCTGAGAGGAAGCATTTCGTTTGAACAAGATTGTTGCTTCGGCTGAAAAATCGAAGGAGGCTGCTATTGGGACGCAGGCTCAACTTGAGGGGAAGGTGGCCGAATTGGAGGCTGTTATTGCCGTGATGGCTGCTGAGCGTTTTGCACTGGAAGCCAAACACTGGCAACAGGGTTGGGATGAAGCCGGGGCTGCCTATAAGGAAGAGGTGTTAGTGCTGCGAGATAAGCTCTTCGTGAAGGGTTGGACGAGTGCCTTGACTGCTGCGTTGGTTCCTGAAGGCTCTTCCCTATTTCAGGATATCCCCGTTCTTTCGAGATCCTTGGGTTCGAAGACTGTTTCCACCCCCGCTGTTCTTCCAACCGAAGTTTCTCTAGAAGATGATTCTGCAAGCAAGACCCAGGACATGAATGTTGCCGCTGAAACGGTGGATGTTGAAGAGATTGAAACTCCATAGACTGAAGCCACGGGAGATGTGGTTAAGGAGGCTTCTACTTCTCAAGAAGTTGGAGCTTCCTCTACTTTTCCTCCCGCAGACGGCCTGGACAAAATTGCTGATGCTGTTCCTGAGTTGCCCACTGTTGATGAAAATTGACGTTGAAAGGATTTGAACTTTTTTTGCTTTGATGTACTGTGGCTCGGTCTCCATGACGAGCTTTTCTTTCTGCACTTGTCAAGACAATTTTTCTTTTCTCTTTTCTTTTCTTTGCTGCTGGTTATGAGGCCATCTGTGCCTTTTGTTGGATGATAGAATTTTCTTTTTGAACTTGCAATCTGATGTTGTTTGGCTTTTATGTTTGAATGTTTTCTGTACTGCCTGCCCCCGGCCGAGCACTGTTGGGACCTCGGGGCCGAATAGATGCTCGGTCTGGTTCTGTATTGCTTGCCCCCGGCCGAGCGTTGTTGGGACCTCGGGGCCGAACTGGTGCTCGGTGTAGCTAACTGATATGTGGTATGGCTGTGCTTAAGTGCGTAAGTGGGTCTTACTTAGGTCCAGGTTGGTTTTGAAAGAAAACAATTGTTTGCCCCCACCTGGAGCTAAGTAAGATCGACGTTGAAGATTGTGCCCTTGTGTGGAACTTCTTGAGTCTGCTTTAACTTAGATAGCATAGGTGTATTTGAATGCGATAAAGGCATGAAAATGTGTTTTACTCAGGTCTAGCTTGGTTCAAAAAAAAAAAATAATAATTGTTTGCTCCCAGCTGGAGTTGAGTAAGACTAATGCTGGGAGCTTACTCCTGGTAGTACCTGGTCATGCTTGTTCCAACTCTGTTTGTTTGAGTCAGTACTGAAGTGTTGACGTGTTGATACTTAAGAGGTTCTATAGATGCAAAGATGTTTACTTAAGATATGTTAGTGTGGTTTCCACCAAGCAATTCCACTTGGCTAAAGTCCAATTTAGTTGCCAAACATTATTCCACCAAGCAATACCACTTAGCATGTTTGAGTGCTAACCAAATTTATATTCTGTCCAGTCGTTTTGAAACTGAGTCCATTTGGGCGAAGACCAAGTTAATTCCGTTTGATAAACATCAAAGCTAATTCCGTTTGGTAAGGACCAAAGCTAATTCCGTTTAATAAACATCAAAGCTGATTCCGTTTGGTAGAGATCAAAGCTAATTCCGTTTGGTAAGAACCAAAGCTAATTCCGTTTGATAAACATCAAAGTTAATTTCGTTTGGTATGAACCAAAGCTAATTCCGTTTGATAAACATCAAAGTTAATTCCGTTTGGTATGAACCAAAGCTAATTCCGTTTGATAAACATCAAAGCTAATTACAAAAATTTGATAAATTTGAGAAAAGTGGGGAAGTATTTGCATTGGTCAACAGATAAATGCCTTTACATTCTGATAGAGAAGTTGGGAGATAATTCTACTGATAGTATTTCTTGAGATTTGCTACGTTCCAGGGCCGAGGTATAGCTTTGCCATTCAGATCCTCTAGGTAGTAAGCTCCGTTTCCAACAACGACTGTGACTTTGTAGGGACCTTCCCAGTTAGGCCCAAGTTTGCCCTCGCCAGGTGTAGACACCTCATTTTTGACCGCCCTCGAGACTTGGACGTTACTGATGGTTTACCTGGTGGAGAAAACTGTGCAGGGCAAAGGTCCAGTTTCTTCGGCAAGGAGAGAGACAAATCTCAACTTCACACCCCATTTTGGACCAAAACTATTTTGGATGGTTTTCAGACCTTAAAAATAAAATTCCCACGATGACCTGACGCTCGCATTTCGGTAAATGTTGCGCTTTTCGGTAAACCGAGCAAGGACAAAGTGGAGATGAATGAAAGAGAGATGAAATCTTTGAAAAATCTTTCAAAACACCTTACTTGGGGGTTTGAAGTTGAAGAGAAGAGGAGAAAAGGGGAGAAACCAAGTTAGAGAAGAAGTTCGGCATGAATCCGGGTAGAAGAGGGTCGAGCAGCTTCGTTGAATCGGGCTTATTCATCGTCATACTTGGAGTTTAGTTATGAAGCCACCACCGTTGGAAAGAAGACTTCCGGGGCTTCATTTTTCATTCAAGAATCTCTTACATCCAAGTCCGGGTGGGGGAGATATGATTGGTTGAAGTTGGGCATCATCCCGGTTGGATCGAATCTGCGCGGCTTCACCAAAAAGGGCATAACTTTTTTCACAGAAGGAATTTTAATGCAAGGTTTGCGGCATTGGAAAGCTAACTTCCGGGGCTTCAATCTGGACACCCACCGGCCATTTTTTGAGCTTGGAATCACCTATCGGCAATCTATTTAGCCGACCGGCAAATTATTGTGCCGACCGGCCATTTATTTTGGCCGACAACCTCCTTTTCTGGCCGGTTTGACCTCTTTGGACCTTCCAGGCATGGTGCATGCCAGCTGTGCCAGCTGGATGCACAGACCCTGCTCCCCCGTGCATATATGTGCTATTTTGAGCCTTTGACCCCATTTTTGCACCTTTTGCTCAAGGCTTCTTGAGGAAGCCTTGACCCCTTGTCTTGGCTTTCTCAAGAAGCTTGCACCCTTGCCTTAGCTTCCTTGATAAGCCTTGCCCCCCTTGACCCCCTTGACCCTTCTACAATAGCTTCTCTAAGAAGCTTGGAGCCTTTGCATTGCCTATATAAAGAGAACCCTCTCCTCCTTTGTTTTGGTTCAGCAAAATCAGACCTAATACACATATATTCTGATATATACACTTTCTCTCTCTATTTCCCTCTCTCTCTTCATTGTGTGTGTGTTTAAGGGCCAAAAGTGTGATTTCTTCTTAGTTTTGCACCAAGGCACACACCATTACACCTTGCTTCGACCTTGGGGCTTAGAGGGTTGATTCTTGAGTTTTTGGGCTATTTTTGATCAGAGGAGAGTGGCTGCACTTGCTGTTCATCAAAGGTTCTTCAAGGGTAATCTTTTTACTTTAGATTCCCCAATCTTGCACAAGCTTTTAGCCTATCTTGCTTTCTGTTTTGAGCTTTGTGTATAACATAAAAAAATCTTGTATTTGCATGCTTAAGATCTTTCATTAAGACCACTTTGGTGTTTAGGTTGTTTGACCCCTCTTAGGCCTTGTTTGGCCTCATTTTTGTGCATTTTTTGTGAGCTTCGGGACCACCTTGTATTGGCCCTCCCACCACTGAAATCCAGAGGGGTTTCAGTGGTGGGGGTGGTGTTTTGAGGTCCTAAGAAGGAGAGGGTATCCCCTCTCCTTGTTGTCTTGTTTGCTTGTATTTTTGGCCTTACAAAGGGGCCTATATTTGCACACCTCTTAAGATCAGTTCAGGCATTTTTCAGTGGGTTTTAGGACCCCTATAGGCCATTTCCAGAGCTGGTTTGGCCTTGTTGAATGTCCATCATGTATGTGCTTAATAACCTCTTGTATAGCCCTCTAAAGGAGCTCATCATTCTTGCATGTGTTGGCTTCATTTCAGTGGTTATTTGGGCATATTTTAGCATGGTTTATTCACTGATTTTTTTGATTTTGGTCAGATTCCATGTGCATCATACACTTGCCATGTAAACCATGTTAGCTAGTCAAATTCGCATGCTAATTTAGTCCATCTTGTTAGCACTTTTTGGCCATTCTTAGAACTGGAAAAGTCCAGTTTTGGGACTGCCTAGATTCTGTCTTCATGCTTCATAGTCCAATAATGCACGCCTTGTATAGCTGTAAGTCATTCCATGTGCCTAGTTTTGCATTTCGGGGTTCATCTCATGCATCGGGTGCCATATCTCCATGTTTCGGGGCTGTTTAGCATCATATTTTGGTACTGAAATTCATATGCTTATATGCCATCTTGCATCCCTTGCCATGCTTTGTAGAGTTGCATTTTTGTGCCTTAAGCTTGGTTAATGCATTGTGCATGCATTCCATGTATTTTGTTGCCTCACTTGCATCATTGTGGCCACTGTTTTGGACCTAGTAGAGGGCTGTCCAAGTTAGTGTAAGACCATCCTTTGTATGTTGATGCATGCTTACCTTGTGTGTTGTTGCATACTTGTGTGTTGTTGTATGTTTAGGTTGCCTAACATAATGCATGCCTTGCACACTTGCATGCTTAGATCACATCTTGTATGCTTGTCACTCCCATTGTTATTCCATATCTTGCATACTTGCTCGCTTAGGTTGTGTGCCTAACATGCATTGTGCATTACTTGCTTGCTGGCCCATGTTGCATACTTAGTTAACATGCCTAGGTTGCATTGCATGAGCACACATGCCTTGCCTCTGGAATTGAGTATGATAGAGGTTGGGTTTCACTTGTTTGTTTGATGTGCATCTCATTTGAAATCAAAGTGCATACTTGGTTTCTTGGGCCATCACGCATTGAAATGCGCGATTGGTGGTCCGAGAATCGAGAACCATGTCCCTTTGAGTTACAAACATGATAAGGGATGTGTTGGTGCACACATTTACTTGAAAATTCCATGCCATACACTGCTTGCCCTCTGCTGCTGTCAATTGCAGTTCTGCGGCAGGAAGTTTTGGCCGGTCGGCTACATATAGTGGACCGCCGGCCATCCATCAGCCGACAAATTAAACAGCGGCCGGTGATCATTCCCCGTGGCCGGTGACCATTCCTTCTGGCCGGTGGTATTCCCCAACATTCAGAGAGTATACCCTGGACTTTGGCAGTCTTCAGAAGCAGGCAGTGAAAACAGAGGCAACAGTGCTATGGCAGCGAGTTTTCCGGGCGAGACGAGTCAAAATGCATCATTCACGCATTCCGAGGCGGGGCTGTGGCCATCTTATTACTGCATTTGTTTTGTTAATTTAAGGTTTGTAATAATTAATTAGCTAGGATGTTTGATTCATTATTCGGACTGTATTATTCTTTGGTCCCTCCGAGCGAGGGCAAATCTGTAATAAGTGTGGGTGTGTGTGTGCATGTCTTCCAACCCCCACTTCTTTCTCCCTTTTATTTACCTGCTTACGATGGTAGATTAGGGCATATTTAAATTAGCATACCTTATGCAATGTATGCGTGCATCCATGCATTTGTTTACATGCACCGGGCTCGGTACATCACGCTAACTGCATTGTACTCAATTCCAAATCGAATACGTGTTATTGCAGTATTCCACATGCCATGTGTAGGATAGCCGAGCCTATTCTAGTTGCATCTGCATGTGTTGCATTGCCACTTAACATGAACTAGGATCATACATATGATTACTAACTAGTTTTTGTTTTGGCTGGAGACTAGGTAAGCTTCTATGCTTTAGCATATCGCATGCGTGTGAATGTTGCCATAACAGCATGATTACCATGAGGCTAGCTGCTTATGTGATATAACTGCTTGATTGCCTGTGGTGAAGGTTGGATTGTTTGAGTTGGAAAAACTCGTTGAAATCCGTGTTTTAGCCTACTTGCGAGTAGCAAATTCCAAAGCATTTTCAAAACAAACGGATATGCAATGCTTGTTTCCAAATTAGGCGATCTAGTCTATACTTGTTTGCTGTGCGCATAATATAGTAATTCTAGGCTAATAACCGGAGTAAGAACATGTAATGTTTTCAAAATCGGATATCACGGTTAGTAGAGGCCGGTCTTCAGACCGGGCGAAAGGGGTGCTCATAGCTGACCTTCCCGATCGTACCCAAGCTCCCGAGCCAAGACAACTTTGGTAATGACGGACACGTGGCCTTTGGCACCGAGTTAGTGTTTCCTAAATTCCCCCATAAAAATATTTAGGTGGCGACTCTGTATCTGGCAAAGCAGTCCATGTTTGGCACTTCTTTTCAAAAATCTGTTTCTCAAAACGATTTGCCAGGTTTGGACTCTTTGGTTCAGATTAAGAACCGCAACAACAAAAGGGAGTCCGAACTGTAGAGTGAAGCCCAAGGGCGCGTCTACACCAGGCACCCATTTGTGATCCATAACCTTCCTCAAAACCAGTTCTCGAGGCGCAAATTGCCTTGGGAAAACTTTTTGATTGAAACCTCTGATGAGCTGCTGCTGATACGCTTCAAGTCTGATCAGCGCTGCTTCTCTTCGACCCTCTGCCATATCCAGTGCTTGTGCAATAGCTTCCTCGTTACTGGAGCTTTCAAATAATTCAGACCGAAGGGTTGGGACCTACTTCAAGTGGGATGATGGCCTCCATTCCATAAGTTAGGAAGTAAGGTGTTTCCCCCGTTGAACGCCGTGCTGTGGTTCGGTAGGCCCATAATACGTGAGGTAACTCTTCAACCCATTTGCCTTTTGCATGTTCAAGCCGCTTCTTTACTCCGTTGATGATGGTTTTTTTTGACGCTTCTGCCTATCCATTACTCTGCAGGTACCCTGGAGAAGAGTTCCTATACTCGATTCTAAGGTCGACACAAAACTTTCTGAAGACCTTACCATCGAATTGTGTTCCATTATCCGCGATCAGTACCCGCGGAATGCCGAAATGCACCACCACATTTCTCAACACAAACCGCTTCGTGTCCACCTCTTTGATGCTTGCTAGCGCCTCAACTTCAACCCACTTAGTGAAATAGTCGGTTACAACAATGAAGAATCGCCTGTTCCCAGTGCCTCGCGCCAATGGTCTGACAATATCCAGACCCCATTGCGCAAAGGGCCATGGGCTGGTGAGTGGAGTGAGAGTTTTGGCTGGCTGATGAATGAGTGGAGCAAACCTCTGACATTTGTCACACTTCTGTACGTACTGCTGTGCATCTTGTTGCATCCGTGGCCACTAGTACCGGTGAGTGAGGGCTCGGTGTGCCAGTGACCTTCCGCCGACATGGCATCCACAAATCCCATCGTGAATTTCGTAGAGAACATTCTCGACGAGATTTGGATGTACACAAAGGAGGTAAGGGCCAAGATAGGAGCGTATGTAAAGCTTCCCAGACGGTGAGATCCAGAACCGAGCTGACTTATGTCTGACCTTGTTGGCTTTCCTTTTGTCTTCGGGGAGTGTACCAGATTTCAGAAAAACAAATATCGGATCCATCCAGCTCGGCTTTAAGTTGTTGCAGAGGACTGGAGATGCAATACTTGGTTCTGGTACAAACTCAACCCAAACTTTTCTGGCATCCTTCGTTTCCACTGATGAGCCAAGGCATGCCAGAGCATCAGCGTGATTGTTTTTGTCCCGACTGATTTGTTCCACTCGTATGGATTGAAATTTTCTGAGTAGGTCCTTGGCCTTGCTTGCGTATATAGCCATTCTTTCATCTCGTGTTTTATAGACCCCAGAAAGCTGGTTTACCACTAGTTGTGAATCGCTGAAAACAAGAAGCTGTTCTGCACTGAAGTGTTTGGCGCTACGTAAGCCAGCCAATAACGCTTCGTACTCGACCTCGTTGTTTGAAGCCTTCCAACCGAGCCTGAGAGCCTATTCCCAGATGAACCCTTCCAGTGAAATAAGTACTACTCCTGCCCCAGCCTCGATTATTGGACGATCCATCAACATAGAGCTGCCAGATGTTTCCAATAAAGAGTTTCCAAGCTTCTGAAGCGCAGGGTTTTCCTTGTTTAGTAGTGCATGGCACCTGTGCCGAACTCGGATCCCCCGGTTCGGTACTCTGGGTGGGAGCAAATTCTGTGACAAAATCCGCTAAGACCTGGGCCTTGATCGCTGTCCTGGGTTGATACCAAATGTCAAACTCACCAAGTTCTACTGCCCATTTTGCTGTTCGGCCAGAGAAATCGGCTCGGCTGAACACAGATCTGAGGGGGAATTCAGTGAGGACGTTAATGGTATGCCCTTGGAAATAATGCTGTAGCTTTCTTGAGGCGATAAGCAGCGCGTATGCTAACTTTTCCAATGGTAGATACCGTATCTCGGCATCTAGTAAAGTCTTGCTGACATAATAGACAGGCCTCTGTTCCTTGTCAACTTCTCGAATTAATACTACGCTCACGGCATGATCTGAGACTGCTAGATAGAGGTACAACTCCTCCATTTGTTCTAGAGTGGACAGCAGAGGAGGTGTACTGAGGTATCTTTTGAGGCTTTGTAGTGCTTCGGTACATTCGTTATTCCATTCAAATGCTGCATTTTTCCTTAAAAGCTGGAAGAAGGGCTTCATCCGATCTGAGGATTTGCTAATAAACCGATTCAGTGCGGCCGCCATTCCGGCCAGCTTCTGCTGCTCTTTAGCCTTTGTTGGTACTTCAAGATCTCGTATCGCTCTGATCTGATCCGGATTCGCTTCAATTCCTCTGTGAGTGACCATGTAACCCAAGAACTTCATTGTTCCTACCCCAAAATCGCATTTCGAGGCATTGAGGCGAAGCTGGTGGTTTTTCAAGATGCCACAAACTTCTCTCAAGTCCGTGAGATGGTTTGCAGCAAGCTTGCTTTTTACTACCATATCGTCTATATATGTTTCCATGGTTTTTCCCAGTTGGTCCTTGAACATCCGTGTTATCATTCGCTGGTAGGTTGCCCCGGCGTTCTTGAGGCCGAATGGCATTACTTTGTAGTAGTAAGTTCCCCTTGGAGTGATAATGTCACGACCCAAACCCGCCCCTATGGGTTTAGCACCGTAACCGGCCAGTAATCCGTGATTACCGAAGGCCTGCTTAACAGTAGAACAGTAAAACAGAGTACAGGGGCATGGCGGAAGCCAATACAGTAAATAAACAATGTCCAATGAGCTGTGACAGTCTGTATGCAAAAAGACTTTTCATACATATATACAGTCGGTGACCAAACAGTATGCACATCATAACAGGACAGTCTATACAGTAAACAAAACAGTTACAGAGACAGACGGGGAATATTAAAACCCCCTAAGCCAAAGTTGAACGGGCTTGGAACCTCACGGTGAGGCACAGTGGTTGACTGACAAAACAAAAGCTTGCCTGACGCTCCTAGCAGCGGTCCGGTGCCTGAACACCTACATATATATATGAGCAGTGAGCTAAAGCCCAGTGAATAACATAATGCGTAAAGAGGTTAGCAAAGAATGTCCCTTCAGTATTTTAACCAGTCGTTTGCCTTGGTAAATCAGTTATACGATCAGTGGCTTACATTTCATGTCATATCAGTCATTTAGAAATCATAGTATCGTACGTGGCACATCCGTTAGCAGAACAGTACAGTAGTAGCAGTGTCAGTACAGTGACAGTATAGTAGCAGTAACGGTACAATGCAGTAACAGTACGGTAGCAGTACAGTAGCAATAACAGTGCAGTAACAGTAACAGTAACAGTAACAGTAACATTTCAGAAAATAGTACAGTTCTTATGGACTCAAGAGGTGTCTCGCACAGATTCTAGAGGTGGCTCACACTGTAGCACTTAGTTCCGTACAACACTTTGTTCAATGTTTCACAGATTGGCTTTAAGCCCAGATTTTACATATGTATGGACTCAAGAGGTGTCTCGCACAGATTCTAGAGGTGGCTCACACTGTAGCACTTAGTTCCGTACAGCACTTTGTTCCATATCAGAAATACAGAATGGCCTCTGGCCTAACAGATCAAACAGTGAATGATGGCCATCATAACAGTAAATAGAAGTTCCAAGATAAGAATTGACAGAGATATCTATGACAGTAGCAGTACAGTACAGTAACAGTAAGTTGTTATGGATGCCACGAATACAGTCCATAATTAAGACATTCAGTAGACAGTATTTCCTTTAGAAACAGTTCAGTTGGTCGTTCATAAAATAATCATAATTGAACACATCTTTACAACATTGCTACTCACAGAGTTCTGGGCTACAGATAAGCTAGAGCGTCTCCAGATGCCAACCCTACACAATTACAGATTGAACACACACTAAGCTACACAGTTGGGAAAATCAATAACTTAATCCCTAAGTTGCCTTGGTGTGGTTCTACATCAATATCCTCCTTAAGATGCATGAAACATGCCCTAGGAATGCCTAGGATGGAAAGAGGATGCAATGATGCATTCAGAAGACAGTTTCAGAATTTCAGAAAATCAGAGGTCCCGCTCGAGCGCAGGTTTCCCTGCTTGAGCGGACATGAAACAAAGGTCCCCGCTCAAGCGCCAACTTCCCCGCTCGAGCGGACCAGAAAGTACTGGATGGGTGAAATTTACGCTCGACGCCCGCTCGAGCGTGTCACCTAATCCTCCGCTCGAGCCTACATTCTCCGCTCGAGTGGACTGTAAAACAGTGCAAGATGCTGGGAGCTCGATTTCCCGCTCGAGCGGCACTTCCCCCGCTCGAGCGGACGACTAAAATCTGGAAAATCAGATTCGAACTCCAAGTTCAAAACTCAAGTTTTAAATACCAAATTCGATCCTCTTGGCCAAATTTCTGGAAAACATTTGTAAACACATAGAATGACATGATTCGAAAGTCAATTTGAGAAATCAAAGCCCAAGGGTGTTTCAATCAAACTCCTTTTCAAACCATTTCAAATCAAATTTCATGAACATGATAAAACATGACACGCATGAACTTAAACAACTTTAAGGCTCCAGTTACTAGTTCAAATGAGCCTATTACTTCAAAAACAAGATGAAATCATGAACTTAAACATAATTAAGAGCATGCATGTAACATTTTGCCATGAAAACACTCTAAAACTCTTCAATATACACATGTATGCAAGATTAGAGCTACAATTCAACATTTAAACCATGTCTTGGCCCTAAACTCCATCCATCTAGCATGAACATGCAAGAACTTTCTTAAAGGCACAATTAAGAAGTTGAATTCCTTACCTAAGTCATGAATTAGAGGTATGGAGGCTCAATTTGCATTTATCACAACAATTCTCTCAATTTCCAAGCAAATCAACAAGTTGAATTCACTCCTCTCACTTCCTCTCTCTCTTGGTCGGTTATGAGCTCAAGAATGGGCTGAAGAAACTATTTTGTTTGGGTGAAAAAGGCTCAAAATGTTTTATATGAAAAGGGCCACTAGGTGGCAAAACGGTAAATAAGGCCAACTCTTTGATTTAACTTATTTTATCTAATTTAATCATACCAAATCGATTTTCAATTAAATATACCATCAATTCACATAAATTCCAATTGGCATAAAATACTAATCGATTTCAGATTCGGCGCCGACAAGGCCTTCAATTTGCAATTTAATGCATAAAACATGAACAGATAGTTCAACAGTCAAACAGATAGACATGCATTTCAACAGATACAGTCAATCAATTAGTTTCGGAGTTCAGTCAGTCAGTTCGGTATTTCAATCAATTCAATTATCAATCATGGTCAGTCTTAGTTTAGCAGTAATCAGTGACAGTATCAGTAATCAGTGGTCAATCAGTGATCAGTGATAAGGGTTGTTACAGATAAACGCTGTCTTTTCTTGATCCAGACCGAACAGTGGTATCTGATGATAGCCGCCATAAGCGTCCAGAAAGCTCATGCGCTCATGCCCTGCTGTTGAGTCTACTAGTTGATCAATGCGAGGCAGCGGAAAGCTATCTTTAGGGCAGGCTTTGTTCAAGCAAGTGAAATCAACACATACTCTCCATTTTCCGTTCTTTTTCTTGACTACAACTGTGTTAGACAGCCATTGCGGGTACTGAACTTCCTGATTGCTCCTGAAGCCAGGAGTTTTTTGACTTCGGCAATTACTGTTTCGGTGTGCTCGACTGACGATCTCCGACTTTTCTGCACAATGGGCCGAGCTGAAGGGTTGATGTTGAGCTTGTGGCAAGCAAATTCTGGGTCCAACCCTGGAGTATCATATGCCGACCACACGAATACCTCCATATTCTCCCTCAACAGTTCCAGCAGCTGAAGTTTCTCATCAGCGCCTAGCGAGGTACCGATAAGGAAGTACTTTTCTGGGTCATCCCCTTTTACCAAGACTTTCTCCAAATCCTCTACCATCTTTTCCCCTGGGGTTCCCCATACATCTTCCAAGACTGGCTGTTCGGCCACTTCTACCGTCTGTACCCGATTGCAGAGCTGCTTTACCTTTAATGCTGCCATGAAGCAATGTTTGGACGCAACTTGATCCTCTGAGATCTGCTCTGCTCCGTGTTCCGTTGGGAAACGGATGAGCTGGTGGTAGGTTGAAGGGACTGCCTCCATTTGATGAATCCACGGACGGCCAAGTATAGCGTTGTAAGGGGATGGTGTATTAATTACCAAGAACTCTATTTGGAGGGTTTTTGTCCTCGCTACGACTGGCAATACTATTCTACCAAGTGGTCATTCTGGCTGTGAATTGAAACCAACCAACGGGGCTGCCGCTGGGGTGAGGTGCTGCTCAGAGAGACCAAGCTTTCCGAATAAATCATAATACAATATATCTGCTGCACTACCTTGATCTACCAAGACTCGTTTTACATCAAATCGTTTCCCAATTCCCATAGTTATAATTAATGCATCAGTATGTGGGTGCTGTATGCCTTCTAAATCTTTGCTAGTAAATGAAACAGTGCACAAGGGGGATTTAGGTACTGTACGTACCTTTTTCGATGCAGGCTCCACTGACATGACCCGCTGAATTTGCGCAGCCTTAGCGATCTCTTCCTTCAGTGCCTCCTCAGACTCCTGAGTCGCTGTCCCGTGGATCACATTTATTATAAGCCAAGGTGGATGCTCAATGTTTGGTTCTGGTGGTGGTTTTCCCAATACGGTCACTTCCTTATCCTGATCAATGTAATCCTTTAGGTGTCCAGCTGCCACTAGGTCTTCCAAGTGTTGCTTTAGTGCCTTGCAGTTCTGAGTCATGTGCCCCCTGTCTTGGTGGTAGGTGCATCTGAGCTTCTGATTGCGCCGAGCTGGATCTCCCAACATTTTCGGCGGCCAAACGAAGAAGGGCTCTCTCTTGATCTTTTCCAGGATTCGATAGATTGGCTCTTTGAATACAGTTACAACGGCTTTGTGGGATTTGGACTTATCCACTTCATTCACTGCAATCCCTCGGTGTTCTCCTCGGTCTGATCTCTTTTTGTGCTGAGCTGTTTGTTCTGCTGACGCTACCTCGATGGGGATCTGATCGTCTTCGAGGCGTGCGTACTGCTCAATCCTGGCACGCAAATCTTTCAAAGCTGTGGCCGGGCGCTTGGTAAGTTATTGTCTCAGCTTACTTTCTGGGCGTAGACCATGTTTGAAGGACATAACGGCCATCTGCTCGCTACACACATTTTCTTCCAGGTCATTGTATTCTTCCCAGTACCTCCTAGCATAATTGCGCAGCGTTTCCTCCTGCTCATTTCGGAGGCCGAACAGTGTATCCGGCTCCTTCGGGATCTTAGTGTTAGAGACGAACCTGGCTAGGAACTCCTCGGAGAGCTGCTTCCAGCCATGGATCGATCCAGCGGGGAGATGATCGAACCATCGAAGTCCGGTTTCTCCCAAGCTGGATGGGAAGACTTTACACATCAGTGCCTCGTCTCGGTTCCATAGGGACATCATCTGTCTATAGTGGCTAATATGTGTTAGCGGGTCCAACTTGCCGTCGTATGAAGTGAACTTTGGTGGGGTGAATTTCTTTGGAGGTCTCATGGTCTCGATCTCCGGGGAGAATGGCGAAGAGACGAGCCTGTCCAGCACTCGGTGTTCCCTTTGGTGAACAGTACGGTCTAGATGATCCCGATGTTGTTCATTCTGCCTATTGCCAATCAACCAAGTGCGAAGGTCTGAGGAGGGTACTCGGTCTGTTGACTAACGGTCTTCTGCCTCTTGGCTTTTTCCGGCGTGACCACGGGTGTGACTGCTTGCCGCTTCACTCTGTACTGGGATAGGCTGGCTTTGTTGTCCAGAATCATTCCTGGGGAACTTCTTCACCGGTGGCTCTCTTGGATGAACTCCTCCATCGCAAACGAGAGGGCTCCGCTTCCGTTTCTTTTCTGTTGGATCACCCAGCACCCTCTTAAGTTGGGCTTTCAATTCCTGTATCTCCATCCCCATGGAGTCTATGATGCGATCTCTATAATCCTTTTCCAGAAGAAAGTGATGAGAGGAACCTCCAGCGAAGGGTAATTGGTGCTCGACAGATTCAGGGGTTCGATTATTGTTTCCAGTTTGTTCCTCTGGGACTGTTGGGAGTGCCAAACCTTTGTCCTTTGTTTTCTCCGTCTGTGGAGTATGTGTTGACGGCGGAATGTCCTCAATCCCCATTGCCAGAACTGAGTGCAGAGTTCAGAGATGAAGTGATCCACGTTCACCGCACCAATTGTGCGTACCGGATTTCGCACTAGATGAAAGTGGATCGGCGCTGCGCACTCGGTTGGACTATCTAGGGACTGAGGTTCCTGCCACAAGAAGCACCATTAGAGCTGCCCGGCCGGGGTTGGCCGGATAACCCCTCCGGTGTGAGAATTAGCGATCGGAGAAGGAGTGTATAGAGGGTTGAATTTTTATGTAAGTATGGTTTAGCTTGGAATAGTTCAGTTACCTTCAATGTGAAGTTCATGTTGTATATAGAGTGTTCCTTACTTGCTTTCAGGTGGGTTCATGGAGCTTGGACGCTGCCAGGTGTCCTTTTGGCATTGGTCATGGTGGGGGACCACCTGGTAGTTGCCAATAAATGCATATACTCGTTGTAGTCATGCTGATAACAAATCACATTCTTTGTTTCAACAATTCCGTGATTCTAGGTGTAGGGGACCAGCTGAGGGGCAACTTGCACATGCACACATTCACAGCTTCCACGGTTCCTTGCGAGGTTTCCTCAGCTCGGTACCGATGTTCCTCAGCTCGGCATCATTATGCTTTGTCTCGGTCTTTTATAGGATCATTCATGGAGATGGGCTGATCCATCCAGATATCTTTGTATTGGCTCGGCCTATTTTCTGTTCGGCTCATAGGTTCAGTCTCACAGCTCGGCCCAGCCCAGCACTACGGCTGGACTACCCTTTCCACTACGGGTTGGGCCCAAGTGCTTGAGGGCTTAGGTGGACTGTTGATCGTGAAGTTGGGCTCATTGGTTTGCCCATACACTTATCCAACTCACTTGGATTTGGACTTCAGCGGATTGGGCCGGCCAAGGCTTGGACCTGACCCATTTTACATTTAGCCCCTTCATATATATATATATATAATATTAAAACTTGTATGAATAAATTGATCTATATTCAAAATACAATAAGTAAAAAAATAAATACATAAATGATAAATAAATAAAATTTATAAACATAAATATTAATTTATAGTTAGATTGTTGAGATCACAATTTTATCTTAAACAATAAACTATAAACAGGTCATTTAAAGACATTGTATTACACAAATCTTTTTCCATCAACTTTCAATTTCAATTTTTCATAATTCATACCTGTAATACAATTGAAAGTATGAAATTAATTGCACAATTACATAATTTTGTTTAATAGTTCATCTCATAATATAAATTCATTATGTAATAATGTATTAATATCAATACTATATTAATATACATTCATTATTTGCATACTATTAGTGTAAGAATATATTAATATCATTATGTAATATATTTTTATACATTAAGAGTTGTTGAGTCTCGTTTTTTGTGTCACGAATATCTTGCATGATGAAAAATATAACATTAGTGATTAGTATATTTTTATTTATGTAGAAAATGTGGAATACTTTTTTAAAAAAATGAAATGATATTATAGTTTAATATTTTGATCGATATAGAAATTTATAATTATTTTCACAATATTTATAGATCCATACTTATAAGTGTTTGTGGGGTCACTTTCATGAAACTGTCAAATTATATAATTTATTATGACATTTGTAAGTAATCAGCATATAACAAAAATTAATCAAAACTTTTTATTTGATGTACTTACTTTCTGTACCATTGAGTTGCTGCGATAATGTTTGGATATCATTTGATTTTTTCCTTATAATTTGACTAGAATGTGTGTATAAGGTACACTATTTTTCTTGCATTTTACAACAAATAGGACAATTTATACTTCAGCTCGTCTAACTTTGCTTAGAGAATATCTTACAATAGATTTTCTGTAATTTTTGTTTCACTATTTTCTTATTTTTCTTCTTACTCACCATTATAACTCATTGAAATAAAAATATTTTGATGAGTAAAAGTTTGAGATGATATCATATTGTTATGAATTTCAAAATCCATTTTCCCTTAATTATGTGATTTTTTGTGTGTGGGGAAAAAAAATACAATTATTGTCGTGATAGAAATGTTTTGCAAAGTCTTGGTTTGTTATTAAAAATGTTTGTTGTGGGCACTTGTTTGTATGACATGTATGTATATATGTATTGAACATAGTTGATATGGGAACAATACACAATTTCGCAAATTTTTTTCTAACAAATATAACTATATTACTAAATCGATAGATGTTAAAAAATTAAAGTATCCGATGGTAATATAGGATTGGTTTGGGAAGTGGGTTGACTTTTTGACTTTTTAATTTTTTTGACTATTTTAGCCTGGAGTTAAAAAGCCTCGTTTGGAAAGGACTTTTGATTTTTTTGGCTTTTTTGTGAGAGAAAGAATATAATGATTATGGGTTGGATATGATGTTTTGTCTTATTGGGCAAAAAAAACCTATTTTTGTTTTTGTGGCTATTTTAGCCAAAAAAAACCCAACTTTTTTCTTCCTAAACGGAGCCATAGCATTATAGATTGACAATGTATGCTTACAGTAGCATATATAAATTTACAACATATATATATATTATATTTATATATTTATATATGTAGACATTGACATATATGACATACTACAAAAGTAATATGTAAAATCTTTTGTAACAATATAATATAGTTAATAATGAGAAATTAATTATTCATAATTAAATAGTTGGTCATAATGTAGCTATTTATTGTTACATTTTTGTGTGTATGCACCATTTTTTAATTAGATTATTAAATTCACATAAAAATTGAAAGGAATTTGTGAATAATTTGTGTAAAATTAGAAATTAGTGAAAACAGATTTTAAAAAAGAGAAATTTATCGTGTTTGGTTTGGTTTTTTTTTTTCAGACTTTTGTTTTGAATTTTTTCAATTTCATGTCTTTTGTCTTTGACATTGTTTTATCAATTAACTCTTTTATTTTCTTTGTAGATTCACTTAATTTAATACTTTTTTATTTTTTAATTTTACTTGTAGATTTAGATTCACTTAATCTAAATACACTTAGAAAATAATTTGTTATGTATAATATTAAATAATAGTAATAATAATAACAAAAAATATATATAATAATAAAAAATTAGTACATATTTGAATTTATAATTTTTTTTACTAATATTTTACTTTATAATTCTATTTGGATTATTTGATATTAGATTTTTATGTAAAAGTATAATTTAAACATAACCTACAAAATTGAGATGCAGTACAAATCTCTATTTTAAAAATGCATGTGTTTTTCTCTGTTTAAATTCAAACGAATGCATACAACTTTAAAATTCAATCAAAATTATCAGCAGTAATTTGATCTATGATGGATAATTGTAAATATTATGTATATCAGTATAGAAGCAAATACAAGAAATAAGAAAAAGAAATTATTTTTTATTTTTCAATCAACATCAATGTAAAAAAGTAAGGAGACGGTTTTTATTTTTATTATTAATAAGAAGAGAGATGTTTTGTTTATATTTATATAGAATTCTTGGAAGCAGATATATTATTTTTGAATGTTCAAATCCAAAAATAAAGAGATAGTTGATTTATATAAGACTCTTCGTGACTTTTAGAAAATATAGTAGATTTGAGAGGGTAAAATTGAGATTTAAAAAAAAAATAAAAAATATGACAGACTCTTCACACTTTTATAATAGTAGTAGATATATATATATAACTACTTCAATTTTTTATTTTTATTTTTATTTTTTTTATTGTTGATGATTTGCAGTTTTTTTGTTCTCTACATCTAAGTTGTTAATTTTCGTAGCACACTCTCTAGCATATGTATATGCACTCACATTTCACATAGACTACTCTCAAACCAAAAAATGGATTGGGCACAACCTCTGGTGAGGAAGAAACAAAAATCATCACATACATACTAATAGCAATTGAGTGACTAACACAAATAATATGATGCCTCCTCTTAAAGCATGCATGGAAAATTAATTATCACTTTCACTATTTGGACAAATTAATCAATTTTATTTGATGTTTTTTAACTAGAGAAGTGATCAAAGTCTTTCCTTAGTCCCATGCTCCGATGTTCTATTTGATTTATTGTAATGAAATAGAATGTAATGAAATGGTAATTTTTTAAGCTTTCATATAAAATGACCATTCTCTTAAAATGGTAAAAGATGATTCTATTTAGAATGCATTTGTCAATTATTTTAGTCTAATCAAACATGAGAATGAATATTATGAAATGATCATTTCATTCCATTTTATTTCAATAAAACAAACATTACTTGAGATCAACACCCCCAACCTCCCTCAATTAACTTTTTGATAATTTTCTTCTTTTGTGAACTACTTGCTCCAAAAAGCTAAGTAAAAAAAAAAAATAAAAAAAATTATTACCAATATTTCGAGATCACTAGAAGCCTAGCCAATTATTAAGCATGACTACAACATTTAAATATATATATATATATATATATTTTGACATAATATTATGGTGTGGCAAATAACTATTTATTTATTTATATTTTATCATTATTAGCCTTAAGGTTTGGCAATCACATGGTGATTGATTCATTGATAGATTTGATGGAAGATTTGATTCTCTTCAGACTACAAAAGAAGATGACTGTCCAGCCAAGAACACATCACTTTACAATATTCTCTTTTGACAAAAACCAACATAGGTAAGCTCTAAAGCTTCCGACCCTCTTCTTTATTCAGATCCTTGGCAACAAAGATAAGTTTGTCTCCCACCTATTTCTTTCTATTCACAATGTTTTTGTCTACTTTTTATTACCTTCCTTCACATGTCATACATTGCACAGATCATGTTCAGCTTTTTATCTATAAAATATATTTTGGAAAGATATGTTTCCGAAAGTTGGTAATTAGAAACCAATTAAGGGCCATAATGAAGGGGTTATTATTAGATTTGAAAATATGAGTCTATTTAGGCTTTTGTTTCCCCCATTTGTGTTCTAGTTAGCTAGTTAGAAATTTTGGCATCTTAAGAACATATAATTAAGCTGATGATGTACAAATATAGTTCAGTAATATTTGATTGACAGTATTGTCATCTCAATTGTTAAGATTTGAGTTTGGAGTGACAATGTTGTGATTATCGATTTTGTTGTATATTTATAATTATGTATTCTTAGACTTTTTTATAAAGTTGAATGCAAGTGTAACACAGACCTCTTAATATTTGAAAATTATTTCTTACTATAGAAAAATAAAAAGAATATTTTGTAATAAACTTTTCACTTTTGAAGACAAAAAAAATTAATTTCTATAAAACTTTTGTGTTGTGGGAACTAGGCCTCTTTCTACATAATAAAAAAAAATTAAAATAAAAAAGAAGAGAGAGAGAAAGAGAGAGAAGTGGAATAGTAAAAGCTTAACAGACCCTTTCCTTTGGTAATTTCTCATATTTTCCAAAAGTTTCTCCAGGTATGTATATGTAGTAAAAAATTTTAAAATTACATTAATTACCATTTCACATGTCAGTTTTAATTATTGTCGCAAGACAGATAAAAATATGATATTACAACTTGACTTAAAGTATAAAAGATTGATTGTAAAAGTGGAGGGCTAAGATAATATTTTTGTAAAATGTAAGGGTGTTAAATGTAATTAGTACAAAATATATTTCAATTCCAATTTTGAGTATGTTTTGCATTTAGAAAGAGTAAAGTCTTATTAGTTTAATATTCAAACCTCCTTCAGACCAAATGAATCGATTTTGTCTTTGTCATAGAATTTTAATTAATTTAGTTCTAAGTCATACTCAATTTCTTATAATGGCACCTAAAGTGCAAGTGCTGAGTTTTCATTTTGACTTTGAGTTACATTATTACAATAAAAAGCAATCAATGTACTCTTGCAGTTGATTCATTCCCATCTATAGCAAACAATGGGCATGACAGTGAATTTGAGCTTGCAACTTTGAAGATGTAACATATTCATACAAAAATTAAGATTTTAGAGATTAAAATTTAGAGATAAAATTATTTTTTAAGTAACGAATAATTTTATTGCGAAAAGTATCGTTATTATATTTTTAGTAATGAAAATTAGACATTAGTAATGAATTATTATCTTTTTAGGACCAAATTTTTTGTCTCAAAAGATAAATCATTTTAGACCAAATTATTTTATCCTTAAAAATTTATTTATTAGTAGCATTTTTAAAATTTTATCGTTAAAAACCTTATTTTTTATTTTTCAGGACGATCTTTTAATGACTATCTGCATGACGATGAAAATTAACCCCTAAATATCTTTTATAATAAAATTTTATTTTTTAAAAATTAAAACATTTAATTTTTAAAATTCTTATATGCTATATGTTATAGTGATTTATGCAAAATGATTGATATATACCCCGTATGATTACTACCTATCTTAATTATGAAGACCTACTCATAAATATCTTTAAAAAAAATGCATTGATTTCAGTTGGAAACCCCACTTTCAACAACATCCATAAATGCAACTTGTGTCATCACTTCTTATCCTCACCATTTAATTTATCTAACTACTTGGTGCAGATTCAATGCCAGCGGCAGCATGTTGAGAAAGACAAAAATAAATAAATTTACAAGAAAAGGTATGGTATTTTTTTATAAATAATATTCTATGTGCTAATTAATATACATACTAATATATTAATAGATGATGTGGTATCATTTGTATAATTTTTGATATTTGTAACTTGTATAATAAATGTGGTCAATAATAATATTATAACACTAATTGGTACACTAGTATATACACTAATTAATGTATGTAGCACTACTGATTTTTTAAACGGTGGTCCTACCTATATTAATTAATGTACACATTAGTATACTAATTAATGTTATATTATTATTATTAATCTCACATATTATATAAATTACAAATATTTAAAACCTCTAAAATTATGTCATATTATCTATTAGTATACTAATTAGTACATTAATTAATACATACAGCATTATACTTTTTTAAATGCAAAATGTTATACAAAAACCTTTTGTTAGGACCCTTTGTTGTCAAATTCCGTGGATCAAAACCAAGGTTGTAACATGTTATAGCTTTCCAGATTTTCCAATTTTGGTCTCCCCGCTCGAGCGGGGAAAGTGACGCTCGAGCGGGGATTGCAAGCTCACAGCATCTCTGCTTCGCCTGAAAAAGTACTGGATGGTGTGATTCGATGCTCGAGCGTGGAAACTTCCGCTCGAGCGTGAAACCTATATGAATCGCACAATTTTGAAGCCTCCGCTCGAGCGGGACTTCCCACGCTCCAGCGGACCGCGCGAATACAGATTCTATAAATTCGCATGTTGGGTCTGTTTTAGGATTACTTCTCCTAGATCTTGTTTAAGGTTTTCTAAGGTTTTGTTTGAGGTTTTCTTCTTGAGATTTTTGAGAGTTTTCCTTGATGTTTTGAGAGAGTTCTTCACTCATGATCTAAGACACATACATCAAGGAGTTTGTTACTTTATAATTCAAGAGAGTTCTCTTCGGTGGATTCCGAAGATTCAAACATAGAGTTTCAAAAGGCGTTTGATTCTGTACGTAGTCGTTAATTCGACAAGAGAAGTTGTGGATTCAACTTCAGGTGGATCAGTTTCGAGACGAAGGCTTGGTGAAAGAGTTATAGAAGATTCGAAGGCAAATTGACTGAGTTGGGTAATTTGTGTATTATATTTGTAATCTTTCTTTCTTCAGTAGTGGATTGATTAGTGGCGTTTCGCCCGTGGTTTTTTTGATTACAATTGAAGGTTCTTCAATTGTGATTTTTCCACGTAAAAATCGTTTGTGTCGATTTATTGTTTATTCCAAAAAACAAACAATCTAAATCATTTTCGTAAGTGCTTGTTGATTTAGATTGTGTGTTTTGGATTATTGGGATTTGGAATATTTTAATCTTGATCTAATCACGAATCACTTAGGATTTTCAATTGGTATCAGAGCGGGTCACTCTTTGTTTTTTATCAAAACTATAGGAGTGTGATTTTGTGTGACTAGTATTATAGATTCTATTCATGAAAGTAACTCGACTCATAGACCTCTTTTACTCGATGGTACAAACTATTCTTATTGGAAAGCTCGTATGAGAGCGTTTTTAAAATCCATCGATGAGAAAGTTTGGCACTGCGTAATCTATGGGTGGAGTGAACCTATTGTCATCATTGATGGTGTTGATATTCCTAAACCCCTTGATAAATAGGACACAACTGATTACCAAAACTCGAGTTGGAACAGTAAGGCTCTCAATTCCTTGTTTTGCTCCGTCACACCTGAAGAGTTTTGTCGAATCTGCACGTGTGAGGTGGCAAAAGAGGCTTGGGACATTCTTGAAACGATTCACGAAGGTACTACTTCTGTCAAAAGGTCAAAACTTCAACGTCTCACCTCCGCCTTTGAAACCCTTTTTATGTGGGATGATGAGACGTTTGATGATTTCTATGCAAAACTTAGTGATATCGTTAATTCCTGTTTCACACTTGGTGAAAAAATCCTAGAAGCTAAAGTTGTTGGAAAAATTTTGAGGTCCTTTCCCGAGAGGTTCCAATCAAAAATGACAGCCATTGAGGAGGCTCAGAATGTTGATACCCTCAAGCTTGATCAATTGGTTGGAAACTTGCAGACTTATGAAGCCCACCAGATTTCAAAGAAAAAACAAAAAGATAGTGTGGCTTTCACTAGTGCTCATGAGACTGCAAAAACTCCGGAGACTGAATTTGATTTAGAGTCTGAGATGACGGCTATGCTTACAAAACAGTTTAAAAAATTTTTGAAGAAAAAGAAGCCTAATTTCGGAGACCCTATTTCAAAAGACAAGAGTAATGAAAAACCCAAAACTTTTCCACCAAAATTTGCTCAAAAAACTGAAAAGAAGATTGTTAAGGGGCAAGGGGTCAAGTGCTATGAATGTCAAGGGTTTGGTCATATTGCCCTTGAATGCCCTTCGAAAAAGAATCGAAAGAAAGTTTACACTGTGACTTGGGATGACGAAAGCGGGTCGAAGTAAGAACCCGAAAAACCTGAATCCGGTGAAGACGGGGATAGTGCTTTCATGGCATTTTGGACCACTTTTTCTCAACCTCTTCCAAAGCCATCGGAATTAGCTCGTGGACAGAACCTGCATCATGCTCCCACATTTGATGGACTAACTACCTGTATCGGAAAATCAGAATGAGGGCTTTTCTGAGAGCTTTTGAACCAGAAAGTTGGCAAGCCATTGAAGAAGATGCAGAAAGTGCAGACAATCCGGGCAATCAAAGAGCCTTGATTATTATTCGTGGAGTAATTTCCTATGAAGAACAGCAACGAGTTGTTCACTGCACAAAGGCTAAAGATGCATGGGAAATTCTGAGCCAATTTCATGAAAGAGGAGATTCACCTTCACCACCATCCAGCAACTTCCCTGCCTTGGTTGCTAGATTGGATGAGGTCAAGGAGAATGAAGAGCAAAAAGAGGATGATGAAACATTTGAAGACAATGATGAGATCAATGGCGATGAACTACAACAAGCTTACGAAAAGCTGTACGAGGAATCTCTGAATTTGTCCAAAATCAACGACAAACTCTCTCTCAAGCTCAAAACATGTGAGAGTGAGAATATTAGGCTAAAAGGAGAACTTGTAGCAGCAAAACAGAATGTCATCAAGATCTCAAGTGACAGGCAAGACTATGTGGAAAACTTCTATCTTGTGAAACTAAAAAGAATGAACTTCTGAAAGTGTATTCCACATATGAAGAAAAGCTTGAAAGTCTTGAGTTGTCACAAGCTGCATTGGAAGAGATAGTCTGTCAGAAAGACGAAGAACTCCGTATTGCTAGACAACAATTGCCATGTGGAACAAAGGTTCCAAATCTCTAGAAGACATCCTCGGGTCTCAACAAATGGGTTGTGACAAAAGTGGGCTAGGCTATGGTGCGACAGCTCACAAGGGACAGGCCTCTACCTCACATAACCTGAAGACTCAAGCAAAGGGAAATTGAAGGTAGACCAGGATGATTCCTCTCTTCATCTACCAAAAGGGTAAGATCAACAAAAGGAGGTAAAACCTGTTTTTATTTGTCATCACTGTGGTAGGTATGGCCACATTCGTCCTTATTTTGAACTGTTTGGTAAGGTGTCTCAAAAGGGTAGAAATTCGAATACTTTTTGGGTTAGGAGACAACCTTACATGTCTAGGCGGAATACCAAGATTCATGAGGGTGTTCACAACGCCAAGACATTGACCAAGACCAAAAGGATTTGGGTGAGGAAAGATGATTTGACTTGTTTAGTTGTTCACACTGCCTTAAAAGCACGTGACTCACACATGTGGTATCTTGATAGTGGCTGCTCTCGTCACATGTCCGGTAACAAATCCTACTTCACCTCTCTTGAAAAATATGAAGGAGGAATTGTTACCTTTGGAGATGGCGGCACTTCTAGAGTCATTGGTAAGGGCTCTATAAGTGTTGCTGGTCTTCCCAACTGGATAATGCTCTACTTGTTGATGGTCTTAAAGCAAATCTTTTGAGCATTAGTCAAATGTGTGATTCCCATCATGAAGTATTGTTTTCTAAAAATAAATGTGAAATTTTGGATAAAAAGGGAAATACTGTCTTACATGGGGTTCGCACATCTGATAACTGCTATGGGATTGTTACTACTAATGATCTCACTTGTCACTCTGCCATCATAAGTAACATTGATTTGTGGCATCAAAGATTAGGTCACATGAATTTCAAAGACCTAACTAAGATAGCCAACAAAGAGCTTGTGAGAGGAGTACCTAAACTGGGTAAGAATTTGAGCCATGTGTGTGGACCATGTCAACTTGGAAAGCAAACCCGTGCCCCTCATAAAAAGGTGAACAGCTTTACAACCAAACGTCCTCTTGAATTGGTTCACATGGATTTAATGGGTCCTACTCGCACTGAAAGCATTGGAGGTAAAAGATACATTTTTCTAACTGTTGATGATTTTACTCGGTTTTCTTGGGTAAATTTTTTAAGGGAAAAATCTGATACGTTTGATGCTTTCCAGGCTTTAGTCCTTAAAATCCAAAATGAACAGGGTGTTTCCATTGGGCGTATCATAAGAATCCGAACTGATCATGGTCGTGAATTTGAAAATAGTTCGTTTTCGGATTTTTGTGATATGCATGGAATTAAGCATGAATTTTCTGCACCTATTACTCCACAACAAAATGGAGTGGTTGAGAGGAAGAACAGAGTTGTTCAAGAAATGGCTAGGGTCATGCTCCTTAGTAAGAGTCTTCCTCCAAAGTTTTGGGCGAAGCCCTAAATACTGCTGTTTATGTCATAAATCGCGTGTATTTAAGGCCCGCACTTTACAAACTCCATATGAATTGTGGAAGGGTTTGAAACCTAATGTAAAATACTTCAAAACTTTTGGGAGTAAGTGTTACATCTTCAAAGATAGAGAGCCCTTGGGCAAATTTGACTCCCGAAGTGATGAAGGTATTTTTCTAGGGTATTCAACCAACAGTAGGGCTTTTCGAGTCTATAACCTGCGAACTTCATCTTTAATGGAATCTATCAATGTGGTTATAGATGACACAGGTGCACCTACTCCAGCAACAAATGAGGATGACAATGGTGAGTCTCCAATCTTGGATACTGAACCACAAAATCAAGGAGAAGCTGCGGTCCAATCACAAGAAATTGTTACAGCACCATCCTCACAGGTAAGTTCAAGTCCAAAGAGTGCTCAAAGGGACATCACTCCTGTTGCTTCTGTCACGCAAGTCCTGAGCTTAAACCATCAGCAAGGGTGAAACTGAATCATCCAGCTCAACAGGTGATTGGAAGTGTTTCGGATCGAATGAAAACCCGAAGACAGATTCGGGATGAGGTATCACATATGTGTTATGTTTCATTAATTGAACCTAAGAATTTTAAAGAGGCCTTGCTAGATGATAGTTGGGTCAATGCTATGCATGAAGAATTAGGTCAATTTGAACGTAACAAAGTTTGGACTCTAGTTCCCAGACCTAGAGACATGAATGTGATAGGTACCAAGTGGATCTTTAAAAATAAATCTGATGAGAATGGTACTGTTAGGAATAAAGCTAGGTTGGTTGCTCAAGGCTACACACAAGTAGAGGGTGTTGACTATGATGAGACGTTTGCCCCAGTTGCACGTCTCGAATCTATTCGTATTTTGCTTGGTGTTGCATGTTTTCTTGGCTTTAAATTGTTTCAAATGGATGTGAAAAGTGCCTTTCTGAATGGGTACTTGAAAGAAGAGGCATATGTTGAGCAACCAAAAGGGTTTGAGGACCCTAAATGTCCTAATCATGTCTACAAGTTAGACAAGGCTTTGTATGGGTTGAAACAAGCCCCTCGGGCTTGGTATGATAGACTTACTACCTTTCTTCTTGATAATGATTTTCAAAGGGGTAGTGTGGATAAGACTTTATTTGTGAAACATACTAAGTCTCATATTCTTGTTGCTCAGATATATGTTGATGATATTGTGTTTGGTTCCACTGCTGATCATCTTGTGAAATATTTTTCGGATTGCATGACACATGAGTTTGAGATGAGCATGATGGGAGAGTTGTCTTATTTCTTGGGTCTTCAAATTAAACAGTCTCCTTCGGGTATGTTTGTTTCTCATCTAAGTATGCTAAAAATCTTGTGTCAAAGTTTGGTCTTGAGTCTGCCAAACATGCACGCACTCCCATGAGCACCAGTCTTCACCTCTCTAAAGATTCCAGTGGTATTGATGTTGACCCTACCCTTTATCGGAGTATGATAGGGAGTCTTTTGTATTTGACAGCCAGTCGTCCTGATATTTCTTTCAGTGTTAGTGTTTGTGCCCGTTACCAAGCCAGTGTGCCCGTTAGAACAGAACACTCTCACACTTTTCTGTGATAACACAAGTGCCATAAACATTTCAAAAAATCCTATCCAACACTCTCGCACCAAACACATTGACATTTGTCATCATTTTATTCGTGAGTTAGTGGAAGAGGGCCTTGTTGTTCTTGAGCATGTTCCCACGGAGCATCAAAAAGCTGATATTTTTACAAAACCCCTTGATCTTCTTCGGTTTGAGTTCCTCAGAAAGACCTTGGGTGTCATGCTCGATCATTAGAGTGTTACTTGTTCCTTGAGTGGGTGTGAGTGTTTGGCTGTTTGTGTGCTTGGATGCTATAATCTGCTGGTCATTGATTTCTGTTTTACTTGCATACATCTTTATATGCACACTACTCATGCTGCTTATAAGATCTCATTGGTCATTGTTCATAGCTCATTTTGAATGCCCATGCTCATTAAACCTCATGATCTCATTCTGTACACATCCTTGAGATAAATTGTTGCAGGGGTTTCCGCACAAGTGATCAAAGTTCTCTATGGACCACTAACAGTGTTTCTTATACTTTTACAGTGGAATTGACCGATACTAGCATATCATGGGTGATGTTCAGTCTCTTAACCATCTACCATCTGTTTTCACTTCCACGGTTTCTCCCTCAGTTCCTTGAAGTCTGGGCATTAGGAAAAGGCTACCTCAGAGGCACCAACCAGGCCATCACTAAAATTCATTCTTCTCTGGTTCGGCTTCCATACTCTTGAGCGTGAATGCCACCAGTGAGTGCCCACAATAAAGAAAAAGTCTGAAAAAATATAAAAGAACAGGGGACTAATTGATTGAGGGGGAGCCTTCGCATTTACTCAACAAGTACCCTGTGATTCCTAGTGGTTTGACTTTTATCTGGATTGTTAAGTTACTCTTGGTGGAGGTCCAGCCATCAGATCACTACGAGGATTAACTCTAGCTCAGTGGACTCTCATGGATTGCACACACACACCTTATTTTGTGAGATTTCATGTTGGATTTTGAGTTGTACATTCTCATGTAGCTTATGATCACTGATTATATTTTATCTGCTTTGCTCATGATTTCCAGTGTCATTGTTTTTTAAAATTGCAAGTTTACAGAATTCATGAATTGCGAATTATTTCATTTGAGTATTCATTTTTGACTAAATGTGATCATCTACTTTTGTTTCAGGTCTCACCTCTTGATTTTGAGTATAGTGTTGTTTTTTAAAAAAAAAAAAAAAAAATTCTTTGCCCCCGCTCGAGCGGACATTCCCACACTCAAGCGTGATTTTGAGCCTTGCTGTAGTTTGCTCCTTGTTTTTGCAGTTCTGGGAGGGTTGATTTTACGCTCAATCTTCAGTTGTCGAGCTCGAGCATGACTTCGCGTGTTTTGTCTCACACTCGAGCGTTAAAACCTACGCTCGAGCGGACTGGTTTTGTATAAGTTTCCCTCCTTCGTCCTTTCAGTTTATTTTTTCTACAGTGCTCTTTCTCTCCTAGGGCTTTCCTTGCGATTCCCGTCCTTTGCACTTCCTTGGTGGATTCTTGGTGTTTTTCGTGTGTCTACACATCTCAGGTATGTCTCTTCTCTCATTCTCCTCTGTTCTTATGTCGGATTTCTGTCCCTTTGCACTATTCGTTTTTGGTCTTACTTGCTGAGAGGGGGATTTATGATCTGGAATTGGGCCGAGGTAACAACCGAGCAAGTTGGAAGCCCAATGTGGCATTGGGTCGAGATGATCTGTGATCCGCCCAGAATTGGGCTACTAGGACTTGGGCCGGGCAGGTGTTCGGCCAAAATGCGCCGCCAGCCCGTAAGGAAAATTGCTCGGTAGGGGAAGTGGTTGGACCGAGCAGCGTGTTCTGGCGATGATGAAGCCAGTCAAGTAACATGAGGGCGCTCGAAAAGGCGTGGTCAGCCGAGGTAACCGTTTGCTCGGCCGGAAGACAGAACTTGCCGAGATGTCCCCAGCTCAGCTTGCCGAGATGTTATCTAGCCCGGCTCTCCTTGTGCTTAGCCAGTGGAGTGCTTGGATATGAAGCACATCCCGGCCACAGATTGAGTAGCTCGGCTGCCGAGCTCCGACAGAGAAGGCTGGCAGTTGAGATTAGGTGATGTTCAGCAAGGTTTACGCTGACAGATGGGATAGCAGGGCCACGTGTCAGGAGATGACTGGGAGTGGATATGGGGCGCAGAGGGTATATAGGCATGTCTGCGCCCCCCATACGAGACGCATGAACACTTTTTGTAAGAAAATACTTACACTCGACACTCTCCTCTCTTTCTATCTATCCCTAGGTGTGTGCTAATTTGATCGTCGGAGGGGTTTTCTGGCCACACACTGCCGGGTAGCTCACCGCCGTTGTGTTTTTAGGTGATCGGACAGAAATGGAGCTCGGAAGAAAGGAGTACGGGCTTGCCGGAATATTTGCTCCCTGTACAATTGGCGCCGTCTGTGGGAACTTGCAGATAAAACCTTGTCTTCCACGCTCGTTTGATCGCCGACTATGGCGAACAATGAAGAGTTTTCGTTGTCCGCCATCGACGGAGTTACTCCGGAGTCAGGCAGACGAAGAGAGGGGCATCCCGACATCATTCCGATGGCCAACCTGGAGACATTTCCAGGAGGACAGTCGGGAGACGCGCGAGATAAGCGCGGAAGGAGTCATGGTCATTCACGGTCCAGACGGACATCGGCGGCGGAGAGACTCACACGCCAGGCGCTTGGGAAACAAGCTGAAGGACCGGGACGCCGTCATCTGGCGAATGGCGGCAGAGATGGAAGAGCTGAAGCGGCATGTCAAAGGGAAGGGTGTAGCTGGAGTGGGTGACCATAGTGAGCGCACCCAACCCCGCCGTTCAGGCAGCCAGAGTCAGCGACAAACTCCGTCCATTTCTATTACCAGAAGTTACAAGGTCGGTGATTCCGACGTGCATGCAGAGAAGTCTAGCGCACAAGATAGCACCTATCTGCCCTCGCGTCCGGTGACGACATCGAGATACTCTTATTCCGCATATTCAGAGGATTTGCGCGCAGTTTTAAAGGAGCGGGCTCGACGGCGGGAGGCTCAAAGGATACCGGCGTTCCAGCGGTTATCCTATGGGGTTCACGCCAGCGAGGAGGTCGGAATGCCTCCCCCGCCAAGCAGCTCCGCTCCTGGTGGATTCCGACTTGGCAAGGTTGAGCGCCACCCCTTTCTCCCTGGAGATAGAGACAACACCTCTCCGTCGGGCTTCCACCAACCGAAGTTCACATTATACGATGGAAAGACGGATCCTTACATGTACGTAAGCCATTTCCGACAGGTCATAGCCGCATAGGCGGAATGACGCTCTTATGTGCCTCATCTTTCCGTCAAGTTTGGGCGAGCTGGGTTTGAAGTGGTTCGAAAGGCTGCCGGAGGAAGTGTAGAGAGGTGGCATCAGTTGGCCGAAGCCTTTGTGACGCGCTTCAAAACCAACACCAAGACACCCAAGGAAGTGGATCACCTACTGAGTGTCAAGATGGAACCGAGCGACACATTGAAGGCATACAACTCCAGATATTGGGAGACCTTCAATGAGATCTTGGATTGCCCGGTCAACCTAGCAATCACTCAGTACAAGTGTGGTCTCCCGGTCGGACATAGACTGTGGGACTCGCTTACCATGCATCAGCCGACGTCCATGGGCCAACTTATGCAGCGCATCAATGAGCACATTCGGGTTGAGGATGATGCTTCGGCATCTACCGCGAAGACAACTCCGGTAGCAACAGACAAGAAGACAGCAGGCAAGGTGCACGCAGTTGGACCGGAGTCCAGCCGCTCAAGTGACAGAGCAGAGGAATCAGACCGTGGTTCGAATCATAAGAACCGGGTAGAGGACGTCGAACGACCGGGATGATTACACCAGAGATGATGCTGCGGATGCCAACAGAAGGTTTGAAGGCAAGGACTGGCATCACCACGGTCTTCAAGATTCAATATATCGCATACTTAGCGAAATCCGAGACGAGGAGTATGTCCGGTTTCCTGCCAAGTTGGGCGATGGATAGAAGGGCTACAATCCGCGGTATCGTTGCACATTCCATCGGGAGAGAGGCCACCGGACTGAGGATTGTTTGCCTTTAAGGCAACACTTAGAAGAGCTGGTCGCGGTCGGGCACCTAGACCTTTACATTGATGGCGGCGTAAAACCGAATCATGCTCCGGTTGATCCCAGGGGACAGGATGACCAAGATGCGCCGCCACAAGGAGTTATTAATGTCATCCACGGCATAGTGGAACCGGAACGTGTTTGCGAACTCCGGGGTATGATCAAGAAAGCAGAGCATATAGGGAAGTCTTGTCGGTACAGCCCCATCAAGAGGGGGAAGACCGAAGAGAAAGATGTGATAAGTTTCACTTCAAGGGATCTAGAGCGTATCCAGACGCCGCACAACAATGCCCTAGTAGTGACACTTCGCGTCGAGGAATTTGATGTCAAACGGATCTTGATCGATCAGGGAAGCTCGGTCGAGATCATGTATTATGACGCGTTCAAGCAGCTCAAACTCCGGGAGACAGACTTGGCTCCGGCAACTTCGCCATTGGTTGGTTTTAACTCACAGCCGGAGTGGCCCTTGGGAAAGATTATCCTGCCGGTCAAAGCGGGATCCGTGGTCAAGCAAGTGGAGTTCTGGGTGTTACACGTGTCTTCTACTTACAACCTGATCCTCGGGCGGGGATGGCTTCACGCTATGCAAGCCGTAGCGTCGACCTACCATCAAGTGATGAGATTCCCCTCGGCTATGGGGGCAATCGAGGAGATCTGGGGAGATCAAGTCATGTCAAAGCAGTGCTTCGTGGCAGTGAACGGCAGCCGGGTTGCTAAAGGCTTCGTTCAAATGATAGAAGGACCGGAAGACCGGGGAGTTCTTGACGATGTGGGCACCAAGGCAGAGGACAAAGCCGTCGAAGAATTGGTGGAGGTGCGAATTGATATGGAGCAGCCGGACAAGTTTTTCCTGCTCGGCTCCAGCCTTACCGCCCAAGAAAGGACCGAAATGGTTGAGTTTTTGATGGCCAACATCGAAGTCTTCGCATGGTCGCCTTATGACATGCCCGGCCTCGATCCAAGTTTTATCTGCCATCGCCTCAATGTCTTCCCTGGAGCAAAGCCAGTCATTCAGCGAACAAGGAGATCGGCGCTGCACCACGCCGAGGTAGTTGCAGAGGAAGTTAAAAACTTGCTTGAGGCGCGAGCGATTGAGGAAGTGCACTACCCTCGGTGGATCTCCAACACGGTCGTAGTGCCGAAGAAGAACGGAAAGTGGCGTGTTTGTGTCGACTACAAGACTGTCAACCGAGCTTGTCTGAAGGATAGCTTCCCCTTGCCGCGAATTGACCAGCTTGTGGACTTGACGGCTGGACATAGCAGGCTCAGTTTCCTGGACGCCTATCGCGGCTACCATCAGATTGCCATGCATGGGCCTGACCGAGAGATTACCTCCTTCACGACTCCAAGGGGACTCTTCTGCTACCGCGTCATGCCTTTTGGTTTGAAGAACGCCGGGGTAACTTTTCAGAGGATGGTGACTAAGATGTTTGCCCCTTTGCTTGGCCGGACAATGGAGGCTTACATTGATGATATGGTGGTTAAAAGCCGACATCAAGCGGACCACTTGTCCGACTTGGCCGAGATGTTCGCCATTCTCAAGAAGCACAAGCTACGCCTAAATGCGTCCAAGTGTGCCTTTGGTGTGGGGTCTGGAAAATTTTTGGGGTTCCTAGTCACAAACCGAGGCATCGAAGCAGACCCTACTCAGATAAGAGCCGTACAAGAGTTGAAGCAGTCGAGCATGGCTAAGGACGTGCAGCATCTGGCCGGTATGGCCGCCGCGCTTAATCGATTTATAAGCCGGTCATCAGATCGCTGCCGCCCTTTCTTCCAGGCATTGAAGTCAAAGTTCTCGTGGGACGAAGAGTGTGACCGAGCTTTGGCCACGCTCAAGGAATATCTGTCTTCTCTGCCACTATTGGCTACACCTAAGCCGGGTGAGGAACTTTACCTCTACCTTGCCGTCTCACAGCATGCCGTCAGTGCGGTGCTAGTCCGAGCTGAAGGAATCAAGCACCTCCCAATCTTCTACGTCAGTAAAACCTTGCTACCGGCAGAGTCGAGGTACTTACCTTTGGAAAAGCTTGCGTTGGCACTAATGATGGCTTCGAGGAAGTTGGCGCATTATTTCCACGCCCATACCATCATCGTACTGACTGAGTTTCCACTTAAGGCCTTGTTTGAATGGGCGGACTTTTCTGGCCGAATTCTGAAGTGGGCGGTCGAATTGGGACAATTTGATGTGAAGTTCCAGCCGCGCACAGCCATAAAGGCCCAAACTTTGGCCGATTTTGTTGCCGAATTCTCCCATGGAACCCATCCGGTGTGCCCGGTCGACATTGCCGCGGCAGATGAGGAGGTTAATGCAACCCAGATTGAGATACAACCTTGTGGAACTTGCGACGCGGAATTTGCGCGCTCCACCGAAGCACCCTTAGTTTGTACCACACCACCGACTGGTGATGCGATGACGGAGTCGGTTCCCGCCGACCAACCTGCTCCATCCGGAACCGCATCACCACGGGGGGACGAAATGGATCCACCCGGCCCAGAGCCTGCGGTCGGCACAATACCGCAACCTGGTGATTCGCCTACGGACTTGGGCATTATAGATCAACTTGCTGAGTCCGGTGCCGAATCACCAAGGGGGGCTGAAGTGGAACCAATCAACGCAGAACATGAACCCGGTCAGCCGAACGACCGAGATCCTATCGCCCTTCGAAACTCTCAAGACCCTTCAGAATGTTGGAAGCTCTTTGTGGGGGAGATGTGGAAACTTTTCGTTGATGGAGCGTCGAATCGTCACGGTGCCGGGCTAGGTATCGTTCTTATCTCACCGGATGGCCTTACCATTGAACATTCTATCACCCTCGGCTTCCCCGCATCTAACAACGAGGCTGAGTACGAAGCACTTTGGCCGGACTCAAGAGCGCTCTTCAGATGAAGGCTTCCGAGCTAATGGTGTACAGTGATTCCCAGCTTGTGGTAACCAAGTCTCTGGGATTTATGAAAAAGGATGACAGAATGGCAAAGTACCAAGCTCTGGTCAGGGAACACATCAAGCAGTTTCAGGCAATCAGAGTCCAACAAATTGGCCGTGAAGAAAACAGCCGAGCTGATGAGCTGGCCGGCCTCGCTTCGATGGTAGATAGTACGTCTCCAAACCCCCTGTTAATTGACTATCTTCCACGGCCGAGCATTGAAGATGCCGGGCAGACGGATGTACTCTGCGCCGCGCTAGGTCCTTCCTGGATGGACCCCTTAATCTTGTTCCTCAGAGACCGGACTCTTCCAACTGACAAGAAGGAAGCACACAAAGTCCGGGTGAAGTCAGAGCGGTTTTGGCTCTCTCCATCTGGTGCGTTGTATAAAAAGTCCTTCACTGGTCCTTATCTAAAGTGCGTGCACCCGAGCAGTGTGGAGGCCTTCTTGTACGAAATTCACGAAGGCATTTGTGGCAGTCATATAGGGGGCAGGTCCTTGGCCTACCGAGCTATTTCGCAGGGATACTGGTGGCCGTGCATGCAGGCCGACGCACAAAAGTACGTCCGCAAATGCGAAAAATGCCAGAAATTCGCCCATCAGATCCATCAGCCAGCTAGGGAACTTCTTCCCCTCACCAGTCCTTGGCCCTTCGCCATGTGGGGACTAGATATAGTGGGGCCACTGCCAACAGCACCGGGCAACCGAAAATTCTTCATTGCGGCCACAGATTACTTCACGAAATGGGTTGAAGCTGAGCCCTTGGCAACAATCAAAGAGAAAGACGTGAAGCGGTTTGTCTGGCAGAACGTGGTCACGCGATTTGGCGTCCCCAAGATCTTGATCTCTGACAACGGCACCCAGTTTGACGGTCGCCTATTCAGAGGCTTTTGTGAAGATTTGAAGATTGAATTCTACAACTCCACTCCGGCTTACCCGCAGTCCAATGGTCAAGCCGAGGCATCGAACAAGACTATACTGGATGGGTTGAAGAAACGGCTAGAGAAGGCAAAGGGAAAATGGGCTGAGGAATTACCCAGCGTCCTTTGGGCATACCGAACAACCCCGCGGTGATCTACCGGGGAAACTCCATTTGCTTTGGCTTATGGCATGGAGGCGGTCATACCTTTGGAAGTTGGCATGCCCACCCTAAGAAGCGAGAGTTTTGAGCCCGAACTGAATGCCGAGGCTATTGCCTTGGAGCTGGACCTAGTGGAAGAGCGTCGGGAGAAGGCCTCATCCATGTGGCCGCCTACCAACAAGAGCTCTCAAAGAAGTACAACAAGACGGTGCACCCCAGACCGTTCAAAGTTGGTGATTGGGTTTTGAGGAAAGTTATGGGCAACACCCTGGTGCCAGGTGAAGGCAAACTAGGGGCAAATTGGGAAGGACCCTACAAGATCACCGGTCTGGCGGGCAAGGGGGCTTACCACTTGGAGGATCTAGAGGGAGCAATACCCCGGCCATGGAATGCGGCCAACCTCAAACTGTATTATTTCTAAGCTTTTCTTTCTTTTCTTGTGCAAAGGAATTTTTTGGCTTGCACTTCAGAATGTAATTCTTTTTGTCAATATATAGAAGTGATTTTGCTTTAGCACTTGGACTGTTATTTTAATGTAAAAACCGAGATGTTTTGCTACGGTTAGAAGAGTTGGTGTTTTGTCCAACATAGGATTCCCAACCGAGATGATTCATCCCGGTTGGAAGAGTTGGTGATTTGTTCAAATGCTACTTCCAGCCGAGATGTATATTCCGGTTCTTGCCGAGATGTTTTGCTCCGGCTAAGCAAAGTTGATGTTTTGTTCAGCTTAGATATTTCTTGCCGAGATGTTTTGCTCCGGCTAAGCAAAGTTGATGTTTTGTTCAACTTAGATATTTCTTGCCGAGATGTCTTGCTCCGGCTAAGCAAAGTTGATGTTTTGTTCAACTTAGATATTTCTTGCCGAGATGTTTTGCTCCGGCTAAGCAAAGTTGATGTTTTGTTCAACTTAGATATTTCTTGCCGAGATGTTTTGCTCCGGCTAAGCAAAGTTGATGTTTTGTTCAACTTAGTTATTTCCCAACCGAGATGATTTACTCCGGTTGGAAGAGTTGGTGATTTGTTCAACTTTTTTATTACCAACCGAGATGGATATTCCGGTTCATGTAGTTGCTGTTTTGTTCTGCTTAAGTACTTCAACCGAGTTATATATTCCGGTTGACGAAGTGTTTTGATTTATACCGACATGTTTTGCTGAAGATGGAATTGATGACAGCCGTGCAAACACTTGGCAAAAATATCAAGTTCTTCATTGATAGAAAGTCAATACAAAAGTGGGGACTAAGCCCGGTTACATCAGAAGTGCAGAAAGCAAACACACAAAAAGGAAAGAAAACTAAACTAAGGGAGAGAGATTGGTAAACTCGTCCTCGGCGGCCTCAAGGTTGATGGTTGGACTTTTATCTTGGGCACCGGGCTCTTACGGCCGGACTGCTCCCGCGCCTCGGCATCCTCCGCCTCTGTATCTGTCTCGGCGTCACCCTTTCAAGCCCTTCCTCGGCCTCAGCTTGCAACGCGCTGAAGACGTCGTTCGCATAAGGCACGAGGTAGACCGGTAGGGAAGCAGCAGGAGGATTGGCGAATACGTCGGTGCCAGAGCCCTGGCCGAGATGCTCACAGGCAGACTTCCAGCCGGCTTTGAAGTAGATGTCTTGTGTTGCAAAGACCTGTTTCTTGTAGCTCTCCTCGGCTTCGTTGAAGCCGGCATTGTTAGCATCCCGGCAGTCCGTCTTCCGCGACTTCTTGAGCGCGTCTAGCTCGGCCTGGAGCTCATCTCGTCTTTTCTCGGCCTGATCCAGCTGACCGAGCAGTCTGTTGTTGTCTGCATTGGCCATCTCAAGTGAAGTCTTTGCCCGGCCGAGCTCGGCTTGGAGGCTCTGGACTTGGCTGGCTGTGTCATTGGCCTTTTGCCGAAGTCTATGGATGCGCTCCATTACTAGGTGTTGTTTTTGAATGGCCTGCAAAAAGCTAAATTGATTAGTGAAAGAACCGGGCAAACACTTAGCAAAAATTTCAGTGGCAGATTGATACTTACCCTGGCCATGGACTTGACGGATGACTTTATCAACCGAGTGTCAGGAACGTGGTCGCTGCCGACCACGTCGCTCGGTAATAGAAGCGCCTTGGAAAGATCGAAGGCGAGCAAGTGCTCTTTGTCGCCCTTGATCGACGCCGTCGCCGGGATATCTTTTCCCCGGTGTTTCAGTTGTGGACGCCAGGCCGGTACAGGGTCAGCTGTTTCAGATGGTTGCTCGGTAGTGAGCTCGGCCACAAGCTCGGCAGACGGATCCGCGCGGGCTCTTTTTCCAGCCCGGCGTGGAGTTGGTTGCTTGCTGGATTGCCCGGCTGCGGGAGAAGCCAGAGCGACCACGGCATCGCTTGCTTGACCGGTGGCTGGAGAGCGGATGACCACGCTCGGTATCTCGGCTGAAGTGGCGGTGAGCAGGTTCTTGATTCTGCTTCGTTTGGCCATTTCTTGCTCCTCTGTCAAACGAATGAGTGGAACGTCTGGTAAAGTTGGATCTGGTGGAGGTGATGGAGCGCGAAGGAAGTCTGTGACTTTACTCCGGCGGGGAGCGGAGTATCTGTATGTGGGAGTGTAGCCGAGCAATTGGTTGCAATCTCGGTGGCGGTAACGGAGCGCGGTCCTGATTGCCTCTACGTTGGGGAATTGATAGTTGGCTTGCAAGGCTTGGATTGCTGCAATAGAAACAAGAAAAAATGATTAAGTACAGAAACATGAAGTAAATCAACCGAGCTAATTTACGCGGCTTACATGAGGTGCCAAAGTTTTTGCTTATCATCCAGCCCGGTACCGCGGCTGTCTCGTAATTGCCAGACACCCAGAAGAAATCATCGTCGTGAAGATCCTTGTCTGGAGTGCCGGTCACGATTTTCTCTCTGCCCGGTCTAATCTTAAGATAATAGGCGAGATCGTCGCCGGTGTGGCCTAATGTGTATTGGCGAAGGATCTCGGCTAAACCTAGGCTTATGCCTAGCCGGTTGTTTATTTCGTGCACGCCGTTTATTATTTGGTAGGTGTTGGTGGATACTTGGGTTGGTGCTAGCCCGGTCCGGCGCAGGAACTCGGTCATCAGGGGATTGATTGGGAAGCGGAGGCCTCCTTCTACTATTGACAGCACGGTGAAGGGGCATTGGTTAAGTCTGCCCCAGGGTGTTGTCTTCTCTTCCGCCAGCTCTAGATGGACGTCGGCCGGGATGCCGTACTCCTCTCTAAACGCGTCTAGCGCGGCTGGTGTATCCACTAGGAAGCGGAATTTCCCCATGAGACCGAGCTAGTGTATGTCGGCTGAGGGGTTTGGCACTGTGCTAATTGGATGTTGCTCGGTCTTGAGAGCCTCAGATGTGGTCAAAGGTCCCCTTGGACTCTGTAGGAAAAGGATGGCGAGTGTGAGTGTGAGCGCGGTCGCGCAAAGTGAGCTTGACTTTAGCTCGGTCATAAAGAGTGCCAAACCACCTCGGTTGTCTAAGCTTATCAAGGAGCTCGGTCGCCCAAGCGGACCAGATATTAGCCCGGTTGAGCGACCAGGTCCTTTTTACTATCTCGGTTTTTGCTGGAATTGTGATAAACATGTTATTTGCTCGATTCTAAGAGTTTTTTGGATCAAATGGAGACCAGGAGCCCGGTCCTCCCCAGTTCTTCAGTGTTCTTCAGGGAAAATGAAGAACACCATGAACGTTTGAAGGTTTTGGGTGGTTTTTGGTGCCCAAGTCCTAAAAGCTACGTTTTTCTACCCTAATGTGTGAAATATCAAAGGAAATAATGATAAAAGGATAGTTGGAGGACTTACCAAGCTGGGGCAGTGCGTTCTTCACCTTCGAGCTCGAATACGGGAATGGCAGAGGAAGGGCAAGAAGTTTGGAAAGCTTGGAATAGCAGAGGATCAATAGGAATGAGAGGAAGGTGGGAGGTGCGTGTTTATAGGCGTCGCAATGCCGCCAACAATTTGAATTTCTTTCGACGGCTGGTTGGCCGCTCGAGGACCAATGGGAGGGCGCCACCTGTCGCCATTGATGGCAGCATCAGAATTGAAGAGACAGGGGACAGGTGAGGCGTCAGCCGAGCAAACGAAGAGACAGCTAGATCAGAATGGGCGTTGACCGGGGAAGAGGCCGGTCCAGTCTGAAGGCAGGCATGCCAACTAGCCCGGTTGAACCTAAATGAGCTATGGACCGAGGAGGTGCTACCCCGGTCAGAACAGGTAATCCCAGTCACGCTTCAGCGGACGGAATTAAGGGGCAATTGAGAGGGGATTTATGATCTGGAATTGGGCCGAGGTAACAACCGAGCAAGTTGGAAGCCCAATGTGGCATTGGGCCGAGATGATCTGCGATCCGCCCAGAATTGGGCTACTAGGACTTGGGCCGGGCAGGTGTTCGGCCAAGAATGCGCCGCCAGCCCGTAAGGAAAACTGCTCGGTAGGGAAGTGCTCGGTTGGACCGAGCAGCGTGTTCTGGCGATGATGAAGCCAGTCAAGTAACGTGACCGGCGCCCGGAAAGGCGTGGTCAGCCGAGGTAACCGTTTGCTCGGCCGGAAGACAGAACACAGGAGATGTCCCGGGCTCAGCTTGCCGAGATGTTATCTAGCCCGGCTCTCCTTGTGCTTAGCCAGTGGAGTGCTTGGATATGAAGCACAGCCCGGCCACGGATTGAATAGCTCGGCTGCCGAGCTCCGACAGAGAAGGCTGGCAATTGAGATTAGGTGATGTTCAGCAAGGTTTACGCTGACAGATGGGATAGCAGGGCCACGTGTCAGGAGATGATTGGGAGTGGATATGGGGCGCAAAGGGTATATAGGCATGTCTGCGCCCCCCATACAAGACGTATGAACACTTTTTGTAAGAAAATACTTACACTCGACACTCTCCTCTCTTTCTATCTATCCCTAGGTGTGTGCTAATTTGATCGTCGGAGGGGTTTTCCGGCCACACACCGTCGGGTAGCTCACCGCCGTTGTGTTTTCAGGTGATCGGACAGAAACGGAGCTCGGAAGAAAGGAGTACGGGCTTGCCGGAATATTTGCTCCCCGTACACTTGCGTTGGATTTACAATGTGTAGATGGATTTCTTTTGTTATTGTTCATCATGTGTAGGGTTCATAATTGTTGTTTTTAGTTGGTTCCCTTTGGTTTAGTTTCTCTCTCTTTCATCTAGGGTTAGAGCTTTGGGCATCTTGCTAGTTTTTGTTGGTTTCCATTGGGGTTTTATTTACTTCATATATTGCTCTATGTTTTTTTGTTTTTTTTTGCATTACTAATTTAGTCTTTACCCATGTTGGACTCATGTGATAGCATAGCTTCTCCTTTCACTTCCTATGGTTGCATTACTAATTTTGTTATGGATTCATGTTGGATGCCTTGCTTACTCTGCTGGCTGCATAAGTATTTGCCTGCTGTTTTCTTGGTCCTAGTCCACATCACATTTACTCTGCTTCATTTTGCAATATTTGGTTCTCTTATGCTTACATTTTTGCATCATACGATATCTTTTATTGCCTCATGTTGCTATATCACTGTGATACTAATGTTTTGTGGTTTCTTTGTTGTTTGTTGTTTGGTCTTGGGTTGGGGGCTGTTAGTCTTGGTTCTTTTCTCTTGGTTTCATAATGTCCACCTTCAAAAGACGTAAGTCTACAGCCTTTCGCCCTCCAGCCTCTCGCCCTCCATATAACACTGACCGCTTCCCATCGGCTGAAAAAGCCAAGTTATTCCGCGAGTCCTACCCATCCCGCTCCATCCATCTTGAACGGAATGTTCAACCCTCCACCTTTGAGTCCATTCCTATCCGGTCTTTCTTTGATCCCTTGGGTGGGGATCAGGTTCTTCTGTTTTCTGGGTCACAAAATCTTACTTGGGTACGGGAATTTTATTGCAATATGGATGGTCTTGACGACATTGGACCCTCTTTTAAGACATGGGTTAGGTCCAAGGAAATCATTGTTACCACTGATATTATCTGCGAGATTTAGGGATTAGTGAGAGATTTCCTATCTTTTACCCTTTTCCAGTACGCCCCACGTGTGATTTTGATGAGGTTGCTCAGACCATTTGTGGTGTTCCTCGCACTTGGCCTTCCGGTTCCTTGGTAAAACAGAATGACTTCTCCCACAATTTAGGTTACTCAACTTAATTGTGTGTGCCAATATCATAGTTACCACCCACAGCTCTGAGATTAACCAGGATCAAGGCTTTGTTCTTCAGTGTATTGCCCGAAACCGTCCCATCGATCTTGCCACCCTTATCATTCAAAAGATGGTTGCTGCTTTTGAGCGCAACAATCTTGGCTTACCCTATGGCTGTCTCATCAACCGGCTTTTAGTCAAATTTGAGGTTCCTGCATATGATGAGGACGAATTTGCTTCTCCTACACGCCCATTTACCAAGAAGACTGTCTCCCAGAGTCAGTCTCACATTAGGGGGGTTCCTTCTAGTTCTGGTAGATTTGGTGCAGGTCCTAGTGCTGCTGCGGCCATAGCAGAGGAGGCCGAGTATGATGCTGCTGCTGGCGGAGATCTTGGTGAGGGGGAGCAGCACCCTCCAGTTCGTACAGTCCGTGGTCAGCTTCAGTCCCTCGAGCGCTCTATTGGTTCCCGGTTTGACCGTCTTGAGGAGCGGATGGATATATTTGAGGCCAGACTCACCGATCTTGAGACGACTACCGATACTCGTTTCAGTACCTTGGAGGCCTCTTCCTAGCGGATTGAGGATTCTGTGGCACAGTCTTCATCCCAGCTGGCTCAGATCTTGACCTTGCTTCAGATGCAGTCTTCGCCTCCGGCTCTTGATCTTTGATCTTTGCCCTTTTGTTTTGTTGTCTCCCGGCCAAAAAGGGGAGTGATTTTGGTACATGGTACAGTTGTTTTACTTCTATCCTTCTTTAGTACAGTTGTTTTGATTTTGGTACATGGTACAGTTGTTTTACTTCTATCCTTCTTTGGTACAGTTGGATTGTCATATGTTTTGGATGGATAATATATTTTGATAATGTTTTGTTTATGATGGACTTATCTTTTGTTATTTAATCCAGTTCCACATATTTTTGGTTGGCTTGTGTGTGGTTGTTTTCTTTCAGGATAATTGTTCAAGCGCATGGATTTGAGATTTGGTTGTGAATTTTGGTTCATAGTTGGTGGTGTTGATTTTGTGATTTTGGTTGGAAAATTGTTTTAGAATAGTTTGGAAAATTATTTTGGTACTTTTGTGATTTTGTTAGGAAAACTGTTTTAGAATGGTTTTGTCCGGGATTTGACAAAGGGGGAGATTGTTAGGACCCTTTGTTGTCAAATTCGTGGATCAAAACCAAGGTTGTAACATGTTATAGCTTTCCAGATTTTCCAATTTTGGTCTCCCCGCTCGAGCGGGGAAAGTGACGCTCGAGCGGGGATTGCAAGCTCACAGCATCTCTGCTTCGCTTGAAAAAGTACTGGATGGTGTGATTCGACGCTCGAGCGTGGAAACTTCCGCTCGAGCGTGAAGTCTACATGAATCACACAATTTTGAAGCCTCCACTCGAGCGGGACTTCCTACACTCGAGCGGACTGCGCGAACACAGATTCTATAAATTCGCATGTTGGGTCTGTTTTAGGATTACTTCTCCTAGATCTTGTTTAAGGTTTTTAAGGTTTTGTTTGAGGTTTTCTTCTGGAGATTTTTGAGAGTTTTCCTTGATGTTTTGAGAGAGTTCTTCACTCATGATCTAAGATACATACATCAAGGAGTTTGTTACTTTATAATTCAAGAGAGTTCTCTTCGGTGGATTCCGAAGATTCAAACGTAGAGTTTCCAAAGGCGTTTGATTCTGTACGTAGTCGTTAATTCGACAAGAGAAGTTGTGGATTCAACTTCAGGTGGATCAGTTCCGAGACGAAGGCTTGGTGAAAGAGTTACAGAAGATTCAAAGGCAAATTGATTGAGTTGGGTAATTTGTGTATTATATTTATAATCTTTCTTTCTTCAGTAGTGGATTGATTAGTGGCGTTTCGCCCGTGGTTTTTTTGATTACAATTGAAGGTTCTTCAATTGTGGTTTTTCCACGTAAAAATCGTTTGTGTCGATTTATTGTTTATTCTGAAAAACAAATAATCTAAATCACTTTCGTAAGTGCTTGTTGATTTAGATTGTGTGTTTTGGATTATTGGGATTTGGAATATTTTAATTTTTGATCTAATCACGAATCACTTAGGATTTTCACATTTTTTTCTTATTTTTTTAAATAAAATTTTCTTATAAACAAATGTGATACGGAGTAATAAAATTTGAGAATATAAAATGAAATTCAATTCACTAATATGATAAGTGCCACTTCATCGTGTAAAGAAAAATTGTTAAAAAAATAATAATAAAATTAAAAAATTAATTATTTGTATAACACAACTCTTGGTAAATGTATATGTACTGTTCCCTATCAGGTTTGAATTTCTTTTTGAGAGAGTGATGCTAGTAGTCCCAATTTTTAGTAGCTCAACTTGACCCAAATGATGTGGCTGTGATGTAGAATTTAAAATTAATATTAATATTTTTTTTATTTTTTATTTTTTATGATACTAATTCTAATTGTTGTTGATAATATACAATTTCTTGAGATGTTTAATCAACTATTTTTCTTATAAATTCTATATTCTTAGTAGCACCAGTATTTAGTAGATTTTGTAAAAAGTTACGACGTTGGTAACAGTTTGCAATTAGTATTAGTACTTCACTACGATCTAGTAATAGATTCTGGATATAGAAATGGTGATATAAACTCATAAAAAAGAAAAACTTATTTATAATTTTAAGATGTTTTGATTTTAGACCCACTATCCTTCCAAAATAATAACGGTATTTAAAGATTTTGACCGTTACCTAAACTTAGTCGGCGTAGGGCTCTCGCATTAGCAAGCTTTCAGTTTACAGAGGTAGCTAACGTCAATCTTTTCTTTCCTTAGATCAGGCTCAACACAGATTTATTTCGTTTCTTACCTCAGACTGTAACTTCAAAAACTACTTCTTTAGTTATGTAGGAGATCTAAGATCAACAACTTGACATACAGTAATAACACACTCTTTTCTGGAAACGAAAAACTTTTTTATTTATTGAACAAAAATTTACAAAGAAAGGGGTGTCTGTAGACCGATGGATTGTCAGAGTATTATTTGCTCTAAAAATGCCTGAGAACCAGACTTCTTTCTTAGTTTTAAGTATACTTTAAGTAATTTGTGTTACTTTTTGCTCTCCTTCGAGACCTTTATATAGGCACCTTGTGAACATCAAAGTCTAAGCTTTAACCTAATCTATAAATATAAAATATTTTACATATTATATTTTATTGTTACTAGAAGACAAACAAAAGACAAACAAGCAGGTGGTGTAGCCACATGCTGATTTATTTATGAATAAGAGACACCTGGTGGTATAGTCATATAAAGGTGTAATGTTCATCCCAAGGTTTTGCCAAACTGCCTATGGTTTTATCAATCTATTGCATTGTCTAAATTTCATACCTCATCATCACCCATGATATCACTAAGATTATAGTTTCATCTTATTCTTGAAACATCTCATCACATCCTTCTTGTTCCATCAGATATTTTCCCCAAAATTTACATCATCTTTCAGATAAATAAGTCCCCGAATCTACCTGTTCTAAATAATCATATACTAATTCATAAGGCAATCTTGGAACAATCATTTTTTCCGCCAAGGATGGTGTTATTGCAAACGTAGTCCTTCCACAATGAAATAATTTGAACCCAACTCTTGCTAATTTTGTAGTTTCGTGAGATATGATGAAAAAAATCTCTTACCTTTGCTTTTATTGAATCTAATACAAAAGGTTCATCCCAATCTTTGAACTAATCGTATTTGTAGGGGATCATGTCTTTCTTGTCTTTGACTTTTATTAGATAATGAGCGGCATTTAGACATTCATTATTAACCTCCATTTGGACAGTTGTAAATATGATGGGTGCCATGCTTGGATATTCTTTATAGACTTCATAAATTCTTCTGAACATGAATTGTTAGAATTTGATGAGCTGAGAGAACATAGTACTTTGTGGGTGAGATAGAACGTTGAATGTATTGATCATTCCCAATTTTCACATTTGAACTAAAGGATCTTTTGGGTTGATGACTTTGTTTGGATCGAATGAAACTTTTAACATTATATACTATACAAATTTGTCCGTCCATTGAAGTAGCACTACTAAGATCCTAGATAGGTGACACAATCTTCATACCATCTTAGAAATAACTTAATAAAAGTACATCTTCTTATTTTATCTTGGTTGTCATAGGGAAGTTGAAGAAATAAATATAATACTTCTAATCGTAAAAAGGTTTTGGCAACTAAATGGGTTGTTTTAATGAGTTCATTCACAGAACGGTTCTTCCCTGTTACCTGCATTTTTTTGATAATTTTAGCACTAACTTGTGTCACCAAGTCCAGCACTTCTTGAGTCTCTGTCATGAGTGTTTCCTTGTGTGGTGGTGTAAGTCTTGTGGATGTGGATGCCATCTACAAATTCTCGAGTTAGAGTATTTTCTAAACTATTTTTTTATTACCATTAATATGTTCTAAATCAAAGGCAATTGTTTTAACTAGAGTTACCGTCATAAAAACCTCTATTGAGCCTGCATGTTAGATAAATTCTTATTTACGAAATCTAATGGGCCTTTGCAATTAGTTCTTATTAAAAACGGTTTTGGTGCCAAAAATATTAAAAACTTTTCTATTCTTTTTATTATGGCTAATAATTCACTTTCCATGGTGGGATAATTACATTCAGTTTGATTAAAACTTCCACTACAATATTTACATAGTTGATTATTTCCTTTTATTTTTAACACTGCACTCCAGTGATTGTTACTTATATCGGTTTCTAGCACTAACTCATCAGGAAGAGTTAGGGTAAGTAAGTCTTTACACTTTCCTTTTAAGAATTTACTAAAGCAGAGTCGGTTGAGTTTCAAGTCCAATTCTCATCTTTTTTTTTTTTAATTTCTTTTGTAAATGTTTTCTTATTTTGGCTAAGTCTTTTAAAAAAATTTGAGGTATAAGTTAAACATTCTAAAAATCTTTCTAATTGTTTTCTGTCCGTGATTTTATCTGGAAATTTATTCATTTTTTCGAGAATATGACTTTGCATTTTTATTGAACCTGCCTTGATTTCAAGTCCTAAAAATTCTATTTCCTTTTGTGCATACACACATTTCTTTTCACCTAACAATATTCCATGTTCTTCACATTTTTCGAATTATTTTGATATTTATTCTATTTTGTTCTATGGATCTAGAGAAAATTAAAATATCATTTATATATACAAGACAAATATTATTTAGTTTTTAAAGATATTATCCATTCTTCTTTGAAATATTTGAGGTGCATTTTTTAATCCAAATGGCATTACAAGCCATTCATAATGTATTTGTGTTGCACTAAAGGCTGTTAGTGGGATATTTTCTTTATCCACTTTTATTTGTCAGTATCCACTCTTACAGTCCATTTTGGAGAATTAGTAAGCACCCTGTATTCTGTTAAAAGGACTTGCTTATTTGGAGTAAAATAACCATCTCTTTTGGTATTATCATTTAATTTTTTGTAATCTATTACCATTCTGACTTTTCGTCATTTAATTTTAGTATGGTTTCTAACCATAAATGTTGCATTACTATGTGGACTTTTACTAATTAATCCCTTTAATTTGAGACCTTCTATCTCTTTTCTAAATTCCTCTATATCATTATAAGTATATACGATTTATTTTACTTTAATTATTATATTAGGGTTGATTAGGTCTAATTTAGTTATATTTTTATCTTTGTGCCAAAATTTTAATGGATTTTCACTATATAAATTTTTGCATCTTTCTTGTTGCTCTTTTGGAATTTCTTCCTAAATACTAATTTCTTTAATACTTCATGCAGTTTTGCACCTGGTTGAAGAGATTACCTTTTCACTACACTTGCCATGTACGAAATCAATGTTGTAATATGTAACAACTCTTTTTAGTTTTAAGACTTCTACTGGTTTATTATTGGTTGTAAAGATAATAGAGTGTAACATTTGAGTGCAAGGGCTATATAATCTTTGAAAGTTATTTTCGATAATTAAATTATGTAATGGTTGATTGGTTGCCCAAAGCTTGAGAATGATAAAGGCGACAAAATTTACTTCTATAACTAAGTTTTCTATAACATCATTATGGATCATTGTACTATTATTAGCGATTCCAACTATTAATGGTGGATTTTGTTTTTTCCATATATACTCAGGAAAGAGTTTCCTTTTCCCAAAACATACATAGCATCCACTATTTAAGTAAGCACACAATTCGTAAGTATTAAATCCTTCTATGCGTATTTTTATGGGTATATATACTATCATCATTAGCATATGATAATGACATTTTATTTTCCTCACTCTTTTTACTATATCTTTTTATAAACGTATCATATTCTTTTTGCGTCTTTTCTTCGGCGTCTTTTGTCCAAGTCGTAAGATTTTCCTCATCTTCATATACTGGCACACTCGTAGTTTTATATCCTATTATTCTTTTATTAATTGAACTTCTACTGGATTGTATACTAGAATTATCTATAGAGTGTTTTCTTGATGATATACTTGCATTATCAATTTTATCATTATTTTCTATTGTGCTAGGATTTTCTATTTTATTATTTCTCGTATTATTGATTTTAATTATATTTTTTCTTTTTGTAACATTTTTAGGGATATTGAAGCTTGCTATCTATCGATTATCTAACTTGATTTCATTAGGATTTATTCTTTTAGGTGTAATTCTATCTATTAGTATTCCATTCATAGGTTCAAATTTATTTGCTTCTATAATTTTATATTACATTTTAGGATCTATGGTGTTACCCAAAAAGCAATCTAAGAGAGGGTGAATTAGGTTTCTACAAATTAAAATTAATATTACCCCAATAAAAATTATAACTAGTATAGCAAAATATTTTTTGATGATATGAAGCTAATTAACAGTTAATGATCAAGCTTAAGATGAACTTAATAGTGAGGTAGCTAAACAGGAATGCTGTAAATGAATTTTGCCTTAATAGATTATAATTTAGATGAATAAGCAATTTTAACTCTAACACTTAATGAATGAAGGATAACAGGCAGCTATATAACGTGAAGAGATTTGATAATTTGCACAAACACACCAGAAACTATAATAGTTATATCATAATGTATATATCAGTTATGGTAGAGCAATAAGGAAAATTAAAGAGATTAGGAAAGAGGGGGCAAACAGATTTATAGTGGTTCGGCTTCAACTAAGCCTATATCTACTCCTTAAGCTTCACTTAAGATTTTCCACTATCTTCTAGCTTCACAGGGGTGCTAGCAACCTCTTCACAAATGGAGCAATCGTTCATAGATTTTACACAAATTTTACACAGACTTTCCAAGTCCAAAACCTTGCGCTCCTTAGGTGATTCGCAATCACACTCAAAGAGTCAAGAACACTGAGTGTACTACACTTTTACAAGATTTAAATCAAGGTTTTTTTCTTTCAAAGAAAGCTACAACAATAATCTCTCAAAGATAGATATACAAAGTTGTAGCTCAAAATTTTTCTATAAATCCTCTCACCAAAATAAAATAAAATAAAATAAAAAATAATCCTTAAGGTTAAAGGCTTTGTATAATTTCTGAAGGAGAATGAAATCTCAGTTGTAGAACTCTTCAGAGAATCGGAGACAGATAAGAGTGATGAGGGATTGAAACTGTGAATAGCACGTTGTATGTCTTTTAGTATGCATTGTTGTTGTTGCTTGTTCAGAGCTCTGTATATAACAGAGTTGAGTGCTCTGTTTGCTCTGACAGTGCCCATGCTTTTCTTCCCGTTGAAGAGATGGGTTCGTGATGGTTGATGATGATAACCAATTAATTGCTCAGATATTTCCTAACATCCATGTGTGTTTTGCCCGTTGAGTTATGGGTCATCTGATGGAGAACCTTTGTTTTCTCTTCTCAGCATCTGTTATTGATATAACAATTCTTTGCCATAATGGATGCACTACAACAATTTACACTTTTGGCAACCAAAATTGGCTACTAAAAAAAATTCAGTCGCCAAAAGTCATACAATAGGCGACTAAAACTTAAATTAGTTGGCGTTGTCTCAAGTTTTAGCTACTAAATTTTTTTAGTCACGATATATTATTTATTGGCGACTATCAAATAATTTAGTCGCTAAATATGGCACAATAGGCGACTAAATTTTTTTTTAGTCGACATTAGTTCATGTTTTAGGCTACTAAAGTTTGTGTTAGTTGTGGTATACCAGTTTTTGCCTACTAATATAAATTTAGTCACCAAATAGCTAACATAATGTTTGCTATTAATCTTTGGCAACCAAATGTTTAGTCAGCAAATATTCATTTTTTGTGACCAAAATGATTTTAGTCATTGTATAGTAATTCTTTCCTACTAAAATAATTTAGTCACTAAATGAAAAGCATAAATTTTAGTTTTTATCTTTGGTGACCAAAAATTTGGTTGGTGAATATTTTTTTTTTTCAGTGACCAAAATATCTTTAGTCGCTAAAAGATCTACAATAGGTGACTAAATTTACCTTGGTTGGCAATGGTATCAAATATTTTGGTGGGAACTTTTTCAGATATGGAGGCAATTCTATTTTACTAGTATTTTTTTTTTCATACAGTATTTGTTTTTATCAGTCTCTAGAACAAGACGACTCTTGCTCTCTCTCTCTCTCTCTCTTTCTCTCGCACTGTTGATCTTCCACCGTCTCACATCACCACCGCCACCACCACCGCCACTCGCTCGCCTCGTTTCGCTTCAACATTGAGGCTTTTCTTTTCCTCTCTCTATCTCTCTTCTATTTTTCTGTTTCCCTTTCTCTATTTCCACATTTCACTGTAGCTTTAGGGTTTTCTTTTTTATGGTGTAGGGTTTTGTTTTATGTGAAATCAATGAACCAATGATTAAAATGGGTTTCTATAAAATGATTGAAGGAATATGTAATTTATTGGGGTTTTTTGTAGCCAGAATCAAGATTTTCTCATTTCCCTATTTCACTATAGTTTCAGATTCAAGATTTAGCCAGATTTGAGACCCCATTTGCAAAAGCAACTGCATAGTCATAGTCTCCTTCGTTGTCCACTAACCCATATTATGGATATTCACATTTTCCCTCCTACATTGGCTTCGTTGTCCACTAACCCAGTGTCCTACATTGTCCCCGTCATAGTTTCCCTCATCTCCCTTGTTGGCTTCCTCGTAGCAATGCTCTAATGGAGAATTTGCAAAGAATGCTAAATTTTCTGGATATATAATTTAATGGTTTTGTAGTTTAATGAGTTAACTTATTAAGTTCACAGCAAGGAATTAGTGATTTAGAGACTATTTAGGGACAGATTGAATTTGGTCTATAAAAATCATCATTTAAGGACAAAAATAAACTTTCATGGCTCCAAAGCATATCTAAGTTCTTTGGCTTCAATATAAAGGTAAATCAATAATTTTCATGGCTGCTAAGTTCTTCATTTTCACGCACACACATTCTTATATATATATATATAGTAGATATCTATAAATTTTCAAAGATCTTCTATCATTTGAGCTTCACACATACACACACACACACATACACATATGTATAAATACACAGATTAGGAGATCTTCTAGCATTTATTCTTCATCTTCTTTAATTTTTTTGTAGATATATTCAAGTTTGAGGAAATCGATTTGGTTCCTAACAGTGTTTTATGTTAGTCGTTTCTACTAACTATATGATGTTTATTTTGTCAAAGTACTTAAGTGTAAAATATAAACTCATAAGAAAGTGCTTGGACTGATGCAGATGCAGATGCAGATGCATGTTTTCATCTAATTCAATTGTTTTAGTGATTAAATTTTTGTTGTAAATTGTAATTGAATAAAAGTACTTGATATTCCTAATGAACTTTCCTTTTAGACTTACTATTGTTTTTTAATGCATAATTTAAATTTATATTTAATTAACTGAAATGTGTAATTTTGCGGATATGTTATAGAAGTATGATCTATGGCATAATTTGCAATTTTCTATTGCTGTGACTTGTGAGTTCTGTACAACCACCTCTCTTCCCAATACCTGCTATTAATGAGTATCTAAATTATTACATTATCAGGATAATTTCAGTTCCTCGATTCCAATGGATGGAAAAACAAAGCTTCAGATTTTATCTTTCTAAGCTCCCAAGATTAGACTTTTCCGTAGTTTGTGTGTCGAAGGAAATGAAACAATGCAGGTGTTGTCCTTTGGCACAATTCACTTCTTCTACCTTAACACTAGCTTTTGGATAGTAGCGTCCTACCATGTTGCACTTGCACATCTTACACTTAACATTCAGACTTGTCAACCTATTGTTAAGATCACTAGTCTTTGACCACAATCTTTAACTCTGGCATTGTCATACCCATAGTCTAGCATTCAAAATACTGTAATTATAATTTTTTTTGGGTACTAAATGATATTCCTATGAATAATGTATTCCTTTCTTGTGGGTTGACAATGACTGCCATCTATATTGCTATTTAATGCTGACAATTTAATTTGGTGAGATGAACTAAATTGAACATCATATGATGGGGGAGTATTTATGGATCTTCACAAGGACTGAATTTCCCCTTTTGTATTTTGGTGTGAGATGTGAACTACCTTTATTTCTTAGTGTCTCTGATCATTGAAAGTGACCCTTGCTTATATTTCAAATGCCAAATCTGTTGTTGGAAGGTATGGACATTTTTCCTTTGAGAAGTGGAGTTTTCTAATTCTTTACCTTCCTCTCTCTCTATTTTTCTTATCCCTTTTTTTTTTAAGAAAAAAAATATTTGAAGTCTACCTGAGGAGGTTTCTTAAGCTGCAGCATGATATAATTTAGTGCTTGCAAAATACTATGAAAAATCTAGAAATCTCCTAGATATTGATTTGTGATTATGTATCAATTTTAAGCAGTAAATAACAATCATAATCAAACAATCAAGACAAATCGACACAACGATTTTAACGTAGAAAAATCACAATTAGAGCGCTTCCAATTGTGATAAAAAAAATCATGGGCCAAAGCCACAAAACAATCCACTAAGAAGACAAAATGAATTACACAAGTGTACTCTCAATTACCTAGGCGAATCCACGCCTGAATTGAACCGACCCCTATATGCCTCTTCTACCACAGTCTTCACCTCAGAATCGTCTTGCCCAACGTTGAATCCACAACGTCGATGTCGAATCCACGACAATGAGCCACTCCAGAATCCACCAAAGCTTCAGGTTCAAATTCACGGAATCCACCAAAGAACAACACTCGCTTTTGTATTGAACGAAACAAACAATCCTTTGATGTATACTTTTCAAACTAGATTTAAACTCAAACAAACATCAAAGAAACTAGCAAAGAAGCTCCATATATAAACCCTAATATCCAAGAAGAAGATCTGGAAGCTGTACTCTAAAATCTAACTAAAATACATATTTATAGAAAACTGAATAGCGATCTTGGCTCGAGCGTAGGAATGGCCGCGCGAGCGGACCTCGCTCAAGCGCAAAAAAGTTCGCTTGAGCGTAAAATCCCAACTCCCAATACTTTTGCAGACAAGTCAAACTTCTGGAATCAAACATTCTCCGCTCGAGTGCACAAACGGCCGCTTGAGCGGACAAGCAACTTCGAATACATTTTTGCATTTTGTTTCTCGATCCTCGACATAGTCAGCGAAGTGGCAAACACGAAAGAATAGACATCACAAACTTCTCTGCAAGGCACAATTTTGGTTGGATTCGCATCTAAAAACTCATAGCCTCACTGAAATTAAAGTGCGAATACAAATACAACTTAAAGGAGTTTTGTCAAATGGGATTGCCAAGAATAAAAACCTAACATACTGCAATGTCTCTTTTTCATTGAGTTTGGTAAATGAATTTGTACTACTTAGAAATGTAATGGCCAGGAAAATAAGTGTTACTCTAGATGTCTTCAGGATTTGTGAGAATAATTGTCACGACCCAAACCCGCCCCTATTGGTTTAGTATCGCAACCGGCAGTAATCCTTGGATTACCAAAGGCCTCATGACAGATTAACATATGGATAGGGGCTGCGGAAGCAAATATACAAGATAGACAAGGTCCAATGAGCTGTGACAACATACATGGGACAGAATAGCTTGAAACTTTTATAAAATGCGAGCGAAGTCAACCCACATAATATATACACAACACACTTAGGCGTACATGACAAAAATCTGCCCGCAACTTAACCAATAACAAAGTCTAATACAGATTACAAAAATAGCCACCAAACCAAACTTCATAAGGAACCTCCTCTGGAGGCGCAAAGGTTGGCTGACAAAACTGAAATGTAGGCCGTCAACTTTGGCCCTGATCACGTGTCGGCTCACCTACATACATAATATAAACAGTGAGCGGAAGCCCAGTGAATAATAACGGAGTAAAGGGTTTTCGTGAATGATGTCCTTACAGATTCAAATTCGTAATCATGTTCAGATCATATACAAAAATCATAAGCCGTGTTAATCATACGTGGTACATCCAGTAGCACTAACAGAGCAGATATAGAACATATGCAGAACATGAGGTGGTTATAAATAACCCGTTCCATAAAGGAACCTCCGGATCCAGGTAACAGAGAATAAACATGTTGAGCCCCATGATGAAGCCTCCGGTACGGGTAACAGAGTGCAGACATATTAAGTTCCATAATGAAACCTCCGATACCGGGTAATAGCTAACATATATCACATGATGCTAAGAATGCCACGAATACATGTCGGAAATGGGACAATCATTCATTGTACAGAACATATCATTTTAGAAAACAGATATGAATTTATCATACAAAAAATAAATAAAGTTGAACATAACTTTACTAAGTTATTACTCACAGTTGGCTTCAAGTGCAGACAGACAGATCAGACTAATCAACAGTTTATGGCACGTGACCTACACAGACATATAACAACACACACTTGAAACACACGCCCAAAATGTACATAACTTACTTTATTTATTCCTAGTGTGTTTCTAACCTCATTAGGGAGTCTTAATCATGGCCTAGGAATGCCTAGGATCAAATGAGGATGCAAAAATGCACTTGAAAACATTTTCCAAAATTTACTGAAAACAGGGACCACGCTCGAGCGTGGCTTTCCTCGCTCGAGCGGACATGCAAAAAGTGAAGGTTTGCTCGAGCGTGAATTCCCTCGCTCGAGTGGACTGTAAATTTTTAACAAAAGTACTGGATGCATGGATTTCACGCTTGATGGACGCTCGACCTCCGCTCGAGCATGAGACTCAAACCTTCGCTCGAGCGTGAAGCTCCTCACTCGAGTAGACTATAAAACATACGAACTTCTGGGTACATGCATTTCACGCTCAAGCGTAACTCACATCGCTCGAGCGAAAGTGTACGTACTCAGAGTGCTCGCTCGAGCGTGGATCAAATTTCTAGAATTTCCAGATTTGATCTTCAAGTCCAAACTCAAACATTAAAGCATCAAACTTCATTTTTCTGGGCCAAAACTTGAGAAAATACTTAGAAACTTATAAAACAACATTTTTAAAGGATCATTTCAAGAAATCATGGCCCAATGATATACCAATTGTACAAAATTCAACTTGAAACTCAAGAATAACCCAAGAACATGACATGCATGCAATTCTTTGAATCAACGCTTCTCAAAACATGATCAAGTGTTACCAAACAACATAAAACTCATTGTTTTCCCAAAATTAAAGTGAATACAAGACATGCATGAGGGAATTCTTTAAAAACACATTTAAAACTTCATAACATGCATATGCAAACACAAATTTGTTCTCAATTCCATTCTTTAGCTCAATTCTTGCATTAATCAACTTAACCCTCTTGTTTTCATGCATTAGAGTCTAGGCTTCAAGGCTATAAGACAAAATTCTTACCTAAAGGCTTGAATTCACAACTATGAAAGTTGTAGCTCCCAAATTTTCTTTAATTTGCCAATAACTCTAGCAATCCTCATTTTCCTTACTTTTGATTTTAATTCTCCCTTTCCCCCCTCTCTCTCTCTCTCTCCTCTTCTCTCTCTCTCTCACGTGTATTGTAGGCTCAAAGGTGTAACCAAAATAGATGCAAAGAGATGAGTGGGTTCATAAAAGGAATGGTGCCTAATTAATTTAAGTCATAGGCAACTAAGTGGGATTAAATTAATCTTATTTAATCATTCCGAAGCGAATTTCATTAAACCTACCATAAAATCCTATAAATTCCAATTAACATATAATTCAGATCAATTTCTGTATCGGAGCCAATAAGGCCTTCAATTTGCAAATCGAAACTAAGACACGAACAGATCTTCTTACGCGAAATAGATATAAACACAGATAATGCAACACACATATGCAAATTAATTCAGAATTCCTCCTTAATTACTGTTAAGCATAATTAATCACGGATTAATGTTAATCACGGGTCGGGGTTGTTATAATAATGGCTGATAACTATGGTTTAACAAGGAGGAAAGAAGAGTAAGAAGCGGAATAAATACAAAAAGGGGGTGTGAGTGGGGAAGAAACACTAGGAGCCTAAATTTTTTGACTTTCATGATCTCAATTGGTGCAATCTGAATCTTGGTTAAGCAGTTAGTGTCAACAATAAAAAATCAGGATAAGAATCCTTGAGATGCTGATACTGTTAAGACCTCGTGCTTTATTGTTGCCTAGAGATTCTATGATTTATTATAACAATTTGAATGTTTTACCCTTTCGTAATTCAATTTCCATAAACTAAATGCAGGTTTTGGATTTTGTTATGTTCCCAAAACCAGAATTTGATCTACCAATATTCTGTGCCAACTTTTTCAGCACTGCTAGCATGAACATAGTTGTGTTGTAAGCTATCTTTTTCACTTTCTTTTAATTTTGCAAATGTAGTTTACATTCTGAAGTATGGTATGTTGGTAACTAGATAATAGATTGCTACTCCATGCATGAATATCTTATAATACTCCTCATGGGGTTTAATAGTAGCATTGGATGACGTTGTGGGCTTCATGATGTAACTAGTTTTGTTTCTTGGATGCTTTTGCTTTTATCATTGTGAAGTGGGCTTGTTTGTGCCTGGAAGAAGGGTGAATAAGCCAAACTCTTAATTTAAATTGGCAATTAAATAAATACCGAGTAGATTATTTAGATCAATTTAGTTTGCCAATTCCAATATCATAGTCATGCATACACCATGCAAACCATATCACAGTAATAGATTAAGAGCAAGATAATAGACACAACCATTGTTGTCAAATTCCGAGTTTAGGATCGTATTTTCGAAATAAAAAAAGCAATATATGGAAAATTTTCATTCCAGATTTTGCATTTATGTGGACACGAAACTTTTGTCTATACATGGAAATTATGACTTTAAGATCGTTTTCCCAAAACGCAAGACTTGTTTAATACTAGACTTGAGTCCTTATTTTTATCGTGAATTTCATTTTTCCTGAAGGAAAAACATGGGAAAGATATGATTAGATCAGTGTTATTAAAAGTGCGCCTAGGTGCAAGTCCCATCCATGCGCATCCCATGTGCCTTACAATGGTCAAGGTGAGGCGACTTCACTAAGGCGCATTAAAGCGCAAGACTCAAACAAGGCGCAATGAAGCCTAAGGCACAGGCCTTGAAGGCTTCTTTTTTATTATTATTTGTTATTCAAATTGGACTTACGTGGGTCAACTATAGTAGATTATATCTTTCAAATATACATGCTGATATTATCAATTTAGCGCCAAATCAATAAACGACAGAAGAAAAACCAAGCCGTAATCCAAATCTTCGAAGAAGTCGAACTCCTCAGTTCTCTTCCAGTCGTCGTCCAGTTCAGGAGCTTCAAATGTGTAGGTATGTTTTTCTTCTCTTCATTTTTTTGACTCTTCTTTCCCTTTTCTTCATCTGTTCTGTTGTTCTTCATTTTGTCTCTTCGTCTCTTCTTCTTCTACTCTTCGTCTATTTTCTTCTTCTTTGTTTCATCTTCTGTTCGTCTCTTCTTCCTCTTCTTCTTTTTGTTTATTTTGCTCTTATACCCATGTTGCATTTTTATTCTATTTTCATTTATTTTATGCTTACACCCATGTTGTCTTGTTCTTCTTCTCTACTTTTTCTTCTCTGCCTTCTTCTTACTTTTTTTCTCTGTTTCTTTTGCTTTTATTTTCTACTTTTCTTCTCTGCTTTCTTTTTGCTTTTGTTCTCTGCCTTCTTTTTGTTTTTCTTCTTCTTTTCATTTATTTTATTCTCTGCTTTTCTTCTTTGGCTAGACTACTTTGTTTATTAAATATATTTATTTGAATTGATTTGTTTGTTCTCTACTTTTATGATTTAGAAGGCATCTGAAGTTACAAGAAAAGATCCTGCATGGATGATGAGTTGTGTGTTGTTGATATTGAGGATGATGATTGTTAGATCCTCATTGGATAAATGGAAGCAAAGACTTGATGTTTTGTTGGTTTAATTTGTTGATGTTTTGAAATGCATGCTTTAGCTTGAAATATTGTTGTTAGTTGACATTTATATACCTCATATTAAATTATATTATTTTAACCTACCATGATGCGCCTTACTTTGATGAAGCCCACTCCTTGCCTTACGCCTTCCGCCTAAGGCCCCAGGAGACCTTAGCGCCTTGGTGCACTTATCGCTTTTAATAACACTAGATTAAATACAAGTCTTTGTTTAACTTTGTGAAAATCCTTTTCCATACTTGCATTCTATAGGTTCATCTTCTAAACAGGACAAATAGCCAACCTGCATGAATGGATTCATTTTCTTTTATATACTCTTCTTATTTTCTTGATTTGGATCTTTTAATGTGTTTTGTAATTATGTGGTTCAGGGAAACTGAGTTGATGTCGAAGAGATCTGCAGAGAAGTTTGAATTTCAGGCTGAGATGTTTCGGCTGGACATCATTATCAACTCACTTTACAACAGTAAACATATCTTCTTTAGGGAGTTAATCTCCAATGCTTCTAATGTAAGTATATTTTTTCTTGGAAATTTCCTTGGTTATTAAGTTTCTTGTAACTAGTTGTATTGGATTTAATTGTTATTCTATTCCAATTTAGGCACTGGATAAAAGTTGAGGACTTGAAACCTACAAACACCTCTCCCACCCTTACCACCCCCCCACACACACACACACACACACACACATAGAGACACGATAGTACCCTTATCTAAAAACAAGATTTAAAAAAAATAAAATAAAAATTATATTCATAAAAAACTTAGTTTCCAAGTACAAGCATTTTATATGTTGTTCATCAAATTTAAGCACTTTTAAACTTATTTTCCAAACCTAGACTATTTTTAGAGTTTTGTGTCAAAATCAAGACTTGAAGACATGTCTCCAAAGCACTACTAAAAAAAAGCATATATGAGAATGAAGGCAACATGCTTTTTTTATCAGCATGGATACACTGAAATGGCTGTTGCAACCCACTTGCAGCAATGTAGTGGTATAATCTTCTGGCTCAGTGGTCACAGAAAAGACTGGGGGTATTTGATGCTTCTTAAATTTCTATACTTATATTCTTTTGGGCCTGAAATGCAAAATTTCCTATTTTGCACCATTTAACTAGACTTATCTTTATTCCACTTCTTAAATTGGTATTCTACATCAATTTCAGTACTTACAGTATGGTTCTGATGCTTTAGGAGATTGGAGTTAATTACTCTTTGTATCTGTACAGTTGATTTCAAAATTCACTTTGATTCTTCACTTGACGATTGCAATAGTAAAATGCCCTGCAGTTTCAATCAAGTTTCAATGTCAACAGCTCATCAACTTCATGTGACATAAAAATTGGTCCATCAAATTAAATCTTAGGAAGCCAAAATTGGTCCCTCTTAATACCAAATTATCACCTATATCCGGCTCCTTACCAATATTGAATTTTTTTTTTGTTGTTAAATATGATTTATTTAAGATGTAGATTGAAGAACATATTATCTTTTAGTTGGAGTTTGTTATCCTCTATTTTTGTATAAGTACACTACTTTGGTGTGTTTTTTGACATTTGTATTTAATTTTTTTCAAAAATTCAGAATGAGCGCAGCTGAAGCCAGAAGATAGCAAGTAATTAGCATACGTGGGTCGGGAGGTAAAGTTGAAAACGCCTTAAACTTAGTTGAAAAAGAGCGTTCGGAGAGCGAAAATGCAAAATAGCCCCCGAACCACTCTATGGATGTTACAGGAAGCTTTCTCGTGAAAAATAGGACCTGTGGGAACAGATGGCGTGTAATTAGCACATGTAGGTTGGGAGTTAGAGTTGAAAACGCCTTAAACTTAGTTGAAAAAGGGCCTTCGAGGGTCAAAAATACAAAATAGTCCTTGAACCACTATATAGATGGCAGCATCCTCACGAAAAATAGGACCTGTGGCCACAGACGACATGTAATTAGCATCCATAGGTTAAGAGTTAGAGCCAAAAACGCTTTAAACATAGTCGAAAAAGGGCTTTCGGGGGGGTGAAAATACAAAACAGCCCCCGAACTATTGTACAGATGTCACGAGTAGTATTCTTATGATAAATAGGACATGTGGCAACAAATAACATTTAATTAGCACACGTAGTTTGAGAGTTTCAAAAATGCCTTTAACTTAGTCGAAAAAGGGCTTTTGGGGGACAAAAGTGCAAAACAGCCCCCGAACCACTATACGGATGTCACGGGCACCTTTGCAGTGACAAATAGGACCTCTAGCAATAGATGGCATGTAATTAGTACGTGCAAGTTGGGAGTTAAAGCCAAAAACGCCTTAAACTTAGTTGAAAAAGGGCGTTCGGGGGATGAAAATACAAAACAACCCCCGAACCACCGTAGGGATGTTACGAGCAGAATCCTTGTGAAAAATAGGACTTATGGCCACAGCCAACATGTAATTAGAATGCGTAGGTTGAGAGTTAGAGCTGAAAACACCTTACACTTAGTCAAAAAAAGGCTTTTAAGGAGCGCGAAAATGCAAAATAGCCCCTGAACTGTTATATGGATGTCATGGGCACCTTTATAGTGACAAATAAGACATGTGGCAACAAACGACATGTAATTCGCAGGTGTAGGTTGGGAGTTAGAGCCTAAAATGCCTTAAACTTTGTCGAAAAAGGGCGTTCGGGGCCGTAAATATGAAATAGCCCCCGAACTGTTTTGTTCATAAATTTTACACACTTCCCCTTGTTAATATATGTCTGCATAATGAAACTACATAAATCTTCATAGAAGGAAATGAATTGTGACCATTTTTTAGCTAGAACAAACATACATGTAATGTACTACTAAATTTGAAGAACAACAACAATGATATCCACTCCACACACTCACACTCAAACAAAGGTGATTAAATAATTGTAGCATGATGAAGTAAGACTATTATAATGCATGCATATGCATATGCATGATTGATAATTTTCCTTATCTGCTGCATGATCTAATTTCCATTTCCATTAATTGAAAAAAAAAAAAAAAAAACTTTAAAAGGGACGGATCACAGTCATCACCAGAAGGCTATCATTAATGCATTAGTATTAGTTTTAAAAAAAACATGAATATATGGATACATTGAAGCATTTATTTCTGGATACTAATGTGTGCAATTTTATTTTATTTTTTTAGATGGCTTTTGGCGTGGACTTGTGGATAATCCATTTTTGTGTATGGAGGACAATTTAGACTTTTGCATAATCCTGCTATAGCACTTGTATCCTTTAAACTATTGGAGAGTGTATTTAATACCTTTATTTTCATTTTGGTAGTCTTTGGAGTTGTTGTATCTTGGTTTTGGAGGTGTACGATTCGATCTAAACTTGTTGGAATTGTTCGTTCGCGCTTGTTTATGTTGAAAAGTTCTTTGGGAACATGGAAAATTTGTTCTGGGGTCGACACTAGCCTTTCTAGGAGTCGACACCACCTTGTTGCCTTGCTTTTAGTGTCTCTGCTGGTTGGTAGGGTCGACACCATGGTTCTGAGAGTCGACCCTTCCTTTGTTGTGTTATTCTGGGTCATATTCTGAAATTTAGATTAAACACCACTGGTTCCAAGAGTCGACCCTTGTCCTATGCACACATTACTGTCTCAGCTTTTCTTCCTAAGGGTCGACACCTTTGTCTGAAGGGTTAACCCCTATGAGTAAAATTCCAGATTTTTGGTTTGGTTTTGGGGCTCTACTTTTGGGGGTTTAACTTATTCTTTTCTTTGACTTTAGGGCTATTATTCTATCATTATAAATAGACCCCAAACATACTTTTGTCATTTACTTTTTTTTTTCTCTCTCTCTTCCCTCTTTAAACCATGAATCTCTTTTTTTCTTTCTCTCTCTCTCTCTCTCTCTTCTCTCTCTCTCTCTCTCGTAGAAACTCAACTTTCTTACATAGATCTCTAGATCTACTTGATTAGAGGCATCTTTTCACACTGGTCCTTTGAGAAAAGTTGTAGATCTCATCAAGGGCTTTCTTTTGATCCGAGTTTCACAATTTCATCAACTTTGGTTTTCTTCGAGTTCTCCTCTTCGCTTCAAGAGGTAGGGTCTATTTCCTAAACTCAATATGAGTTCAGTAGCATCTTTGTGCCGTATTTTGTTATGTATATTTGGTGGTCATTTGGTATGATTTTTACTCTTGTTATTTTCTATTTCAAAAGATCTATGGATTTGGGTGTTTTAAGTTAAACTTAGGGTGAGGATCTTGAAATGTGAAGGAAAGATATTTCAAAAGAGTTTTTTAACAAGGTTATGATTTTGTAAAGTTAATTGAGATATAAAGTTAATTGAGATATGTTGATATGATAGCTTTCCTTTACTCAAAAATGATTTCAAAAGAAAATGAAGTTTTGTGAAATTGAGGGATTGTTGGGCTATGATTTTGCTACTATAGTTACTTTTGGTAATCAAAATTTCATATGATTTCTAAAAGTGGAAAAGCCTCAATTTGGAGAAAACCCTAAATGATATTGTTTTGAGAGTTGGATTGATTTGCGGTAAATGGTTTGGTTGGAAAGCAAATGGTTATGAGATTTTGAAAATGGGTGTTGTTACTCTTTTTTTAAAAATATATCTATATTGTTATCTTTTAATTATTGCATTAAAGATAATTGTTTTGGCTATCGGTGGAGGATAGCATTGTCGTGTGTTAAAAATTACATGTGAATTAGGCAATTTGAAATCAGTCATATCATGGAGCATGTAATGGATTGTGGAAATTGAAACTGTAAGTTTTGAAAAGAGGTTTTGGAAATTCTTACATAATGTTTTGGGACATTTGCATTGTTTTGAAAAAAAAAAACAATATTTTAAGTTACATGTACTGTACTATTGAAAAGCGTAAATAAAATGGTGAATCTGGGAAGCGGTGTGTATCACCAAATCAAGTTGGCCTATGTGTCTAGGGTGAAAGTCCCGAAAAATGCACGTTTACATGGGTGCGGGTTCCCGCAGACGCAATATCCGTAAAATGGCAATAGTAGGGTTTGCATAGCCTACGTTTACATAGGTCCCGTTTGACGGTTTCCCACGAACGAAATATCCGTGAAAGGTTGTATGTGTTTTGGAGATTCATCAATTTATTTATTATTATGTCAGTTTTGGAACAAGATGTTTGGAAAATGGTTTTAACAATGTATTTGCTATTGTTTAGTGATGTATTCACATGTGATTTAGCAATGTATTTGCTGGTTGGTATTGAGATACTTGGATTGGTTTTTGGAAAGGATTTTCATATCAAACTGATGTTTTGGACTCGGAAAATGTTTTGATTGAATGTAAGGTTTCGGTAATTGGAAAGAAAGGATTTTGTTAAGAAATCAAATGGATTTGAAAATGCATTTGGGCATATTGTATATATGTATTTAATCATGATCATTTATGCTAGTGGAGTATGTTTAGTTTTTGAAATATTCTCTACTGGACTTTATGCTCACCTTACGTTGCTGAAACGTTTTTCAGGTGTCAATGCGGACTGTAATGTGAAGTTATGTTGGAACCATGTAGGGTGGTTCAGTTATTTGTAGGCCAAGGGTCATTTATGTTATTTATTGGTTGTATGCCATTTTTTTAAGAGTTGCAACCTTGTGTATAATGTAACCCTCACGACATCTAATTTGATTTTATAACATATGTGCATGTTTTAGTTACAGAGCATCCATTCGACTTAGATATTGTATCTATGAATGTATAAAATCGGATAAAGCACATGTATTGTGTGACTATAAAATATTCATTTGCATGAGAGTTGTTATCTATTGTTCATCGTCAGGTGGTTTATTCACATGAGCCGGACCTTATTAATTCACGGCGTGACACCTGCTAATTTTGTCGTCCTTTGCTTTTGTGTGGATTAGTATTACTCATACAGATAATTTTTGGCATCGACCTGATAATTACTGGCATGGTATATAGATTACCTTTTGTCGTGGTACAGATTATGATGGTAATTTGTACCACGACAAATGGCCATTTGGCATGGTAGTACATATATTTTTTGTATACAAAGGGCTTGATATATAACTTGTTATGTTTTGTATGAAATTATTATTTTAGTTTGGACTATGATTTGTACGGAATTTTACATTTAAAGTTATTCATTTTTGGATGGTTGGAAGTGAAATGAATGCACATCTATGTATTATTTTGTTCATATACAGAGTACAGGTTGTACGAAATACATACAGGTTATGAACAAATTAGAATTTGGAGAAAAAAACATAACATCATGTTTTTGGCGACTAAACAATTCGTAAGCAAAAAGGAAATATATATTTTGGCGACTAAATAGTTAGTAGCTAAAAAAAAATGAAATTTTTTTTTGGCGACTAAAAGTTTAGTAGCAAAAAAAAAAAAAAAAAAAAAATCAGACTTTAGGTGACTAAAATGTTTAGAAGCTAAAAAATTGCAAACAAAATAACAAAAATATTTTGGCGACTAAAGGTTTAGTAGGCAAAAACAAGTCAAACATTAAGCTACTAAAAGTTTAGTAGCAGAAAAAATCAAACATTAGGTGATTACAATATTTAGCAGCTAAAAAAAAATAAGATGAACAACAAAACATTTTTGGTGACTAAAGGTTTAGTAGGCAAAAATAAATCAGACTTTAGGTGACTAAAAGTTTAGTAGCCCCCAAAAATCAAACTTTAGGCGACTAAAATATTTAGTAGCTAAGATGAAATAAAAAAAAAAATTATTTGCCGACTAAACTTTTAGTTGTTGAAAATAATTAAAAGTTTTCGTGACAACAAATTTTAGTCACTGAAAATGTTATATTTAATTTTACTTTAATGCTTTTGGCGACTAAAAAAATGGTTGGCAATTTAATACTTTTGGCGACTAAAATTTTTTTAATCGCTAATCAACTTTCCCGACAATTGTCCACCGACTAACTTGGCGATCAGAACTTTTAGTTGCTAAAAACCTTCGGCAACTAAAACTTGACTTTTGGCAACAAAAAATTAGTTGCCAAAAGTGCCATTTGTTGTAGTGACGTCCGTTTGGATGTCCCAAGTGAAGTTCTAGTCTATGGGTCATCCGCCCAGATGTTCGCCCGGATGTCCTATGGAGTCCCGGTCGTCAAGGTTGTCATCCGCGGTCATCGAGCATACTCTAGTGTGAAACAAAACTGAATTGGAATGAAACTGGGCCCAAAATCTGCCTTGGTCAATCGACTGCCCGGTAGACTGCCGTGTGTTATCTCGGCCTCTTGTGTTGCTACTTTGCTGCTGCTCTGGTACACTGGTTTGGTACCTGTTTAAGCCTCATTTTCAACTCAAGAAGGGCATGATTAGGATGCAAACATAGATGAAAATATGATAGAATAAATTATAATAATTCAATCTATTTTGCTCTTCCAAATAAGTCAAAACAAAATTAAAACAAAATAGAAAACAATCAACAAAATATAATATGTCTAACAATCTCCCCATTTTTTATGATGGCACACCATGATGTTTTGATTTGTTCGGGAGGAAGAAAAGCTCCCTCTCAAATCATGCTTCCCCTTAATGTTTGCTTCATCTAGATATATAAACATTTTAGCACAGAAACAGTATATATCAATATAAGCATAGCATGATGATTAAGATACCAAATAGGAAATTTTGTCTAGGCAAGATACCAAAAAAAAAAAAAAAGCATGACAGCATCACCATAACAAATATTATCAAAAACACATCACCATTTCTCCCCTGATCTATTTACCATTTCTCCCAATCTATCTACCATTTCCCCCCAATCTATCTTAAAACAAAACATCATCATTTCTCCCCCTGTGATATTATCAAAAACACATAAATGATAGATTTCACAATGTAACATGAGGTGTTAATAAATGCCATTGCTGTAAGTGTGATACATTTCACCATTTCTACTACTGTAGATTTCACAGTATGGCTATAAGTGTGATACCAAGAAGTAATTTAGCTCAAATAGTCAATTTGTAGAGCACACATTTTTTTTGAGCAAGGAAACATATGGCGAGGGTTTTGAGTCAATGAGTTCATCTATTATGAAAGATTATGCTATCTCAGGTAAATAAGCAATTTCTAGCAAGAGCACACAGCTATGAAAATTATGCAATATGTTTGTATGCCTTAAGAGAAAATGATAAGAATTATATATATATGAGGTACTTTGAAGCGTTTGACAATGAGAATCCAAAATAGTACCAAATACAAGACTATTAGAGATAACAAAAACAACATAACAGTGCATAGTCCAATGAGTTTTACAATGAAGAGCATACACCCATTTTGATGGAAATGTTTAAGAGTGTTTGATAGCATTCAAATGATATGAATGTTTCCATATCAATGTAATAATACACATATCTCATTTTAAGTAAAATTCAAGTTTCACATTCACAACAAAATCTTTAAGTTAAATTTGACATTCCAAGTTTGACACGGATAAAATTAAAACGTTCCTCGCTTAGGGGTTTTGTAAAAATATCCACCAATTGCTTGTCGATGTTTACAAATTCAAGAACAATATCCCCTTTTTGAACATGATCTCTTAAAAAGTGGTGTTGAATTTCAATATGTTTTGTTTGTGAGTGTTGAACTGGATTTTTGCTTAAATTGATGGTATTAGTATTATTACAGTTAATAGGGATATGATCATAATGCAAATCAAAGTCCTCCAATTGTTGTTTCATCCATAGTACTTGGGCACAACAACTTCTGGAAGCTATATATTGAGCTTCGGCCATTGATAAAGCAACAAAATTTTGCTTTTTGCTAAACCAAGATACGAATGAGTTACCAAGAAAGTGACAAGTACCGCTAGTGCTTTTTCTATCAAGTTTACACCTGACAAAGTCGCCGAGTAACTAATTAAATCAAATGCAACACCTCTAGAATAAAACAGTTCCAAATTTTGAGTACCAGTAAGATATTGGAAAATTCTTTTAACAGCACTAAGATGTGATTCTTTAGGATTTGATTGATATCTAGCACACATGCAAACACTAAACATAATATCGGGTCTACTTCCGGTTAAATAGAGAAGTAAGCTAATCATACCTCGATATTTTGTTTGATCAATGGACTTACCATTTTCATCTTGTCTAGCTTAATTGATGTACTCATAGGTGTTCCGGCTACTTTGGAGTCATTCATACCAAAATTTTTGAGTAGTTCCTTTATGTACTTAGCTTGGTTGATATAAATCCCTTCCTTACATTGATTGATTTGAAGTCCAAAGAAATAATTAAGCTTTCCCATCATGCTTATCTCAAATTCTCCTTGCATACACTTAGCAAAATCCTTACACAAAGCTTCATTAGTAGCACCAAATATAATATCATACACATATATTTGTACAACAAGTATATCATCATTTTTTGTTTTAACAAAAAGTGTTAGGTCAATTTTTCCTCTAGTAAAACCATTTTCAATAAAAAATGTTCATACCATGCACGAGGTGCTTGATTCAAATCATATAAAGCTTTTGAGAGTTTGAACACATGATTTAGAAAAGCATGATTTTCAAAACCAGGAGTTTGTTTGACATAAACCTCTTCATTTATGAAACCATTTAAAAATGCACTATTTACATCCATTTGATAAAGTTTAAAATCTCTAAAACATGCAAAGGCAAGTAACATGTGAATGGCTTCCAATCTAATTACCGGAGCAAAGGTTTCATCGAAATCAATACATTCTTCTTGATTGTACCCTTGTGCTACAAGTCTAGCTTTGTTTCTAACAATGATGCTGGATTCATCAAGCTTGTTTCTAAAGATCCATTTAGTGCCAATAATGGAATGATCTTTAGGTCTTGGCACTAGATCCTAAACTTTGTTTCTCTCAAATTGGTTGAGCTCTTCATGCATAGCCATCATCCAATGTTTATTGAATTCGGCTTCTTGAAAGTTCTTAGGCTCAATCTGTGAAAGAAAAGCCAAGTTACCACAAATATTTCTAAATGAAGAGTGAGTGGTGATACTTTTGGTGGGATCTCATAGGATTAAATCCTTAGCGTGATTATGAACAAACTTCCATTCTCTTGGCAAGTCATCATTGTTTCCACCTCCTTCTTGAGGAGGGAAAATAGGTTGTTCATCCTCTTTGTTCACTTCACATGGTTGGTCCTCTTCTTTGTAGATGCTTGAATCTTCCACATTTGGTTCTAATTCTATAAAATCATCACAACAACTTGCTTTGGAGAAGAGATGTTAGTTTTATCAAATACCACATGTATAAATTCTTCAACAACAAGAGTTCTTTTATTGAAAACACGATAAGCTTTACTAGTTAAAGAATAGCTAAGAAAAATTGCTTTATCGGATTTTGAATCAAATTTACCCTAGTTGTCCTTACCATTACTATTCACATAACATTTACAATCAAATACATGCAAGTAACTAATGTTGGGCTTTCTACCATTCCAAGTTCATAAGGAGTCTTTTTTAGAATAGGACTAATCAAGGCACGATTTAAAATATAGCATACGGTTTGAATGAGGAGTTCTAGGTGTTGAAAAATTATGTTCAATTCTATGCTCATAACAAAACAATTCAAATTTATCATTCTCAAGTTCTCTACCATGATTGGTTCGAATATTAGTAATAAGAAAACCTTTTTCATTTTGAATTTCGCGACAAAGTTTTGATAAAGAAGAAAATGTTTCATCTTTGTGTGCTAAAAATATTACCCATGTTAATCTTGAAAAATCATCAACAACAATATGACAATAATGTTTACCACCAAGATTAGATGTCCTTGAGGGACCAAATAAATCCATATGCAATAATTGTAAAGGTCTAGAGGTAGAAATATGAGATTTTAATTTAAAAGATGTTTTGGTTTGTTTTCCTTGTTGACAAGCACCACAAAGTCGATTTTTTTCAAATTTAATTTTGGAAGTCCAACGACCAAGTCTTTTCTCAAAAGTTTAGCAATTAAATCCATATGAGCATGACCAAGTCTTTTATACCATAACCAACTACTATCATTACTAGCATAAAAGCATTTAACATCACTAGCACAAAGATCATTGACATGAAGACATAAACATTATCAAGGCGATTTCCAACAAATAGTGCTTTGTGACCAATTGTGCTTTCAATTGTGCAATGTGATTTATCAAAAATAACATGATTACCCTTATATAATTGAATAATACTAAGTAGGTTATGTTGGAATATGGAAGTGTTGGAATATGAAATGTTAGAATATGGAATATTGTATATTTAATTTTAGGGTTTGATTGTGTAATTATTTAATTCATTTTTCATGTATCTTATATTGATTATATATAGACATGGTCTCACCCAAATTAGGGTAAGCCAATATTTTATAACTCTCTTCTTGGTATTAGAGCCAAACCCTAGCTACCCACCCAAACCCTAGCCACTCACCACCCTTGTCTTCTATGCTGGCAGCCTTAAACCACCTACCCAGCCACCCGACAACCCTTCTTCTTCCCTCCTTCCAGCCAAAAGTTTTCCTCTTCCTTCTCAGCCCCTCGGCAGTCCCTTTTCCTCACTGCCGCAGCTTCCTTAGGTGCCGACTAGGCCCTCCCTACCTTGGGTCTAGTGCGGCTTCCCCTCTTGGGTCTTGTTCTTTTCTCTTTACCCTTCTAAGGTTCATGTGCTGATGTGGTAAGCACTTTCTAGTTTGATTTTCTATTGTGTTGGGCTACCGGTGTGTTCGGTAGGATCTCTTTTGTGTGACGTCTCTACTTTGGCTTCGTAGTGTTTCAGCATGTCTGACTTTGTTACACAAACTTAGAGCATTATACCTCGTTCAGATGTTTCCTTGGCCTCCCATGTTCCGGTTCATCGGATTACCAGTGTGTTGCTCACTGGTCGCAACTTTGTGGCTTGGAGTCGGTCTATACGTCTCTACCTTAGGGGTAGAGGCAAATCTGGATGGCTTTTGGAAACCGAGATACAACCTCCCGCTAATGATCCTAAGCAGTTTCAATGGGATATTGACAATTGCATCTTACTTGGTTGGATGTTCAACTCTATGGAAGAACGCATTTACAACACGTTTATGTACTGTGATACAGTTCCTCGGTTGTGGAGTGCTCTTACCCAGATGTACAAACATGCCCACAATGATGCTAGGATTTTTGAGCTCTATCAGGATATTTCTCATGCCTCTCAGGAAGCTTTAGGTTTTACTGTTGCTGAATTTTTTGGGTATCTTCAGTCTCGCTGGGAGGAGTTAGCACAGTATGAGCCATTGAGTGATTTTCCAGCTGTTGCCGCTTCTATTGTGTCTACTCGTCTTGCTCGCCAGCACACTTATCAATTTCTGATGGGTTTAAAACCTGAATTCGAGTCTCTTCGTATTCAGATTTTGAACACATCACCTATGCCATCCTTATATGAGGCTTTTGCTACTATTGACAGTGAGGAGTGTCGTCGTTGATTGATTCAACCGGTGGCTCGCTTCTTTCCTCTGTTCTTGCCTCATCTTTCGTTTCAGATCAAATGGCTTTTGCTGCCAAGTTTAGTTCTCGTGCTTCTAGTAGCAAGGTTATTTGTCATCATTGTGGTGCAGCTGGTCATGTCCAAGCACGATGCTTCAAGCTTCATCCTGAGTTGAAGCAACGCTTTGTAAGGACACGCTCTTTAGGCTTTCCCCATACTGCTATTCTTACAGACTCCTCTAGTACTCCTCAGCCGACTCATCCTATTGATCTTCATCAGCTTCAATCTCAGATTGGGCACCTTCAAGAGCAACTTGTTTCATTCACTACTATGTCTCCAAGTGTTCCTTCCACTGCTACACTCACTACAGGTACTCCTACAGCCTTTCATGTTCGCACTGCACCTACTTGGGTATTGGATTCTGGGGAAAATGATCATGTGACCTATGAGTTTTCTTGTTTATCCTCTCCTGTCTCTACTACTGCTCAGACTGTATGTCTTGCTGATGGGTCTATTTCACATGTCCAACATAAGGCTGATGCATCTTTCGTCTGATATTACACTTACTTCTATCTTACATGTGCCCCGTTTTGCTTATAATTTTCTCTCTGTGAGTCGCCTTGCAAAAACCTTCATTGTGCTGTTATTTTGTTACCTACTCAATGTTTATTACAGGAACTGACTTCAAAGAAGATTTTTGGCAGGGGGTTTGAACGCGACGAGCTATACTACTTCGGGGACCCACCACCTTCTCATCCTACCACAAGCTTGCAAGCAACTATGTTACCTGAGTCATCTTCCTATGTGTTTTCTTTTCAAACTTTAGCCTTGTGGCATGCTCGTTTAGGACATGCAAACTTTAATTATTTATGTTTACTTTTTTCGTCACTTAATAAAGCTTGTAAGGATCATCAGTTTCTTTGTGTTGTTTGTGAGCTGTCTAAACATACTCGTACTTCTTATATTCCTCACATATATCGTGCCTCATGTGTGTTTGACCTTATTCACTCTGATATCTGGGGTCCTTCTCCTTGTTTGGCTTTTTCTGGGCATCGCTATTATGTCACTGTCATAGATGACCATTCTCGGTGTACTTGGGTTTATTTGCTTAAAAAGAAGTTTGATGTGCTTCCACTTTTTATTCAATTTCTCCAAATGGTCAAAACCCAATTCCACGCCGTTGTACGCAATGTTCGTTCTAATAATGGGGGGGAGTACATCTCTGATACATTTCGTTCCCAACTTAATCAGTAGGGAATTTTGCAGCAACTTACTTGTACTTACACCCCTGAACAAAATGGGATTACTGAATGTAAAAACCGTCATATTATGTCTATTGTCCGGTGTCTTCTTTGTGGGATGAATGTCCCTAAGTCCTACTAGCGTATGGCTGTACTTACTATTGTTTACCTCATTAATTGGACTCCTAGTCGGATTCTTCATGGGTCGGTCCCTTTTTAATTACTTCAACCAGATACTGTGTTATTTCCTCTTGTGCCTCATGTGTTTGGTTGTACTTGTTTTGTTCAGAATCGTAGTCCAACTCGGACCAAGTTAGATAACAAGTCTCTTAAATGCATCTTCTTGGGCTATTCCGCGCTCTCTAAAGGCTACAGATGCTATGATTCGTTGTCTCATCATTTTTATCATTCTATGGATGTCATATTTTGCGAAGCTCTGACATTTTTTAGTTCTAACCCTATGTTTCAGGATTCTGCCTCGCGTGCACCGCCTTTTGCTGTGTCACCGAGTGCTCGCCTTGTTCCTATTATTGATTCATTTGCTCCTTCCTCATTGCCTATGTTTGCACCTGCTAGTCCTCCGCCATTATCGACACACTCTCGTCGCCCTCGTATTCCGCCCCTTCCAGCATCTTCTTCGTCCTCCGGCCTAGGAACACCCTCTCCTATTCCCTCCCCAGCTCCTTCCCGATATCTAACCATGAACACTGTCCCCTAATCGGTTTGGTTGGTTTAGTAGTATTAATCAACCTATTTCCCAGTTTTTATGTTATGATGCCCTTTCAGTTTCTCATCGGTCTTTTCTTGGCCAACTTGAGTTGGTCTCTATCCCGCGGTCTGTGTCTGCGGCTCTCCAAAATCCTCAATGGGTTGTCGCTCTGCAAACTGAAATGGCTGCTTTGGAGCATAATCACACTTGGGATCTTGTGTCTTTACCTTCTGGTGAGACAACTGTTGGGTGCAAGTGGGTTTTTACTGTCAAATACTTGACTGATGGTACCGTGGACCGCTATAAGGCTCGTCTTGTTACTAAGGGCTTTACACAGGTTCCTGGCAAGGACTTTGGGGCTACGTTTGCATAGGTTACTAAATTGACCACTGTTCGTTTACTTATTTCCTTGGCTGCCTCTTCTTCTTGGCACCTTCATCAATTTGATGTCAAGAATGCTTTTCTTCATGGGGACTTACTTGAGACGATCTACATGGATCCTCCACCCGATTTTCAGGCTGAGGGGGAGTATGCTGGCATGGTCTGTCGTCTGCATAAGTCTCTCTATGGCTTGAAGCAATCTCCTCGTGCATGATTCCATCGTTTTAGCTCTGTTATCCTATCCATGGATTTTACTCAGTGTCACTTCGACCATACATGCTTCATTTGTCGTCAGCCCACTAGTCGATGTATTATTTTGTTGGTCTATGTGGATGATATCATCCTTACAGGAGATGACACCATTGGTATTGCTAAGATAAAACAGGAGCTTAGTCGAGTTTTTGACATTAAGGACTTGGGTCCTCTCAAATATTTCTTGGGGATTGAAGTAGCTCGTTCTCACAGTGGGATATCATTGTCCCAATGAAAGTATGCTTTGGATCTTCTTCGAGACACCAGTATGATAGGGAGTAAGCCTGTCTCTACTCCTATGGATTCGAATTTGAAACTTTCCGGCTGAGTCTGGTGAGTTGCTTTCTGATCCAACTCGCTACCAGAGATTGGTAGGACGTTTGATCTATTTGACTAATACACGACCAGATTTGATATTTGCTGTAAGTGTGGTTAGTCAGTTTATGTATTTACCTCGTACTGCTCACCTTGATGCTGTTCACCACATCTTGAGATATCTCAAGTCGTGTCCAGGTTTGGGTTTATTCTTCAATGGTGAGATTCAAACAGGATTGTCCTGTTTTACTGATGCAGACTATGCCGTTTCATTGACTGATAGACATTCCACTTCTGGGGTATGGACCTTCCTTGGTACCCATATTCTGTCATGGAAAAGCAAAAAACAGGCAGTTGTTTCTCGATCCTCTCCTAAAGCTGAATATCGCGCCATGGCTCATGGGACATGTGAGTTACTATGGCTTCGGTCCATTCTTATTGAGTTAGGTTTTGAGGAGAATAATTCCTCCAAGATATTTTGTGACAATAAGTCTGCCATCTTACTTGCCTCTGACTCTGTGCTTCATGAGCGCACTGAGCATATTGAGGTTGATATTCATTTTATCCAGGAAAAGGTTCGAGCTGGCATTGTATGTCCTTCATTTGTTCCATCTTCTGATTAGACTGCCGACATCTTCACCAAATCTGTAGGACCATCCCTACTTCGATCTTCCATTGGCAAGCTGGGGTTGGTTGACATCTTTTGTCATGACCCGAACCCGCCCCTATGGGTTAAGGACATAACCGGCTAGTAATCAAGGGATTACCTACGGCCTCAAACCAAACCAGACATAACTCATCAGAGTAAAGGGGCCAAACGGAAGCAAACTTACAAATTGTCCATAGAGCTGTGCTTACATGGCACATCATAACAATCCATATACATACATGTTAATAACTCAAGTCAAAATAAGTAATAACACAAAGTTCTGTACATGCAGGATCATTAAGTCTAAGTCAGTCAAACCCAAAGTTTATATACAAAAGTAATCCAATGTTTTCGCCAATATAACAAAACCATATCAAAAGAGCAAAAGAGGCGAAGACAAGTCTCGTGCGTGACATGTTTGGGCTGACTCTTCAAAACCTTGACTATTTCACACAAACTTCACTGAGGCTAGGTTTGGACCTCCCTTGGCTCACCTACAGACACATGAATGAGCGTGAGCGAAAGCCCAGTGAATAATATCGAATAGAAAAGATACACTAGAACAATATACAACAGACGGCCTTGGGCCCAATTCATATTTTGTCTAATGTATATATACATAGGTCAAGTAACTGCAGTTCCAAACACATCAAACGGCCTCAGGCCCAATTCATTCATATCTGACAGCCTTTGGCCCAACCATTCATGTCCGACGGCCTTTGGCCCGATCATTCGTGTCAAACAGCCTCTGGCCCATTCATTCGTGTCATACGGCCTCTGGCCCATTCATTCATGTCATACGGTCTCTGGACCATTCATTCGTGTCATACGGCCTTTGGCCCATTCGTTCATGTCATACGGCCTCTGGCCCGTTTATTCGTGTCATACGGCCTTTGGCCCATTCATTCATAACAAATAATTGTCCCCAATTCAATGTAACAAACTTATAAGACTTATATAGAAGTAAGCAATTGGACAAATAACATACTTCAGATATTTTTATTAAGATATTACTCACAGTGTTCTGCCGGTGGATTCACCCTTGAGCTCGACCCTACACATTACATAACACATATGGGTCACAAACGATTCAATCCGTTCTTAATTCATACATCCCTCTTAGGCTTCTTTCTTATTCTTTTTACTCATTTATGATGCTCAATGCATGCCTAAGAGTGCTTAGAAATGAAAGAGAACGAAAAACGAAACACAGAACACCTTTACGAAATTTCTGAAACAGGGGTCCCCGCTCGAGCGTGGGTTCTGCCGCTCGAACGAACCCTCATGGTCTGCAAAAGTACTGGTTGCCTCATTTTTACACTTGAGCATGAACTCGGACGCTCAAGCTGAAAGTTATTCTACATGGCTCCCCGCTCGAGAGTGAACTTCCCCGCTCGAGCAGACATCAATGTCTGCAAAAGTTCTGGGAGCTCGCATTTTACGCTCGAGCGGCTCTTTCCCTGCTCGAGCGGACATGCCAAATTCTGGATTTTCCAGAACTGTTCTTGAGGTGCAAATTCAACATTCAAAGGCTTTAAAGCTTGAATTAAGGCACCAAAAATAGGGAAACACATTATATATCATGAGTATACAAGCAATATGAGGTCAATTGCTCAAAATCATAATCCAAAACTCAATTCATCACAACAAAACACATAGCTTCAAAGTTCAATTTCAATATACATATACCCATCCTCCATAAACTCCTTGAATTGCACATGCATGCTCATTTTTTACTCCAATTCCCTTTTAAATGACACCAATGGTGTCTATAATCATGGAACTCAACAAAACCATGCTTGCATGTGTGCTTCAATGCTCAATTTTTCATAATCAACATATTTCATGCTAGTTTATGCAAATTCATGGCAACTTTATGCATGCATGAACATACCAACTTCAATTCAAGCTCTAGATGATCATCTAACTTGAATTCACAAAGTTACAACTTCAAACTTATGAAATCATAACCAATTACTCACCTAGAAGCTTAAATCTTCCAAATTATGGTTAACTCTTGAGTTTATCTTCAAGATTCCAAGCCTCTTGATCAAACCTTCAATGTTGGCCCCCTCTCTCTCATTCTAGTCTCTCTTCTCTCTCTCTCTCTCCTTAGAGTAATCTCAGCCAAATTGAATAAAAAGAGAGGAGTTGAGTGTAAATGACCCCTTTTATAGGCTCTTTCTTAATCACATTTCCTTATTACTAATTAATTGAGCACTATACCATCAATTTAATCTATTTAATTTGATCTGAATCAATTTCCAATTAAATTGCATCATAGGCTCTAAAAATTACGCTAATCACAATGGCGTAGTCAATTTCAGTTTCTGTGGCCGATAGGGCCTTCAATTTAAATTCGAAAGTAGATAATCAAACAGATTTTCTTACGGTGAATAAATAGAAATTCAAAACCACACATATTCATATAAATGGCATTCAAAATCATATCAAACACATAATCACATTCATAATAAAGATCAATTAGCATAATACGGAGTAGGGTTATCACATCTTTGATCCAGCTTGAGGGGGACTATTGGAATATGGAATGTTGGAATATGGAAGTGTTGGAATATAGAATATTGTATATTTAATTTTAGGGTTTGATTGTGTAATTATTTAATTCCTTTTTCATGTATCTTATATTAATTATATATAGACATGGTCTCACCCAAATTAGGGTAAGCCAATATTTTATAACTCTCTTCTGGTTATGCTTAAGTCCATCCACAAGTAGAACATTTTCAATAAAAGGGTTAGAGAGATACCGATGCTACCAATACCAATGATTTTTCCTTTCTTGTTGTCTCCGAAAATAAAAAATCCTACGTCTTTGGATGATAAAGTAGTGAAGAATTATTTATCTCCAGTCATGTGTCTAGAGCATCCGCTATCAAGGTACCACCTTCTTTCTTTACCTTTGGACTTGAGGCATACCTACAATAAGACAATCAAATGTTGGATTTTGGTACCCATGATTTCTTGGGTCTTTCTTGGTTAGTATAATTAGTACCTTTTGCAATCCAAATCTTTTTAATCCCTATGTTTATATTCTTCTTGAATGGACAAGTAGATATATAATGGCCTTTCTTCCTACAATAAAGACAAATAATTTGGGAAGTGTCATGGGAGGTCCTTTTTCAAAAATTGTGTTGAATTTCTTTTGTTTTTTAAAAAGGTCATATCCAATGCCCGCCTTATTAAAAACACATCTTCAACTACCAAGAAGTTTGTTGAGATTATTTCTTCTTTTTACAAAATTTTCAAGAGTTTTATTCAAATCATGAACATTGTTTTTCAAAACAATTTTCTCACTAGAAATGCTGTAAGGTCATTTTTCAAAAAAAAAAAGGTTCTCTTTCTTCAATTCATCCATATTGTTAGGCAAAGATGCAACTAATTTCTTTAACACATTATTTTTAGCACAAACTTTTTTAAACTCATCATGCAATTCATTGAAAGCACTCTCAAGTTCTTCATAATTAAAAGTTACCTCATCTTGAGTGGTTTCATCATCTCCAAGAGCCATTAGACAAAGGTAGGGGTGCAACTCGGGCGGGTTCGGTTGGGTTGGGAGGTTGTTCAAGCCCAGCCCAAGTTGTGCTGAGACTTGCCCAGGCCTGCCCAGGCCGAATTGTAACCCGAGGTTCCCTGCCTAAGCCCAACCCCAGTTAAACCTGAATTGCCCAATTTGCTCGAATTGTAAATGAATTTCAGTTTTTTTTTGTTACATTATTAAATTATTAAAATTTGACTCTATTTACAATTTTTTTTATATATAGAAAATCATTAATACGATCAAAACAAATAATTTATATAATGTAAGAGATATGCGGCTATAGTAGTCTTTACAATTTAAGAGTGAAAATAAAAAATAAAAAAAAGATTTTATGTTATTTGTATATATAATATATATTCAATATGATTTAATAATCTAAATTACTTTAATATCATGTAATAGCTAATAATTTATATGTAGATTTAATATTTTTATATATCTATATATGTATAATTCGAGTTTCAGGTTGCTCGAGTTGTTTGACATCTTTGTCCAAGCCCGTCCAAATTTAATTCGGGCTTTTGAATTTTTGTCCAAGCCATACCGAATTTGAAAATATCTTGTCCAAGCCCTAAAAAAATTCGGGCTGGGGTCGGGTTGCTCGGATTAAGCCCGCCCAAGTTGCACCCCTAGACCAAGGTTGGCTACTTCATCATTTTTAGCTTCATCACTAGAGCTATTATCACTTTCTCCCCAAGCTGCTATCATGGCCTTCTTGTTCCTTTTGTAGTCTTTTCCAAGTTTCTTCAATTTTGGACAATCCTTCTTGATGTGTCCCGGATTCTCGCAGTCATAGAAAATGATGGGTTTTTTCTTTTGGATGTCATCTTTGTTGTACTCTTTCTTTGCTGTACTCTTTCTTGAAGGGTGTTCTTCCTCCATGATTGCTTTTCTTGTAGTATTTTTTTGAGATTTCTACTAAACATGGCATATCTTCCATCTTCACTAGAATCCTCATTTTCTTTTTCATAGGATGAGGCTTTGAATGCAATTCCATTCTTCTTTTTGTCCTCATCATCCTCATGTCCTTTCATAGCGATTTCATGAGTCGTAAGAGACCCCATGAACTCATCTAATCTAAGATTTGAGAGGTTCTTTGTTTCAATGATGGGTATGACTTTAGCCTCCCAATTCTTTGATAAACACCTAAGAATTTTCTCACCAATTCACTGTTAGTATAAGTTTTTCCAAGAGATTTCAAAGAATTTACAATTTCAGTAAATCTAATAAACATGCTTGAAATAGATTCATCAAATTTCATTTTAGACAATTCATAACTATGAACAAGCATATTAATGTGAGATTATTTTACTTGGTTGGTGCTTTCATAAGTTACTTCTAGTTTGTCCCAAATTTCTTTAGCCGTGTCACAACTAGATATTCTAGTATATTCCTTGGATAAACCACATATAAGGGTGAGTTTGGCTTTGGCATTGGCTAGCAATAATCTATGATCCTTCTCATCACATTCATCTTCGGTTTTTGGTACACTAATGTTGTTTACTAATTTGGTAGGGATTTTGGGACCTTTAGTGACTATAATCCACATAGAATAATTGGTGGCTTAAAGATATAGGGTCATCTTATCCTTCCAATGGCTCTAGTTATTTCCATCAAACAAGGGTGGCCTATTGGTAGCTTGTCCTTCAACAGTGCTAGTACTAGCTATGGTTGTCATGGATCAAAAACTCTCATATGGTTAAATCTAACCAAGAGTCTAGGTTCTGATATTAATTGTTACCCAAAAAGCAACCTAAGAGATGGCGAATTGGGTTTCTATAAATTAAAATTAATATTACCCCAATAAAAATTACTACTCTTATAGAAAAATATTATCTGATGATATGAAGCTAATTAACAATTAATGATCAAGCTTAAGATAAACTTAACAGTGAGGTAGCTAAACAAGAATGTTGTAAATGAGATTTCCCTTAACAGATTATAATTTAGATGAATAAGCAATTTAACTCTAACACTTAATGAAAGAATGATATTAGATAGTTATATAACATGAGTGAAGAGATTTGATAATTTGCACAAACACACCAGAAACTATAACAGTTATATCACAATGTATATATCAGTTATGGCTAGAGCAGTAAGGAAAATTAAAGAGATTAGGGAAGAGGGGGCAAGCAGATTTATAGTGGTTCGACTTCAACCAAGCTTACATCCACTCCTCAAGCTTCACTTGAGATTTTCTACTATCTTCTAGCTTCACAGGGGTGCTAGCAACCTCTTCACAAATGAAGCAATCTTTCACAGATGTTACATAGATTTTCCAAGTCCAAAGCCTTGCCCTCTTAAGGTGATTCTCAATCACACTCAAAAAGTTAAGAACACTGAGTGTACTACACTCTTATAAGATTTAAATGAAGGTTTTTGCTTTCAAAGAAAGCAATAACAATAATCTCTCAAAGATAGATATACAAAGTTGAAGCTCAGAATTTTTCTATAAATCCTCTCACAAATATATATATATATATATGCTTAAGGCTAAAGGCTCTGTATAATTTCTGAAGGAGAAGGAAATCTCAATTGAAGAACTCTTCAGAGAATTAGAGAAAGATGAGAGTAATAAAGGATTGAAACTGTGTATAGCACATTGTATGTCTCTCTATATGCGTTGTTGTTGCTGTTTGTTCAGAGCTCTGTATATAACAGAGTTGAGTGCTCTGTTTTCTCTAACAGTTCCCATTCTCTTCTTTCCATTGAAGAGATGGGTTGGTGGTGGCAAAGGATGATAAACAATTGATTGCTCAGATATTCCCTGACATCCATGTGTGTTTTGCCCATTAAGTGATGGGTCATCTAATGAAAAACCTTTGTTTTCTCTTCTCAGCATCTATTACTGATATAACAGTTTTGTGTATAGTGGACGTCTGCTCGGATGTCCAAAGCAAAGTTATATGTCTATGGGTCATTCGCCGAGATGTCCCATGAAGTTCTGGTTGTCAAGGTTGTCGTACATGGTCGTCGAGCATACTGTCGTCTGACGTCCGGATTGAAACAGAACTGAACTGGAACGAAACTGGCCGAAATGCCTTGGCCGCCAAAATGGCCGGTCATCCTTGCGGAAGTCCTCTCGGATGTTCGTCCAAGCCAACCAAAGCTGGAGAACAAATTTGCCAAAATCTGCCTTGGCCGATCGACCGCCTGGTCGTTCAGCCGGTCGACCGCCATGTGTTGTCTCGGCCTTCTGTGTACTGCTGCTCTGGTACACTGGTTTGGTACCTATTTAAGCCTCATTTTAAACTCAAGAAGGACATGATTAGGATATAAACATAGATGAAAATATCATGGAATAAATTATAAGAATTCAATCTATTTTGCTTTTCCAAATAAATCAAAACAGAATTAAAACAAAATAGAAAACAATCATCAAAACACAATATGCCTAACATATGGTATTATGTAACTTATATATTATTTTCTAAAATATACTTAATGGATACATGGTTTCATGCATATCGATTCCTACAGTTTTTATTTTTTAAGTTAAAAATCTATTTATGAATCCATCTTTTAAGCTAATATAACATCCTGGTCTGCAATTAAAATCTAATGGTCCCCCACATAGATTACTTTTTATTCCACCGATTATGGATCTTCCAAAATTTCATTGTCTAATATCACACAAAAATGCGCACGCACGCGCACACACACATATATATCTTGTCCTTTATCAAACTATAGTGTAATCTGTATTTGTACACTCCATATATGCACATATTTATACTTATTATCTTTATTATTTTTTAATATATTTTCATAATTTATTAAATTTATTTCTCCTGCATGATATTCACAATTCTTAATTTCAATATCTCCTTCTATTCTCTTACATATATATTTGAATATTAATTTTTGATATATTTCGTCTTTTCGTATTATTGGTAATATTCAATCTTTTTCTATTTCTTTTTCTTGAGAATTTTCTATGACAAATTGTTCTCCTTTTAAATTTTCTAAACTTATTTCTTCTGTTATCACAAAATTTAGCTCTTCCTCGGTATCGCTATAATCTTCATCTTCTATTTATATTTCTTCTTCAATTAATTCTATTATTCCATTATTATTTTCTAAAGTCAATTCTAAAACTTCTTCTTCCTCTAATTCTACATAATCCAAATTTCGTAAGGCTTCTATTATTTTATTATTCTTCTTATTTCTGCATTGATTAGTAAAGTGGCCTATTTCTCCACATGCCCAACATTTATAAATCTTTTTTCCTTTTGGACAATAATTATTTTTTTCTAAAAAATCTTCTTTTGTTAAAATTATAGAGGTTTTTATAATATTTTCTTCTATATTTTTCTCCTCTTTATTTATTAAAACTTTTTCTTTTATAAAATATTTTCTTTTTCTTATTATGTGCTTTTCTTCTTGAAAGCTTACATCCTCATGAATTGGATGTTTGCTAGCAATGTAAATATGTATATATATTTTCATTTTTCTTCATTGTTTCATTTTCATGCATTCTTGTTCCATCCATTCTTTTAGATATCTAATTCTATGACCCTAGGTGTCGCTTGTAGTGTCTCCTAATTCTTTTAACCATTTTCATATTTTTCTTTTATTTTAACATTTATAGAATATGGAAATTTATGAAAAAACATAGTTAAATGAATTTTATTTCTACCTATTTGATAATAGTAATAGGAGCATTCGCATATATAATTTTCTATATATTCCATATTCCATATTTCTATGTTACTTAATTTCCTAACCCATTCTCTTTTTCTTTTACCCTTATCCCACTCTTTTCCTATGAATTCTTCTTCAATATATTTACAAATAGGTTTAACATACCTTCTGGGGTAGTTTCTGCTATTAATTTTTCTTTGTCACTTTCTCTTAGATTGTCATACTAGCTTGTTACTATATAAAGCTATATACCATCTAATTTAGAAAATTTTATACGCTCCAACTATTGCTATAGATATTTAAGACATGGTGTATACCTCTCTTTCATTGTTTTATTACTTCACTTGTATTTGTAGCACAATCAATGTCTAATAAATATCTTGTATTGCTTATTCGTTTTAGTGGTATCTCCTTTAAGAATACTTTATTTCTATTGTTAGGTCTCTTTATTGTCAAATCCGGGTACAAAACTTTGTGTTGAAAAAGTTGTAATTTTTTCTATGTTTTTGTCTTTCCCGCTCGAGCGGGACCATGGGCGCTCGAGCGGAGATTGGGGTCTCTCAGTATTTTGTCAGGTCTGTAAAAATACTGGAAGGTGTGATTTCGCGCTCGAGTGGGTTCTCAAGCGCTCGAGCGGAACTCTGTTTTATCACACGCATATTTTGCTGAAGCCGCTCGAGCGGGATGTTGGGTGCCCGAGCGGAGATCGCGAATAAGTTTGCCTATATATATCTGTTTAGGATGTTTTTAGGTTTGACTTTTCCTAGATCCTATTCAAGAGTCCTAGGGTTTTGTTTGAGGTTTTCTTCTAAGGTTTTAGTGAGTTTTCCTTGATAATATTGATTGAGTATTCAACTCATGAATTGAGAAGCACATATCAAGGAGATTGTTCGTATACATACAAGAGTGTTATTCTTCGGTGGATTCCGAAGACTCAAGCGTAGAGTTTCAAAAGGCGTTTGATTCTGGACGTAGTCGTTAATTCGACAAGTGAAGTTGTGGATTCAACTTCAGGTGGATCAGTTCCGAGATGAAGGCTTGGTGAAAGAGTTACAGAAGATTCGAAGGCAAATTGACTAAGTTGGGTAATTTGTGTATTATCTTTGTAATCTTTCTTTCTTCAGTAGTGGATTGATTAGTGGCGTTTCGCCGTGATTTTTTATTACAATTGAAGGTTCTTCAATTGTGATTTTTCCACGTAAAAATCGTTTGTGTCGATTTATTGTTTATTCATAAAACAACAACAATCTAAATCACTTTCGTAAGTGCTTGATGATTTAGATTGAGTGCTTTGAATATTTGGGAATTGGAATATTTTAAATCCTGATCTAATCACGAATCACTTAGGATTTTCAATTGGTATCAGAGCAGGTCACTCTTTATTTTTATCAAAACTATAGGAGTGTGATTTTGTGTGACTAGTATTATGGATTCTATTCGTGAAGGTAACTTGACTCATAGACTCCTTTACTCGACGGTACAAACTATTCTTATTGGAAAGCTCGTATGAGAGCGTTTTAAAATCCATCGATGAGAAAGTTTGGCACTGCGTGATCTATGGGTGGAGTGAACCTATTGTCATCATTTGTCATTTGATGGTGTTGATATTCCTAAACCCTTGATAAATGGGACACAACTGATTACCAAAACTCGAGTTGGAACAGTAAGGCTCTCAATTCCCTGTTTTGCTCCGTCACACTGAAGAGTTTCGTCGTATCTGCACGTGTGAGGTAGCAAAAGAGGCTTGGGACATTCTTAAACGATTCACGAAGGTACTACTTCTGTCAAAAGGTCAAAACTTCAACGTCTCACATCCGCCTTTGAAACCCTTTTTATGCGCGATGATGAGACGTTTGATGATTTCTATGCAAAACTAAGTGATATCATGAATTCCTGTTTCACACTCGGTGAAAAAATCCCAGAAGCTAAAGTTGTTGGAAAAATCTTGAGGTCTTTACCCGAGAGGTTCCAATCAAAGGTGACAACCATTGAGGAGGCTCAGAATGTTGATACCCTCAAGCTTGATCATTTGGTTGGAAATTTGCAAACTTATGAAGCCCACCAGATTTCAAAGAAAAAACAAAAAGATAGTGTGGCTTTCACTAGTGCTCATGAGACTACAAAAACTCCGGAGACTGAATTTGATTTAGAGTCTGAGATGACGGCTATGTTTACTAAACAGTTTAAAAAAATTTTGAAGAAAAAGAAGCCTAATTTCAGAGATCCTATTTCAAAAGACAAGAGTAATGAAAAACCCAAAACTTTTCCACCTAAATTTGCTCAAAAAACTGAAAAGAAGATTGTAAAGGGGCAAGGGGTCAAGTGCTATGAATGTCAAGGGTTTGGTCATATTGCCCTTGAATGCCCTTCGAAAAAGAATCGAAAGAAAGTTTACATTGTGACTTGGGATGATGAAAGCGGGTCGGAGCAAGAACCCGAAGAACCTGAATCCGGTGAAGACGGGGATAGTGCTTTCATGGCATTTTGGACCACTTTTTCTCAACCTCTTCCAAAGCCATCGGAATTAGCTCATGGTTAGAACCTGCATCATGCTCCCACCTTTGATGGGACTAACTACCTGTATTGGAAAATCAGAATGAGGGCTTTTCTGAGAGCTTTTGAACCAGAAGGTTGGCAAGCCATTGAAGAAGATACAGAAAGTGCAGACAATCCGGGCAATCAGAGAGCCCTGATTACTATTCGTGGAGCAATTTCCTATGAAGAACAGCACCGAGTTGTTCACTGCACAAAGGCTAAAGATGCATGGGAAATTCTGAGCCAATTCCATGAAAGATGAGATTCACCTTCACCACCATCCAGCAACTTCCCTGCCTTGGTTGCTAGATTGGATGAGGTCAAGGAGAATGAAGAGCAAAAAGAGGATGATGAAACATTTGAAGACAATGATGAGATCAATGGCGATGAACTACAACAAGCTTATGAAAAGTTGTACGAGGAATCTCTGAATTTGTCCAAAATCAACGACAAACTCTCTCTCAAGCTCAAAACATGTGAGAGTGAGAATGTCAGGCTAAAAGGAGAACTTGTAGCAGCAAAACAGAATGTCATCAAGATCTCAAGTGACAGGCAAGACTTATGTGGAAAACTTCTATCCTGTGAAACTGAAAGGAATGAACTTCTGAAAGTGTATTCCACATATGAAGAAAAGCTTGAAAGTCTTGAGTTGTCACAAGCTGCATTGGAAGAGATAGTCTGTCAGAAAGATGAAGAACTCCGTATTGCTAGAACAACAATTGCCATGTGGAACAAAGGTTCCAAATCTCTAGAAGACATACTCGGGTCTCAACAAATGAGTTCTGACAAAAGTGGGCTAGGCTATGGTGCGACAGCTCACAAGGGACAGGCCTCTACCTCACATAACCTGAAGACTCAAGCAAAGGGAAAATTGAAGGTAGACCAGGATGATTCCTCTCTTCATCTACCAAAAGCAGGTAAGATCAACAAAAGGGAGGTAAAACCTGTTTTTATTTGTCATCACTGTGGTAGGTATGGCCACATTCGTCCTTACTGTTTTGAATTGTTTGGTAAGGTGTCTCAAAAGGGTAGAAATTCGAATACTTTTTGGGCTAGGAGACAACCTTATATGTCTAGACGGAATACCAAGACTAAAAAAATTTGGGTGAGAAAAGATGATTTGACTTGTTTAGTTGTTCACACTGCTCTAAAAGCACGTGATCACACATGTGGTATCTTGAGTGGGTGCTCTCGTCATATGTCCGGTAACAAACTTCACCTCCCTTGAAAAATATGAAGGAGGAATTGTTACCTTTGGAGATGGCGGCACTTCTAGAGTCATTGGTAAGGGCTCTATCAGTGTTGCTGGTCTTCCCAAGCTGGATAATGCTTTACTTGTTGATGGTCTTAAAGCAAATCTTTTGAGCATTAGTCAAATGTGTGATTCCCATCATGAAGTATTGTTTTCAAAAAATAAATGTGAAATTTTGGATAAAAAGGGAAATACTGTCTTACATGGGGTTCGCACATCTGATAACTGCTATGGGATTGTTACTACTAATGATCTCACTTGTCACTCTGCCATCATTAGTAACATTGACTGTGGCATCAAAGATTAGGTCACATGAATTTCAAAGACCTAACTAAGATAGCCAACAAAGAGCTTGTGAGAGGAGTACCTAAACTGGGTAAGAATTTGAGCCATGTGTGTGGACCATGTCAACTTGGAAAGCAAACCCGTGCCCCTCATAAAAAGGTGAACAGCTTTACAACCAAACGTCCTCTTGAATTGGTTCACATGGATTTAATGGGTCCTACTCGCACTGAAAGCATTGGAGGTAAAAGATACATTTTTTAACTGTTGATGATTTTACTCGATTTTCATGGGTAAATTTTTAAGGGAAAAATCTGATACGTTTGATGCTTTCCAGGCTTTAGTCCTTAAAATCCAAAATGAACAGGGTGTTTCCATTGGGCGTATCATAAGAATCCGAACTGATCATGGTCGTGAATTTGAAAATAGTTCGTTTTCGGATTTTTGTGATATGCATGGAATTAAGCATGAATTTTCTGCACCTATTACTCCACAACAAAATGGAGTGGTTGAGAGGAAGAACAGAGTTGTTCAAGAAATGGCTAGGGTCATGCTCCTTAGTAAGAGTCTTCCTCCAAAGTTTTGGGCCGAAGCCCTAAATACTGCTGTTTATGTCATAAATCGCGTGTATTTAAGGCCCGGCACTTTACAAACTCCATATGAATTGTGGAAGGGTTTGAAACCTAATGTAAAATACTTCAAAACTTTTGGGAGTAAGTGTTACATCTTCAAAGATAGAGAGCCCTTGGGCAAATTTGACTCCCGAAGTGATGAAGGTATTTTTCTAGGGTATTCAACCAACAGTAGGGCTTTTCGAGTCTATAACCTTGCGAACTTCATCATTAATGGAATCTATCAATGTGGTTATAGATGACACAGGTTCACCTACTCCAGCAACAAATGAGGATGACAATGGTGAGTCTCCAATCTTGGATACTGAACCACAAAATCAAGGAGAAGCTGCGGTCCAATCACAAGAAATTGTTACAGCACCATCCTCACAGGTAAGTTCAAGTCCAAAGAGTGCTCAAAGGGACATCACTCCTGTTGCTTCTGTCACCGCAAGTCCTGAGCTTAAACCATCAGCAAGGGTGAAACTGAATCATCCAGCTCAACAGGTGATTGGAAGTGTCTCGGATCGAATGAAAACCCGAAGACAGATTCGGGATGAGGTATCACATATGTGTTATGTTTCATTAATTGAACCTAAGAATTTTAAAGAGGCCTTGCTAGATGATAGTTGGGTCAATGCTATGCATGAAGAATTAGGTCAATTTGAACGTAACAAAGTTTGGACTCTAGTTCCCAGACCTAGAGACATGAATGTGATAGGTACCAAGTGGATCTTTAAAAATAAATCTGATGAGAATGGTACTGTTGTTAGGAATAAAGCTAGGTTGGTTGCTCAAGGCTACACACAAGTAGAGGGTGTTGACTATGATGAGACGTTTGCCCCAGTTGCACGTCTCGAATCTATTCGTATTTTGCTTGGTGTTGCATGTTTTCTTGGCTTTAAATTGTTTCAAATGGATGTGAAAAGTGCCTTTCTGAATGGGTACTTGAAAGAAGAGGCATATGTTGAGCAACCAAAAGGGTTTGAGGACCCTAAATGTCCTAATCATGTCTACAAGTTAGACAAGGCTTTGTATGGGTTGAAACAAGCCCCTCGGGCTTGGTATGATAGACTTACTACCTTTCTTCTTGATAATGATTTTCAAAGGGGTAGTGTGGATAAGACTTATTTGTGAAACATACTAAGTCTCATATTCTTGTTGCTCAGATATATGTTGATGATATTGTGTTTGGTTCCACTGCTGATCATCTTGTGAAATATTTTTCGGATTGCATGACACATGAGTTTGAGATGAGCATGATGGGAGAGTTGTCTTATTTCTTGGGTCTTCAAATTAAACAGTCTCCTTCGGGTATGTTTGTTTCTCAGTCTAAGTATGCTAAAAATCTTGTGTCAAAGTTTGGTCTTGAGTCTGCCAAACATGCACGCACTCCCATGAGCACCAGTCTTCACCTCTCCAAAGATTCCTCTGGTATTGATGTTGATCCTACCCTTTATAGGAGTATGATAGGGAGTCTTTTGTATCTCACAGCCAGTCGTCCTGATATTTCTTTCAGTGTCGGTGTTTGTGCCCGTTACCAAGCCAGTCCTAAAGAGTCTCACCTTCTTGCGGTAAAACGCATCATCAAATATGTTAATGGGACCTTGGGGTATGGGGTTTGGTTTTCCACTGATACTACAGCTGAAATTACTGGTTTTTCTGATGCCGACTGGGCAGGGTGTGCTGATGATAGGAAAAGTACATCCGGGGGTGTTTTTACCTTGGGAATAATCTGGTTTCTTGGCATAGTAAAAAGCAAAATGCCATCTCTCTTTCACTGCTGAGGCTGAGTACATTGCTGCAGGGAGTTGTTGTGCACAAATGCTGTGGATGAAGCAAATGCTTCATGATTATGGAATAGAACAGAACACTCTCACTCTTTTTTGTGATAACACAAGTGCCATAAACATTTCAAAAAATCCTGTCCAACACTCTCGCACCAAACATATTGACATCCGTCATCATTTTATTCGAGAGTTAGTGGAAGAAGGCCTTGTTGTTTTGGAACATGTACCTACTGAGCATCAAAAAGCTGATATTTTTACAAAACCCCTTGATCTTCTTCGATTTGAGTTTCTTCGAAAGACCTTGGGTGTAATGCTCAGTAACTAGGTTGTTTCCTGTTTTTTAAGGTGAGGTGAGTGTGAGTGGTTGGCTTACTGTTCTTGGATGTGATAATCTCATTGTTATTGAGTCCTGATATCTTTGCATCAATTTTATGAACACTGCTCATGTTGCTTACAAGATCTCATTCTTCTTTGTTCATAGCTCATTCTGAATGCCCATACTCATTTACTCCATGATCTCATTCTGTACACATCCTTGAGATAAACTGTTGCAGGGGTTTCCGCACAAGTGATCAAAGTTCTCTATGGACCACTAACAGTGTTTCTCGTACTTTTTCAGAGGAATTGACCTATACTAGTATATCATGGGTGATGTTGAGTCTCTTAACCATCTACCATCCTTTTTTCACTTCCATGGTTTCTCCCTCAGTTCATTGACATCCGGGCATTAGGAAAAGGCTACCTCAGAGGCACCAACCAGGCCATCCTTTTTGATTTCATTCTTCTCTGGTTTGGTCTCCATACTCTTGAGCGTGTATGCCACCAGTGAGTGCCCACAAGAAAGAAAAGTTCAAAAAAAAAAAAAAATCATTGATTGAGGGGGAGCCTCCGCGTTTACTCAACAAATACCCCGTGATTCCTAGTGGTTTGACTTTTCTCTGTGATGGTCAGTTACTCTTGTCGGAGGTCCAGCCATCCGATCACTACGAGGATTAACTCTAGCTTTGTGGCTCTCAAGGATTGCACACACACACATTTTACCTGTGAGCTCTCATGTGTGTTTTTGAGTTGTGCATTCTTATGATGCTTATGGCTTTGATTTAATTCTATTTGGTTTGTTCATGATCTAGTGCTTCAAATTTTTTTTTTTCACAAATTTTCAGGACTCATGATTGTTGGATTCTTTTATCCTAATGGTATAGTCATTCACTTGGTCACCCTGCTTGTTACAGGTCATCCTAGTTGTTTTTGTTTTAATATTAAAAAAAAAAAAAAAAGGGCTCCGCTCGAGCGGATTGTTTCACGCTCGAGCGTATTTTTTAGACCTGCAGCATTTTGTTCTTTGTTTTACAGTTCTGAGAGAAGTGTTTTTGCGCTCGAGCAGATATCAGCTTGCCTTGCCTCACGCTCAAGCGCTAATCCTTACGCTCGAGCGGCATTATTTTGCATAAAACTCCCGCTCTCGACTCTTCAGGTCATTTTTTTCCCTCTTCTTCAGTTTCTCAGACCTAGGGTTTGGATAGTGGACTTTGTGTGTGGATTTCGCTTTCTTCTTCCTCTTCCTCACCGATTTCCCCTTGGTAAGTGTTTTTCCCTCTCCTTCTCTGTTTTTTTTGTAATTTCGGCTACAATGGGGGTTGTATTTCATTTTTTTTTTGGTGTTTTGTGTCTAGATTTGTTTGTTCCCTTCTCTCACACACTTTCACTGAGTCGTCTTGTCTTTTCATGGTGGTTTTCATGTTTTTTTTGTGTCTTGTTGTGTCCTAGACCTAGGGTTTATCATTGTTCATTTTTATATGGTCTCATGTTTTTGATGGGTTTGAGTTCGAATGTGCTAACTTGGGTATCCCATAGTGTTGATTTGGGGGTATTGGTTCTGATTTACAAGGATTTCGATCCTCAGTAGCTATGCTTAGACTTGGTTTTGCTATCCCATGCTTTGAGCTTGTCTTTGCCAATTCTTGCCCTGCACTATGTCATCACTATTATGAATTGTGGTTGTTGATTTACTTCTTCTGTTATTTTTATATTCGTTTTAAGTATTGTCAATCTCCATCTCATTATTACACTTGTTACTAATGGTTTGTTTTGGTCTTTGTTTGGTTTGGTTTTTGGCTTTGTTGGGTTTTTGGGTTGTAGTTGTGTCTCATCTCATCATGTCTGCCCCTAAGCGCCGAAAGGCTACAGTATCTCGTCCTGCCTTTAATACTGAGAGGTTTCAGACAGCCAAACAGGCCAAATTGTTCCATAAATCTTTTGAGGCTCGAACTGTTCACCTAGAACGGAATGTCCAGCCTAACACTTTCGAGTCCATTCAAATCCGTCCATTGTTTGACCCCTAGGTGGTGATTTGGTGTTGTCTTTTTCTGGTCGTCAAAATCTTGACTGGTTCGCGAATTTTATTGCAATATTCAAATTAGTGACATTGAGCCTTCTTTCACTACCTGGGTTAGGTCTCAATCTATTTCTGTCACACCTGATCTCATTCGCAAGCTTCTTAAGATTGAGAGAGTCTTTCCTGAGTTCTATCCTTTTCCAGTCCGTCACCTGTGATTTCAATAATGTGGCTGAGGTGTTATGTGGTGCTTCCCGTACTTGGCCTACGGTGCATTGATTAAACAGTTTGAACTTCTTCCGGAGTTTAGACTGCTTAATCTTATTGTTTGTGCCAACATCCTTGTGACCACTCACTCATCCGAAATTAATCAAGACCAAGGATTTGTTTTGTTCTGTATCGCCCGTCACATGTCTATTGATCTAGCCACACTGATTATTAAGAAGATGATAGGTGTTTCTGGAATAAACAGTTAGGACTTCCTTATGGTTGTATGATCAACCGTCTTTTGTCGAGCTTGAGGTTCAAGTGTTAGAGGATGATGAGTTTGCCTTTCTCCCGACCATTCACAAAGAAAACTGTTTCTCAGAGTCGGGCTCATGTTAAGGGGGAGTCTTCTCGGGCCGGTGCTTCTGCAGGTACCGCTGCTGGACTAGCTGAGGAGACGGAGTTTGATGCTGCCGCCACTGGTGGTGAGGCGGATGCTATTCCACCTCGAGCTCTTCATGATCAGCTTCATCATTTTGAGGAGGCTATGACCTGGCAGTTGGACTTTCTGGATGCACGCTTTGATGCTTTTGATGGTTGCCTTGGTCAGTTGGAGCAGACTGCCATCCACACTACTTCTCAACTGGCGCACATCATTTCCTTACTTCAGCTTCAGCAGCCACCGCCTCCCCCTGGTGCATGATTCATTGATTCCTTGATTCCCGGTCAAAAAGGGGGAGAGTTTTGGTGATACATGGTGATTCATTGCACATTGGCAGTACATATTTTGATATTTGGATATTTTGTTCATGTTTGGATATGTTGGATACTTTGTTGATATTTGGATATTTGGTTTTGTCTTGTTAATATTTGAATATTGTAGTTGGTGGTTAAGTCTGATTTGTTTGGATATTATTGTGGTCATTATGGAGACTGTATCATGGTTATCTTTCTATGTATGTTTTGATATATTCTTATACAGTTCCACAAGTTTTGTTTTTTCTGGTATGTTGCTAGCTATTTCACAGGTGAATGTTGGATGAAGTTGGATGGATGGATTGATCACATGGCAAGATTATTTGATAATAGAGTTGTTGAGTTTTTTTTTGTTATTAATCTTGTCTAGTGCGTGTGTTTAAGGACAATTGTTTAGAAAGGTTTTGTCCGAGAATTGACAAAGGGGGAGATTGTTAGGTCCCTTTATTGTCAAATCCGGGTACAAAACTTTGTGTTGAAAAAGTTGTAATTTTTTCTATGTTTTTGTCTTTCCCGCTCGAGCGGGACCATGGGCGCTCGAGCGGAGATTAGGGTCTCTCAGTATTTTGTCAGGTCTGTAAAAATACTAGAAGGTGTGATTTCCCGCTCGAGCGGGTTCTCAAGCGCTCGAGCGGAACTCTGTTTTATCACACGCATATTTTGCTGAATCCGCTCGAGCGGATGTTGGCTCGAGCGGAGATCGCGACAGGTTGTCTATTATACTGTTTAGGGATTTTTTATTTCTTTTCCTAGATCTTATTCAAGAGTCCTAGGGTTTTGTTTGAGGTTTTCTTCTAGGTTTTAGTGAGTTTTCCTTGATAATATTGATTGAGTATTCAACTCATGAATTGAAGCACATATCAAGGAGATTGTTCGTATACATACAAGAGCGTTATTCTTCTTCGGTGGATTCCGAAGACTCAAGCGTAGAGTTTCAAAAGGCGTTTGATTCTGTATGTAGTCGTTAATTCGACAAGTGAAGTTGTGGATTCAACTTCAGGTGGATCAGTTCCGAGACGAAGGCTTGGTGAAAGAGTTACAGAAGATTCGAAGACAAATTGACTGAGTTGGGTAATTTGTGTATTATCTTTGTAATCTTTCTTTCTTCAGTAGTGGATTGATTAGTGGCGTTTCGCCCGTGGTTTTTTATTACAATTGAAGGTTCTTCAATTGTGGTTTTTCCACGTAAAAATCGTTTGTGTCGATTTATTGTTTATTCATAAAACAACAACAATCTAAATCACTTTCGTAAGTGCTTGATGATTTAGATTGAGTGTTTTGAATATTTGGGAATTGGAATATTTTAAATCCTGATCTAATCACGAATCACTTAGGATTTTCATAGGGGTAAAGTCTGCATAATTGGATGTTCCTCTAGCAAAAGATCTTTTATTTAGATAATTGTAGTGTCATGTTCTTCTTCTATATTCATAGTTGCTAGTGCCACCTTCTAGTTGTTGCCTGGTAAAGTTTCTAAAGTCAAGATAATTTGGATTAGGTGGGGCAGACGAGCTATTTTCTTCTTATTTTACCATTGCCATATCAATACCATTAATGTTATTAGTCTCTTCTAACCCTTCTATGGCGTCATCATCTTTTTCTTTTTCTATGTTTTTGAAATTTTCTAGAATATTATTTTCTTTTTCTTTTTCTGCGTCACCATTTCCCATTATTTGTTCTAAATCTTTAAGGGGAATGTGTTTCATTCTTCCAAGATGATTAATCTTCATTGTTTATAGATATCTTATTCTATTTCTAATCTCTTATTATTTATTTCTTCTATTATTTCTTCATCTACCATATCTAATTGTTCAACTATTTCTACTATTATATTTTATTTTATTTCATTATCATTTTGTTTTCAGCCATTTCCTCTAACTACTTTAGGCTATAGTTACTTAATTCCATTATCTTTTTGGTTTGCAGGTGAAAATAACTCGAAAGGTTCCTTTGAATTATTTCCATTGTATGGATAGGAATATAGATCTAATTCTTTTTATTTTTCTTCAAAAATGGTTACTTGTTTTTCTAGATGTTGTATAATATGTCTAATTTCATTTATTATTTCTAATTGATTAGTTTTAAGCTTTTCACCAATTTCTTTTAATAGCCTAATTAAGGTATTATTTTGTTCTATTATTATTTGTAAAGAAGTATTATTATTTAAGTTATCAGATTCTATTTTTTCACTATATTTAATATTCATACAAGAGTTATTGGTAAGGCCGAGAAACTGAACTTTGATACCAATTTAATTGCTGATTTGCGGCGGATCTATATAATATTAACTCTTGTAAAAGTTTTCGTTGATGACCTACATTTGCCTTTTCTAATGATATTTTATTTTAAATACTGGCAATTATTTGGCTATAATTTATTATAGATGGTCCTGAGGCAATAGTCAAAAGATAATTTAATCTATTTAACTTACTTTCTAATTTAGAAATATAATCTAAGTTATCTTTTATTTCATCTCTAAGTGTTGTAATTAAATGCATATAAATATTGATTCTAAGTTTAAATGAAAATATAATTTTTTATTAACTATTAATTTTTTTTGTAATTTTTCAGGTTTTTTACGGCCAATTATAATTTAATGAAAATTATTGGTGATAGGGATTGCTGAGGTGGCTTTGATGTGATGAGGTATTTGTCCAGTTGGGTTCTGAGCCAATTGTGGCTTCACTTTTTCGAGCTTACCATGAATTAATCTTTTGAAGATCATTCACCTTTTGAACTTAGTTCGATAAACTTTTGAGCAGTATAAATTATACCAGAAAAAAGAGGCTAGTTGAGCTTGACACGTAATCAATTTAATTAAAACTTGTTTAAGATTGACACAAAAAAAAAAAATTAAACAATTTTTTACTCATCTCAATTGACTCGTTAACAATCGTATGAGAATAAGTTGTGGAGTGCTGTAAAAACAACCATTTTTATTAGGTAAATTACACTGACCTCCGCTAAGATTTGAAGAAAATACAATAAATCTCATAATTTTGGCATAATTTACTAACCTTTATTTTAATAAAGTTTAAGAGATCGGAACTAATGTAGATAATATGAAGAGACCCAAATAAATAATGTAAAATATACATTTTAGTATAAAAGATTTTTTTATTCATGACTAATAAATTTCTAATGAAAATGAAAATAAGTGTTATATGAATTAAAACTTAAAAAATTATGTTGTAATTATACTAAACTTGTGGGTCTTATTAGATTTTCTTTAAAATTTAGAAAATTTACCCATGAGTCCTAATTTCTGAAAAGTTGAACCATTTAGTCCTATAAGTTTTCTTATGCTCCATTTAGTCCCATTTGCACATCAATCTAATGTTCGAAACATTAATCTGATGTTCGAAATCTAATGTTCGAAACATTAATCTGATGTTTGAAACATTGTAATAGGACCTTTCCGTCTATAAGAAAATTTTTAGGACTAAACAGTGTATAAGTTATTAATTTAGGATTTATTGGTGCATCCCCTAAAATTTAAGTGAGGTCAGTTTATCTTACCTTTTGAAAAAAAAAAATAAATAAATAAAAAATTAGCAGGGCAATAGCCTGAATATGGGCATACAATATATATTATGGGGATATGCTTAGACTTTAGACTACCTTCTAAGTTCCACTATTTATATTTATTTATTATTTATTTATTAATTTTTTTTAAATGTAGGTCCCAAAGGAACCTTTGTGGAGATGGAATACTAAATGATTGTCTAAACTTTTAAAAACACATTTTAAAACCAAACTTTATGGTTTAATTGAACCCTATCTTCACATCAATACACTAATGTAAGGTTTAAGTGTCTCACGTAAGCATGTCTTCCTTTTTGAATGTGTATCCAAAAGGGTTTGATTAGTGATTCTCCAAAAGCTTTTCTAATTTTTTCTCTTAGAAAAAGTTGAATGCTTGTATGTAAAGTATGGATGGTTAGTGTAAACAAAACCAAAAATTTCAACACCATCAGTGGGGGGAAAAAAAGTAGCTTTTTCATCATTTGCCTCTTTCAAGTATGATTTTCTATTGTTGGTAATTCATAAGGATTCCAAGAACTTCAAAAAGTTGGAGGTTGTGGATGCCTTGTTCTTTCAAATAAAGCTTTTGAGCTGGGTATTTTAGCATCTCTAAATTATCTTTTAATAAAAAGAATAAAGGAATAAATTATATTCATCATATTTGAGATTTTTTTTAAAAAAAATACAATAAATTTTAAAATTTTGACATAGTTACACATGCATTCTTTCCATCTAAAATGACTGAAATTAATAGAAATAATGTGTAGTATGAAGATAAATAGGAATAAAATACATATTTCATTATAAAATAGACAATAACACAATTCTTCTATTCATACGAATAACAAATTACTCATAAAAAGAGAATAAAGTGTTATGTGAATTAAAATTTTAAAAGAACTCAATATAATTATCTCAAACTTTTAAGGCTTAATTTTTTTTTTTATTTTTTTTTTCAAATTTTGAGGGATATTTACCCAAAGAAAAACAACTTGGAACAGTTTTATGATGGGGCGGTACATGTGCCTCGATATTCATTGATAGAATTATGTCCAAATTGTCTTTGTTTTAAGAGGTTTTGTCTTTGTTTTTGTACTAAAGCTAGCTTCTAATTCAAAATAAAAATAAAAATTCTCTTTCTAACATGTTTGGATCTTAGCCATCTCATTTACCCTTAAAACCAACGTAAATTGTGTGATTAAATTGAATAAGACTTAAGTGGTAGTTTAAGGGTTGTTTGGAATGTTCTAAATAAGTGTACTTTTTGAATTTTTATGAAATATGAGTTGAGTTTGAAGTGATGTGATAGAGAGGTGATGTGACTTAAATAAGATGATGTGACTTAAATAGGATAGTGACTTTTTAATTTTTTGACTTTTATTAAAGATGCCAAACTTGACCTTAGTACTACAAAAATATTGAAGCACTAAAATTTTGTAAATTATAAATATTAACATAAGTTTAGTCACTAATATTATAATTTAAAACTGTGTTGTAGTAATCGTGTAAAAGTAAAGATTACAAATTTAATTTAACACGGTGTTAAATTAATTTTGACTTCTTTTCATATTATAATTTTGTACTGCTTAATGACTCTTACAATAAAGATATCATAACCATTTATTTAACTACATAATAATTTCTTTTTTACTATGATTTGACCATCACTATGGGTGCTGATCTATCACTGTCACTCAATAAGATTGTACCAGCTTAGCGAATTGGCTGTCAGGCTAAAGCTGGAATGATTTTTCCTCCCTCAATGATTATTATTATTATTATTTCATTTCATCGCGTAAAAAATCATCAATTAATTGAACAATTTAAATTGATTATAATTAAACTTAGGTAATAAGGTTTGAAGCTGCATTGAAAACAATAGGGTGCTGTTCTATCATAGATTACTCATCCAAAAAGTAACATTTGACATCAAACTTTATCTCAAACTTTTCTTTTAACTAATGATGACACAATTCTTCTATCGTAAAAGGGGGAACCAATGGTCATCTTTTGCTTGATTGGTGCTTCTCTTGCCTAACCTATCTCTCATCAAAAAGCAATGCCACTTTCCTATAATCTAAAGTATAAAATGTTGGGAAAAGGAAGGGGTAGAGGGGGGGTTTCAAAGTCTTACTTGCTTTGAGTGCAAGAAGCTACCAAAACCTTTTAGAGGGGGTAGCTCTCAATTCTCCCCCAGCTGTGAGTAATTTGTTGTTATGTGCTTGCTTAAAGTTTGACCTTGATGACATGATTATCACATATTCACACACATACACACACATATATATAAGAAAATATAATAACAAATTAAAATTTTAAAAACAAATATTCAGGATCAAAATATTTTTTTAAGAGGTAAATATTTTTGTTAAAAAAATATCATTATTATATTTTTAGTAATGAACTTGGACAATTAGTGATAAATTATTATCCTTTTAGAACCAATTTTTTTTGTCCCTAAAAGTATATTTATTAGCAACATTATTGAAAAATTGTCGCCAATTTTTTTTTTTTTTTTACTTTTCAAAATGATTCTTTAGTAACTATTCTCGTGACAACAAAAATTGGTTCGCAAATATCTTTTATAACAAAATTTTTATTTTTTAGAATAAAAAATTGATCCCTAAAACTCTTATTTCTTGTACAAAAAAGCTTGAGACCCCCAGTGGGGGTACTGGGGGTCCTCTCCCATTGGCTGAAAAAACAGTTTTGCTTTTTTTTTTTTTTTTTTTTTTGGTCTCAGCCAGTGACAGTTTGGCACCTGTCACTGGGGGTGCTGGGGTCCCCCGTACTGGGGGTCCCCAGCATTGCTCTTTCTTGTAGCGAGATGTGTAGCTGTTAAAATGAAGTTAGAAAGTTTGAAATTAGCCATTACATAAAGACAATTAGATTAGGGCAATTAAAAAAAAAAATTATAACAAAACTTCAATATATTCCTTGCTGTGTTATAATTGCACATAGCGTGTATATATACATATGTACAAAGAAGAGGTGGGGTTTGGCTTGCACTAGTGAAAAGAGTTATGGGTCCTTTTGTCTCATAATATTCCATCAATAAGCCTTTTTGATAATTTTTTTTATTTAATTTAAATTTTCTCTTCATGAATCATCAATCCATTGATGGTAATTTGAACTTGAGGGGAAAGGGGCCTATTGGTTTTGTGATAGGTCATATAAATGCCACTTTAGCAATGACAAGAGGACTTAGAAATCCTTACAAATGGGGTCATTGGTTGATCTATAGCAATCTGTATTTGGAGGAAATTGAAAAGGGTCTTTTGAAATAATCATGGTTCCTCTATTATTGGTGGGATGAGGTGGAAAAAAGGCTTAGGGTGTAGTGGGCAAAACTTTTTCCCTGTGAAGGAACCAACTGCAAAGCAACACCTGTTTATAGTGATGCTACAAGCTGTGAGAGAGAGAGAGAGAGAGAGAGAGAGGGTTTTCATTTCAAACTATGGGAAGAAATACAATGATGGAAAGAGATCTAAGGATGTGTTGAAAGTAGGAAGGATGGGGTTTGAAGGTGATGAGTTACCATGTGCCTTCTTAAAGTGGGAGAAATTATTATGGTATCATGCATGCTTAAGATGTGGGTATGTTTGAGACGAAATCAAGAAGCTTGCTTATGAAAACTCCCTCTACAATACACCTCTCTCTCTCTCTCTCTCTCACACACACACACAGTTTTAAAAAAGATTTTTTTCTTCCTAGTAGATAAAAGTTCATATATAAGGTCACGCTCACAAAAAAATTGTCACGCACAAATCACTTCCTTCTATCTTTGTCTATGAAGCAAAAAATACAAAAAGTATGGAGACAATTCTCATAAACTTTACATCAGTTGTTTTGTTTAAAATTCACTTATTCATAGATTTTCAAGTCTGTGTCACGCGAACACCGCGAGAAAATTAGCATCGAGCTTAATTTATTGAAAGTTACCGCAAGTGAAAATTCACCAAATAATTCGGGATGGTTGTCATATTTTCACATTTGTTATGAAAACAATGAATATACCTTTGATCATTTTTGTTGGGTTAGTAATTTCATTCCAAAGAGTTATTTGGAAGATCCAAGGATGGCGACTCTAAGCAAGTTAAAATGATGCTTCAAATAACAAGACAAACTTGATCTGAAAGGTATAAAAATCATTGCATTAGTTTATCACTTAGATTGATCTTATCTAGGTTTTATCTCAGTTGATTTTGATCATATTTGAGTTCATGACCTTAGACAATTTAAGGGTGTTTGGTAACATTTTATTTTTGATTTCTTGTGTTTTTTGTTTACATAACATTGGAAATATTTTATTTTTTAAAATTTTTTCGGAAAAAGTAGACTTGTAGTCCTTGTAATTTAGCACCTGTGTTACTTGGGTCCGTATAATTTCAGTTGCATCAATTTTGTCATTTAATTTCACATTGTGTTAATTTTAATCTGACTAAAAAGGTAAGCACATTATGTGTGCAATTAAAAAGATCATGGGTTTGTAATAACACTTATGAATCTCTCTTTGTATATTTGTGAGTCTCTCTATATATCTGTCCATAATTACACTTCTGGGTATATGTAGTTTATACAGAGATAGTTATAAGAGGTAATTTGGGAATAGGGAAAAACATGGGGTGTCTTTATTTACATACCACATTTGGTCTCAAGACATATTACTTACTTAATGCACACCAAACACAATTTTAACTTTATTATTTTTGCTTAATACACACCATCCATTTTCAAATATACCTAAAATATCCTCATCTTCAACCACCCCACCAACCCTAACCTTAACCCTAACCCTAGTCGCCACCACTCGCCGTAGGCCGTCGCCTCTCCCTCTTTCTTCTCCGGCGAATCTCTTCTTTACTCCTCCATCCATCATTCTCCCTACCTTACCACTTCCAACCACATTCCCAAATCCTTTTCCACCCCCTTCTTCCCTCCACCACTGGCTCAACTACCTCCCCACCATCGCCGCCACAACCTCTCAACCCACCCCATCTCATATCCTACTTCTTTTTCTCTCTCTAAAAACTACCAAACCTACATTTACCATTGCAACCCTCCCTTTACAGAGATCTTCCCCAACCTATCGGAGAGGAGCTTCTCGCCGAAGATAACTGCAGCGGCAAAGCTTCGAATCAGAGCTTGAAATCCTAGATCGAAGCTTTGAATCTAGTTTGCACGATCAAATTCCTGCAAGCACTAGATCTAGATCTGAAAACCTTAGGATTCCTCTCTCTCTCTCTCTCTCTCTCTCTCTCTGTGATGGAGAAAAACGAGCCATGGCTGAAGTGAGAAACTGGGTTGTTTGTTGATAGGGGAGAAAGAAGGGTTTGCATAGGGGAAAAGGGTCACCGGTGAGGTAGGGAGGTTGTGGGGGTTGCGAGGGTTGCAATAGTGGCTGGGTTTCGGTGACGGTGGCTGAATCAGGCGGTGGGGAGTGGTGGTGTGGGGGGAGGGGGGTATTGATATTCTTTTGTGGTTATTTTGGTCATTTTATGTAAAATCATTATTGTAATAAAAAATAACCAATTAATGGTGTGCCTTAAAACTAAATGTGATGTGTAAATAGATTAGATAAACCTTAACTTTATATAATAGATTAAATTGATAATATTTGTTAAGAAATTAGACAAAAATAAAGGGTAAATTGGCCATTCAAAGGAAATAGATCATTTTAAATCGAACACCAATCACTCTTAAGTAATTCTATTTTCACCCTTCCGTTCACACACACACATTTAATGAAATTTTTCCTTGATACAATTTTGTCCTAGAATAAAAATACCATAATACTCTTTATTTTTATTTTCTTCACTCAAATCCTAATTCTAAAACACCCCAACCATCATCCATCACCAGTGCCACCTCTCTCCTCCATTGTCTCATCTCGTTGCCTCTTTCTCCTATTTTCCTGCAACTACCTTTTGCCATGAACCATACACTCCCACAAGCTCCCGCCGTGAACCATCCACTTTTGAGATTGACTGTGAAGGTCTAGGATATAAGGGGATAAGTTAGGAGCAGTAGTGGTGGTGATGGTGGTGACGATAGCAATGGAGGGCTGAGAGTAGTGGCAATCATAGCGAAAGAGGAGTGGGTGGATTAAAGAAAAATTAAGGTTTTGAAATTGAAGATGATGATATTATTATAATAAAGAAATGTGTACTGCGAATTTTTATTTTCTGATGTATATACTGAGAATGTGTACATTAAGTACGTAGACTGAGGAAAATTGGTGTGTGAAAATAGAATTACCAATCCCTTAATCATTTTTAGGAGAGTGAATAGACTTTTTTGTCCATTGATTTCAATTCAGTTAAATAAAAAAAATAAAAAAAAAAGACATTATCAATTGAGTTAAATTGATACAGTGTAAAAAATTTAAGGGTACAACTGATTTAATTAGAAGTATGAGGACAAAATTGACAATAGAAACCAATTACAAAGATTACAAGTGTAATTTGCCATGAATTTTTTGCGAGAAAAAATAAAAAACTTATTTGGTCCATAAAAATATTTTGAAAACAAAAATAAGGGAACATGCTTGATCACCACAAGTGGTAGTCAAAGTATCGTCAAAGGTCACTGGAGGTCAAAGTATCGTCAAAGTATCGTCGAAGGTCACTGGAGGTCAGTTGAACTGTGGTCAACATTGGCCAATTGTTGGCAGTAGTGGTGGTGGTTGGAGGTAGTGGAAGAGAGAGAAGAGAATGAAAACTTCTTTTGAAATCAAAATAAAACACTTTTTTACTATTTCCGAAAGTTTTGAACATTTTGGGAATTGTTTCCATTTTTTAAAACAAAAAACAAAAAGGAAATGAAAACGTTTGATTTCGGACTATATGCTATATTCAAGATGCATCACTCTCCATTGTTTTTTTTTTTTTTGATCGGCAAAGAAAAATTTCAATTAACAGCATGAAATTAAAGGTACAGGAAGATGACATGCATCGAGAGAGATTCGGAAGTATAAAAATACCCCTACTACTGCTACTCACACCCATACAACCAACCCCTAAGCCTCTCGATTTTTTAAACAGCCAAGTTAAAAAGAATTTAACTGAAAAATTAAACTACATGAATCCCCACATAATCATCCCACCAAAACCCCCAAAACAAACTAAAAAGAAACTAGACAACACCCCAGCAGCCCCAACCACCCATTACAAAGTCTAAACTAATCTAGTCAACCCACCAAAACAAAAACCACAGACCACGCCTCTGACAAAACCCACTCCACCTGCTGCTACAACTCCCAAAGCCCCACACCTCAGCTGCTAGCTCACACCGCCCCTAGGCTGCTGCTACACCCACCTCCCCATGCCCACACCGGCCGAGAGGACACCAACCACCACCGGGAAAAAACTCCATGCTTCTACACCCCTACTGCAACACAAGAAAACTCCAAGCTGCTTCAACTCTGCTGCTGACAACAGAGCTACCCCCACTGCCAAGAAGACTCCAAGCTTTGACACCCACCGCCGAAAACACCACACCCACAGATCACCACACCCTTCTGAAAACACAACACCCACTGCCACCACCCCTAGGCTGCTGCTACACCCACCTCCCCATGCCCACACCAGCCGAGAAGACACCATAACCACCACCTGGAAAAACTCCATGCTTCAACACCCCTACTGCAACACAAGAAAACTCCAAGCTGCTTCAACTCCGCTGCTGACGACAGAGCTACACCCACTGCCAAGAAGACTCCAAGCTTCACCACCCACTGCCGAAAACACCACACCCACAGATCACCACACCCTTCTGAAAACACAACATCCACTGCCACCACACCCACAGATCAACTCCCACCAGGTCACCATACAAAAGAAAGAAAGATCACCCCTCAAACTCTTACACGAATTGGAGCGCTCGAGTGACAACCGGACAGACCAGGACGACCCCTCAACCTCTGAACCAGAATGCACCCCTCAAGCTCCTACTCACCAAAAGCGCACGAATGAAAACCCTAAACGACTGAAGACAAACCTGGGCGGCCCTAGAAGAAGATCTTGGACAGCAATGAAAGACACACCTAGGTGGAGAAAATGGGGGACTCAAGTTTATTGAACGAAAGAACTAACAGGCAAGCCGAAACGAGCTAGGCCAGTTGACCGCCATAGCCACAGGCGGCGGCCAGTCGGCCAAAAAAAAGAGGCCGAGGAAGGAGGTTTTTAGAGAGAGAGAGATTTTTGAAAATTTAGAGAGAGAGAGAGAGAGAGAGATGTTTGAAAATTTAGGATTTATGCATCACTCTCCATTGTTGAATGCTTTATTTTTGTATATTTATTCATTTTTTACAAATAATTTGAAATTATTCTAATTAAATCAACTTGGATTAAACATTAGTTATTAATTTTCAGTGATTTATAACCAAATCCAAATTTGAAAGATCTCTACTTGAGTGACCAGCTTCAATTACTTGTATTTTGTGCTTCTATAACTTGTGTACTTTAGACAAATTGGTTGATCATGAAAATTATCAGAAACTTCTATAGTATCCACACACAAAATCATATAAATTAATTAGGTATAGCTCAAACACATTTCAAGAACAAGTGGATGAATTAAAGTAAAATTTAAAACAATTTGTGTTAAGATGATGAATTTCAAGAAAACAACCACATGTATATAAAAATTAACTCAATTAATGCAATACAAACACTTGTTCAATTCTTAGTTGTGATCGAATTGGTTGCATGACATTGAATGCTAAAGATATCATCACATAACTACAAGTCAAACCAATTAGCTCTCATATGTCTTTGTTGGTATAAACAATAGATGTTGCATACCAATTAGATGCTACTATTTTTGTCAATTGCAATAATTGGTAGCTTTCACACTATTAAATATGATAGCCTTCTCTATTGATTCATTTATTTTATTTTATTTTTTATAAAAATTTTATTCATATAGAGAAAAGATTTCATACATAGTCATAGGTAACCCTTTCCTTGAATATTTTTTTAATATATTTTTTTTCTTGATGAGACAACATTGTAAGTGAACATGATAGTAATGGGGGTTGAGTACCTATATTAATATTAGAAAGTTAATTTAAGGTCTATCCAATATATGATCAAAAAATAAAATAAATAAATAAAAGAAACACATAAAATCTTGTGAATACTTATGCAAATAAACAATGCTAATATCTATGAAGCACAGGTACGGGTATGAGTACTGGTACTGGTACGATACGGGTACGTCGATACGGTAAAATTTAAAAAAAAAATAGGGTACGGGTACGGCTTGGTACGCTTGTAGAAAAATATTTATTTTTAATTTAGAGTAATGCAAAGATTAATTAAATGGTTTAATCTGTTAAGGTCCAACCTATAATTAACATTTAATACCAAAAGAAAAAGTATAAATCAAAATTAAATGTCAATATATTAAATAACTTACAAACCATAGTTTAATTTTAAAATCATGCTAAGCATAAAACAAAAACTAAAAAAGAAATCTAGTGAAATGAGTTTTATCTCTGTAGTAGAAGGAAAATATTGTTTCAACTGAGGTACTGTACGGCTTGGATATATACTAGGTACGTCTGGGTACGTCAAAAATTAAGAAGAAAAAACTTGGTAACGTGTTTCGCGTATCCGGTACGTATGCAGAAGTACCATACGAGGTACGGTACGCCGGTAAGTACCCGGTACAGATACGACATATTTTTCGAAGTACCCATGCTTTATAGGCTAATATCGTCAAGTGTGCCCAAGTATCACAAGGTTCATAATTATGAAAACCATCACTTGAACAAAGTGTAAGGCATTAAACCTTCGAAAAACACACGATTCATGTTTTAGCAAAATGTGAGCACCAGCATCATCATATGAAATCATGCAAAGATGCTGTGAAGTTATTTAAAACGCACAATTAAAAATCTTTTTGAATTTTTTTTTTTTTTTCAATAAGGAAAAAAAATTTAAGAATAATATAAAAATGAATCGTAGCACTAGGAAAGAGATAAAATATGAACCACATCCCAGTTTAAAAATTTTTAAAATAAAAAAAATAAAAGATCAATCATGCAATACAAAGCAAGATGTACTCCATATTTCCTAAATCGTCTAGATGTTTGACTAACATATTAACACAAGGACGTTAACCATGGCCTTATGATATACTTATTATTGTCACACACACACTAAAAAAAAAAAAGGGGGTATTTGCTTTGATACCGAGTTGTGGGAGAGTTTGTTTATTAAAAATTGTCATTTGACTCTCCTAGTATGAGGTAATTTTGTAGGGTAAAAATGTAATTTCCTTTCTTGTTCTTCATCATCATCTTTTTTTGTTTTTCATTGTATTTTCGAGAAACGGGTTTGGGGTGGTTGTTGTGAAGGGGCACAGCAACCACTGCTGTACAATGAAATGGGCCTTTTTCGGGGCCCATTTTGATAATCTGAACAGTTCACATAAGTAGAACATATCTGCAAAAAATCCAAGTTAATCAAATATCGTTTATCCATTCATCCACTCACGTTTGTATCTTCAAAAATAAATAATAATTGTGATTTAAAGTCACTACAACAAAAACATACTTTAGTGGCACTACACTAGTGGCATATTTTTAGAAAATGCCACAACAAATGATATTTAGTGGCACGTTTTTGAAAAATGCCACAAAACGACAAATATAAAAGGCTCTAGTGACATTTCAATGAACAAGTGTCACAAAACTACAATAAAAACATACTTTAGTGGCACTACACTAGTGGCATATTTTTAGAAAATGCCACAAAAATGATATTTAGTGGCACGTTTTTTAAAAATGCCACAAAACGACAAACATAAAAGGCTCTAGTGACATTTCAATGAACAAGTGTCACAAAACTAACAAAAACACACTTTAGTGACACTATACTAGTGGCATGTTTTTAGAAAATGCCACAAAAATAATATTTGGTGACACATTTAGATAAATGCCACAAACCACAAACATATAAGGCTCTAGTGGCATTTCAATAAAGAAATGTCACATCAATTTTATGCATTTTATAAAATAATGACACAAAAAATTATGTTCGTGACATTTACCAACAGATGCCACTAAACTTTTAGTAGCAATGGCATCTTTTAAAAAATCAGGACACTAGGTAGGTGCAAATTACTTTTATGGCACTTAGGTGAAAAGTTTCATAAACAAATATTTATAGTATTTTGAGAAATGCCACTAAGTCAAAAACTTCCAAGTTTATAATGGCATTTTTGAAAAAATAAAAAATGCCAATATATTTTAAAATTTTACAATGCAGTAAATGATTAAAAATAAATTAAATTAAACTCAATATACACTACAGGAAAAAGCATATTCGCGACTAAATTTCCTGACCAAAAAAAATTTGGTCGCTGAAAATATAGCTTTCAGCAACCAAAACAGCATTAGTAGCCAAAAGTAAAGCTTTTTGGCAACTAAACAATTATAGTAGTCAAAAGTCTACAATTGGCGACCAAAACTAAGTTTGGTCGCTGATTATATGGGTTTGAGTGACAAAAAAATTTAGTAGCCCAAAGTAAAGCTTTTTGGTGACTAAAAAATTTTAGTAGCCAAAGGTCTATAATTGGCGACTAAAAAATAAGTTTAGTCACCAAAAAGTGGTTATTTTTAGCGCGGAGGGAGAACTAAATCCTAAGGCGGAATTAAATTTTTTGGCGACCAAAATTTTGGTAGCTGAAAGTGCATCTTCGGTGACCAAATCCGATTTTGGTCGGCAAAAGTTAAGTTTTTTAGTAAATAAAAACAATTAGTAGCCAAAAGTATAGAATGGCGACCAAAAAATATTTTTAGTCGCTAAAAATGGTCTTTTTTATTTTACTAGTAAATAGTTATTTTACATAATATATGTTCAATAAAATAATTAGTTTATCATATACTTTTTTATTAATTAGAATGTATGTACTGATATAAATATATATGTTGATATAATGATAGGGTGCTATAGAGGTGCAGTGGGGGAAGAGTGTGTGGTGTATAAGTTTATGGTGCGGGAGGTTGGCGGTTTCGAGTCTCTGCAAGAGCAGATCAAATTGTTTACAACGAATATGTCACGAATGGCACTGATAGCATTATGAATAGTGCCTACCATGACATTAAAGTGTTACTGAAAGGTTTTAGTCTTGATGGTTGTAATGACACTTATAAGTGTCACTAACTCTTTTTTAATGGCGCTTGATAGTGCCACAAATAATATCTACCATGACGTAAAATGTCATTGAAAGTTTTAGCCATGATGGCAGTGGCACTTGCAAGTATTACCGTGGCACTCGTATCTACGTGGCACCGATGATAGAAGTGGCACTTGTTTCAAAATGCCACAAGACCAAAAAATGATTAGAAGAATAGTTTTGTGGCACTTTCAAATGTCACTAAACTAAGAAAATGTTGTAGTGAGTATTAAAATAAAAGAAATGTGTGTAGATGAATGGGTAAACGATATTCGATTAACTTGATTTTTTACAAACATATTCTACTTGATGTATTCTAAAATATGAACGGTTCGGATTATCGAAATAGACATCCGAAATGGGCCCATTTCGCTACACAGTAGTGGTTGTTATGTCCCCCGCACAGCAGCCACCCCAAACCCTTTTGAAACCTACAATAACCAAATATCCCTTCTTTGCTACTCCTTTACCATTTTCTCACAACCCCTACCTCTTCCACACTACTCATGGCCATTCCTCACCCCTTTTTCATCACCTCTATCTCTTTTTCACCCGCTCTCAACCACCCCTACTATTTGTCTGTCAACCTCTCTCCTCTTATTACCTAACATCATCCTAACCCTTCCTTACACCTCTTGTATTTTCTTTGCTCCATTTTTCTCTCAATCAATTGCCAATCTCATAAATAAGAGAGGATGGGTTGCAATGTAAGGGGAGATATATAATAGTGCTTGTGGTTGGTAGGATCATGGGTGAAGTAGTGGTTGTGTTCAATGAAGGAAATGATGGCATTGGGAAATGGAAAAGAGTGCAACTAGCCACGAGTGATGGAAAGGGGTAAGGTAGTACGGGGTGGTAATGGGTGTAGGGGAATGATGGGGTAGTGTTGGATGGTAGAAAGCATAGGGCTCTAAGGAAAGGGTGAGCAGTGGTGATGAACAATGAGGAAAAAATAAGGACTTTGACAAAAGGATGAGAAGTAGTTGATAATGTACCTCAGCTCCACTCAACTGAAGCTCAGCTTCCCTCATTAGAAGCTAAAGCCACATCACATGAGCTGACCAAGACAAAGACACAGCTGAAGCCACAACTGAGATCACATCTCATCAAATCAGTTAAAGTTGAAGATACTACACTATCACACACGTGTATACACCTATAGCAGTTACACTCCAACTATAGTGATTAGGCAGTTAGTGAAGTTGTTATGTTAACCATACCATAGTTAGTTAACTAGTAGATAGAGTTACTCATATAGTTGTATATAAATTCATCTGTACTCAAGATATTTTTCAAGTTAAATAAGATTCATTTTCTCTTCATGGTATCAGAGCTTCACATAGCTCTTGCGAGAAACAAAGCTTCATATCAAAGTTAACAATGGTGAATCTTCAACAAGGTTCAATAATGGCAGATCTTCAAGGAAGATCAACAATGGCAACCTCTTCAACTGTTACTCCTATCAGTTCTCCTTTACCTTCAAATCTCATTCTGATTAACTCAAATCTGAATTCTTTCGTTCCAACAAAACTTGATTCTACCAATTATCTCGTATGGAATAATCAATTTCAAAACATATTGTGAGCTACAAATCTACTTGGATATGTAGATGGATCAGAGGTTTGTCCTCCTTCTACAGTTATTGATGAGAATCATAATGCTATGTTGGATCAAGCATACACACAATGGATCACAGTTGATGCACATCTACTTAGCTGTCTTACTACTACATTGTCTTCATCCATATTTACATATGTTCTTCATTGTACCATAAGTCATGAAGTATAGACTATATTGGCTGCAAGATTCACTTCATTGTCCAGATCACATGTCCATCAGTTGAAAACCAAACTCAGTCATCTTACAAAGAAGACTTCAACAATGAAGGATTATCTCAGTCAAATCAAGACTATCTCTGATCAATTAAGTCTTACAGGATCACCAATTCATGATGAAGACCTAGTTTTACTTACTCTTAATGGGCTACTTGATGAGTACAATGCCTTTAAAACAACAACTTGTGCAAGACCTAAACCTATCTCTATTGTTGCCTTATCTTCATTGTTGTGTTTTGAATCCATTCATATTGAAGGTTCACTTAAATAGGCTCATACATCAGATCTCCCATTTGCTTATGCTGCTACTAGAAACAATTATAGAGACAGTTCCAGAGGTTACACTAGAGGAGGATATAGAGGTAGAGATTCAGGCAGATTTTATAAAAACACTCACAGAGGTGGAGGACAAGGCATATTTAATTCATCATTATCTTCAAATCCTACCTTCTCAAATCAACATAACAACACTTCTAGTCCTCATGAACTGGTTTGTCAAATTTGGTAAGTCAAACCACTCAGCCATAGATTATTGGCACAGAATAGATTAGGCTTTTTAGCCTTCTTCTTCACAAGCAAGAGGACCAAATTCTAACGCCTATGTTGCCTCTTCTTTATTTGTTTCTGCTACTTAGGCTAACCATTCCACTATTGCTACATCTTATTCAAATTGGTTCTTAGATTCTGCAGCCACCAATCATTTCACTAATGATCTTAACAATTTCACTCATTTTCAGCCTTATCAAGGTTTTGACCATGTCACCACAGGAAATGGTTCTGCCTTGACTATTCATCACACTGGTAATGGACTACTTCCTACACCAGCTACTTCTTTTCATCTTCATAATTTGCTTCATGTTCCTTTCATTTCTTCCAATCTTTTATCAGTTCATAAAAGACAACAACTGCACTATTACTTTTGATGTTGATTGTTTCATTATACAGGACAAGGTTTCCAAGAAAATTCTTCATAAAGGTCCTCATTCAGCTAGTTTTTACCATCTACCAGCTACATCTGCTTCATCAACTTTTACTGCTCCTACTCATTCTTCCACTTGCTTCAAGTCCTCCGCTACTTCTCCCTGCAGCAAGACCACTTGGCATAATAGATTAGGTCATCCTTCTAGTAATAAGTAGCAATATCTTGTATCTCAACATCTTTTGCCTACTAATGTCCCTAGTTCTAATGACAATAAGTTGTGCCCAGATTGTTGTGTTTCTAAGAGTCATAGGTTGCCATTTTATCTCTCTAATTCCACTGTAAATCAGTCATTGGCTCTTATCCACTCTGATGTTTGGGGACCCTTTAATGCATCTATTTCCAATTTTAAGTACTATGTTTTTTTCATTGATGATTACAGTAAATTTACTTGGTTTTTTCCTCTTACTTACAAAAGTGAAGCGTTCTCTAAATTTGTTGAGTTTAAGGCCTTTGTTGAGACTCAGTTTCACACTAATCTTTAAGTTCTCAGAAGCGAGAATATGGGGGAATATTTAGCCAACAAATTTCAGTAGTTTCTTAAGGATAAGAGCATTGAACATTAACTTAGTTGCCTTCATACTCCAGCTCAGAATGGGGTAGCTGAAAGGAAGCACAGACACTTTTGAAACCACCATTGCTCTTATGCATTAGTCTGCCCTTCCATTGCACTATTGGTTTGATGCTCTTGCCACCTCAGTCTTTCTTATTAACAGGCTTCCCTACTTCCAAGCTCAATAACCTTACTCCTTTTGAAGTTTTGTATCATCACTCACATAATTATTCTTTCCTAAAAGTGTTTGGTTGTAGGTGTTTCCCTTGGCTTAGACCTTACACATCTCACAAACTCCAGCCTAGGTCTTTACCTTATGTCTTTATTGGTTATATTCCATCTACCAAAGGATATAGGTGCCTTGATATGACCACTGGGCACATCTTTGTTTCTAGGCATGTTATTTTTGAAGAGTCTTATTTTCCTTTTCAGTCTCGCAATCTCTGTCTCTTCCTAGTCTACTTATCTCTCTCTATCTTAGCTTCATACTTTCTTTTGGCCTTCATCCAGCTCAACTGCTCCATGTTCTGTTCTTACTTTCTCTACTGCTCTTACAGCTCCCTCTATCTCTGCTATCTGTCATATTTTCCCTGCTCCAATTATGCCTAGCCTTTCAGACTCTACTGTTTTTCCTTACTCATTGGGTCCTCTCATGCCTGATACTTCTAGTCCTACCTCCAACACTCATCTCATGCTCACCAAGTCTAAGTCCAGACCTCTCTCTTCTATCTGTCTTTCAATCTCTTCTACTCCTACTGAACCTAACACTTATAAGGCTTATGCTATATCTCCTCAGTGGCAGGCAGCTATGTTAGATGAGTTTCAAGCCTTGCAAAGACAAGGCACTTGGTCTCTTGTGTCTTTACCCCCAGGCAAATTTGCTATTGGATGCAAATGGGTCTATAAGCTCAAGAAAAACTCTGATGGCTGCTTGGCTCTATTGCTAGATATAAGGCTAGATTAGTAGCCAAGAGTTTTCTTCAGACTAAGGGAATTGACTATTATGAGACTTTTAGTCCTGTTGCAAAGCAGCCCACAATACAAGTACTTTTATTCTTAGCTCTTTATTTTCAATGGCCCATCAGGCAACTTGACATTTCCAATGCATTCTTACATGGTGTCTTAGAATAGGAAGTGTATATGCAACAACCTCTCAAGGATTCATTGATGCCTCTCATCCTCGATGGTTTGCAAATTCCATAAAGCCCTCTATGGTCTCAAACAGGCTCCCAGAGCCTGGTTTTCCACCTTCTCTTCCTTTTTACTATCTTGTGGTTTTATCTCTAGTCATTGTGACTCCTCATTGTTTGTCAAGAAGGCTGTAGCCTCCATTACCATACTTCTCATTTATGTTGATGATATATTGTTAACTGGCAGTGATCCCTCTTATATAGCTACTTTGGTTCAATAAATGCATGGTGCTTTTGCTATAAAGGAGCTTGGTTTACTTAATTACTTCCTTGGCATTTCTGTTTCATTTTCTTCTATGGGCTATTTTTTATCCCAGCAAAAGTTTGCTGCTGAGTTGCCTGCTAAGGTTAGTATGGCTAACTGCAAGCAATACTCTTCTCCCATGGCTATTAAACCTGATTTATCTTCTCCCAATGATGATTTACCTTTTTCCAACCCTTCTCTTTACAGAAGTATTGCTGGAGGTCTTCAATACCTCACCATCACCAAACCAGATCTTGCTTTTGTTGTGAATTTTGCTTGCCAATTCATGCACCAACCTCCTGTCAGTCATTTTTTTATGGTCAAAAGGCTTCTCAAATATATCAAAGGCACTCTTGGTTATGGTTTTCAGTTTAGCCCTGGTCCTCTTACACTTCATGTCTTTTCAGACTCTGATTGGGCTAGTGATTCTCTTGATAGGAGATAAACTACTGGATTCTGTATTTTCCTTGGCCCTAATTTGGTGTCCTGGCCTGCTAAAAAGCAGCCCATTGTGGCTAGATCATCTACTGAAGTTGAGTACAAGGCATTGGCTTAAACTGCTGCGGAGTTAAGTTGGCTTGACATGCTTCTCTCAGACCTGCATATTCCTTCTTCCTCTCCTACCTTGTGGTGTGATAATATTTCTGCCATCTCTTTTGTCTTCCAATCCTGTTTTTCATGCTAGGACTAAATACATAGCGGTGGATTATCACTATGTTAGAGAAAGGGTAACTGCTAAACAGCTCACCATTTGTCATATTCCTACTTCCAATTAGGTTGCAAACATTCTCACCAAGCCTCTGCCTATTCAGCACTTTCTTTATTTGCAGTCCAAGCTTATGGTCCTTTTCTCTCCCATACGCTTGAGGGGGAAATGATAATGTACCTCACTCCACTCATCTGAAGCTCAGCTTCCCTTATCAGAAGCTAAAGCCACATCACATGAGTTGACCAAGGTAGAGCCACAGCTAAAGCCACAGCTGAGATCACATCTCATCAAATCAGTTAGAGCTGCTGAAAATACTGCACTATCACACACGTGTATACACCTAAGGTAGTTACACTCCAACTGTAGTGATTAGGCAGTTAAAGAAGTTGTTACGTTAACTATACCATAGTTACTTAACTAGTAGAAGAGTTACTCATATAGTTGTATATAAATTCATCTGTACTCAAGATATTTTTCAAGTTGAATAAGATTCATTTTCTCTTCAGCAATAGGTAAGGGATGGTCGATGGTGAATTTAGAAAATATAACAGAGAAAAAGTACTATGAAAAGCTATAGAAGTAGAAAAGAGAAGAAAATTACATATTGCCTTTAAAAATGTATCATGTGAGGGTAATATAAAAATTTTCGTTAGACAAATTAACACCAAACTAATCGAAAATACAAAATGTTGTCTATTACAATTGAAAAATGAGAGACCAAATTGGAATTTGATGTAAAACACAAGGGACAAAGTGTAATTCACCCTAATTTCTATTAACAAATTTAACACTAGACTAACAAAAAGGTAATGCTACGTTTCATGAAAAAAATATCATGAAAAATTTCAAGTAGATTTTTTATCCTTGGATTAGTTTGTGGTATTTGTATGTTATGTAATCATATATACTAAGTTACAACTTATCAATCATAGAGCATTATAAGACAAAATTAAGTCTACACTAGACTTCAGAATTAAAACATACTTACATTAATGTAAACCGCTGTTTTTGTTTTGTTACCTATCACATTAGATTGTTTCTTAAAATTTCAAGAAATTTTTCATGATATTGCTTTAATTTGCCAAAGACTATAAGGAGTTGACTATTAAAATTAAAAAACAATAAATCAAAATGAGATTCAGTGTAAAATGTGGGAGTACGAAGAGTAGTTACCCTTACGAGAATTTCAATGGAATTTGGTACTCATTTTTCTTATATGCTGTCTTGAGTCTTCGTCAACACTTACTTCATTATGTATTTATGGCCATCTAGAAAACTCAAAGAAATGCAAATGTGTAGTTCAATGGCAGAAAGGTCGATTTTTGCGTGTGGTGCCAGTCAAAGCTTATTACTTTGACCATTGAACATTCGAGTAAAAATGATTGAGTTTTCTACACTTTGAGTAAAACAATAGAAGGTAAACAAGTATGGGGTGCCAAGTTGATGTAGTTATTAAAGTAGAGTTCAACTGTGAAGAGCCATAAATGTGAAATATACAATGAACTTCACCTTTGTTGATTAGTACCAAAAGATATAGAGTAAACTACATTGATCTCCTATTGAATTTCGAGAAAATACAACAAATTTCTACACTTTGAGTAAAACAATAGAAGGTAAGAACAAGCCAATTCCCAAACAAGTATGGGGTGCCAAGTTGATGTAGTTATTAAAGTAGAGTTTAACTGTGAAGAGCCATAAATGTGCAATATACAATGAACTTCACCTTTGTTGATCAGTACCAAAAAATATAGAGTAAACTAAATTGATCTACTATTGGATTTCGAGAAAATACAACAAATTTCATAATTTTAGTACAATTATATTGGGTTTCTTTAAAATTTTAATTCATATAACAGTTACCTCTATTTTTATCAATATTCATTAGTTATGTAGCTAAAAAATGATATTGTTATCTTTTTTATACTGAAATATATATTTTACTCTATTTATTTTTGTGTTTACACACCATTTACATTAGTTTTAGTTCTTTTAGCCTTATTAAAGGGAAGTCGGTGTAATAATGTGAAAATTATGAGACTTATTATATTTTTATCAAACCTTAGAAGAGGTCAGTGTAATTTAACGAAAAATTTATTATAATTTCTTTCAAATTTTAAGGTAGTTTTATTGCTTTTAGGGATCCTACCTCTCTTTTTTTTTAAATATTTTATTTTTCCCTTTTTGTTTTTGAAGCTAAACAAAGAAATCACACATGTAAGGTGTGAATGCAAGCATGAAAGTTGTTTAGCAGGATAGCCTAACAACAATTTATCAAAATGAGTTTGTAAGTCAAGAGGTGCATAGAATATTTGAGTGAGTATTAAACACACCCTGCATTTTTCAACTATTCATCTTGTTCAAACCCCTTTGATCCTTGGAGATGACTTGAAACTATTCCAATTTCTCTCAAAGCATTAGTAACACCCACTTAAAAACCTTCTTTTTTGCTTCAATTGCATTGTTGCTAATGAAGGATGGACTAAGATTGCCTTCCCCGCCCCCCCCCCCTCTTAAGATTTTTTTACCAAAAAAAAAAAAAAGAAAAAAAAAGAATCTTTATTATATTATTACTTTTTTACAAGTGAAAATGAAAATAATATTTTATTAATATAAATAAAACATTAAAAGAGAGAGGAGAGACCATGAAAAAGAAGGAATGAAAAAAATGGTCGCAACAAAACCACCAACAAATGTTGCTACTACAATAGTGTTACCTATTTGATTATTACCAAATTATACAAGCTCACCTCTTAATTTCTTGTTTTTTTTTTTTAAAAAAAAAAAATTATATGGCCCTCTAAGCCTTTTTTTCTTTCTTAAATGAAGTCTATAAATCATGAGTCAAAGTACAAAATTTAAAATTTTGTACAAAATATAACAATAGAGCGAATTTAGTTTCTCAAAACAAGTGTCAATTACAAGCCTAGTCTACACAAGAAGATATTTAGAGTTTCAATGTCGATTCTATTATAGATTTTTTTGGTGACATGAAAAAACAGCAAGCATAATTCAATAAGTCTCACATTAGTAGATATACTACGTTAAAGTTGCTATATTTTATAACTCAATGTGATACAAAAGAACAAGCTTATTTATTCATGTTTTCTCTTATTTTTCACTTTTTTGTACCATTATAAATTGATACTGTAGTGCATAATTTCATTGCAAAATCTTTATTAATATCTATGCCTTTGTTAATATAAAATCATGGTTCGTCCCTAAAGCTAATTTGTTTTTTCCTAGTCAATGGTTGGTGCTAATGCAAAGTAAAGGCCTCCTCTTTCCGTCCACTCTTCCTGAAGTGAGCGAATTGCATGTAGAGATTCGTAAGGGCTTATAGTTTAATTGGATGAAACGTACAACTCATAACGGTTATGTTAGGCTTTTATTCTTAGCAATCCCGTTTGATAAAATTCCTTTCAGTTATAATTTTATTCGATCTTTTATTTCAGTGAGGCTTGAGTTTTAGATGTGAATCCAACCCGAATTATACCTTGTAGACATGTTTCAGAAGTTAATTCTTTCATGTTTGCCACTTCGCTGACTATGTCGGGGATCGAGTTATCCGGTCAGTTTGCGGGGGTCGAGAGGGCAGCGCCCAGGTAGGGTCAAGGGGCAACACCCCCGAAGGCAGAAGCAAAATTGCAATCGAGATTGTTTGGTCGCTCGAGCGAAGGAGTGTGCACTCGAGTGAAGAATCCTTAGTCCCAGAAGTTTTCACTAACTGTAAAAATACTGAGAAGTTGTATTTCTCGCTCGAGTGACACTTTGGTGGCTCGAGCGAAGACACTTGGAAAAACACATTTTAGTCTCCTCGCTCGAGCGACCTTCGCGGCCCAATTTTCTATAAATATGTGTTTCAGTCAGATTTTAAGGTTACAGCTTCCAGATCTTCTTCTTAGATATTAGGGTTTATATCTGGAGCTTCTTTGCTAGTTTCTATGTTTGTTTGAGTTTAAATCTGGTTTGGAAAGTATACATCAAAAGATTATTTGTTTTGTTCAATGCAAAAAAGAGTGTTGTTCTTCGGTGGATTCCGTGAAATTCGGGCCTGAAGCTTTGATAGATTCGAAGTGGCTCATCGTCGTGATTCGACATCGGCGTTGTGGATTCAATGTTGGGCAAGACAATTCCGAGGTGAAGATAGGACTGGAAGAGGCACATAGAGGTCGGTTCGATTCGGGCGTGGATTTGTTAGGTAATTCAGAGTACACTTGTGTAATTCATTTATGTCTTCTTAGTGAATTGTTTTGTAGCTTTTGCCCGTGATTTTTTATCACAATTGGAGGCACTCCAATTGTGGTTTTTCCACGTTAAATCGTTGTGTTGATTTGTCTTTAATTGTTTGATTGGGATTGCTATTTACTCATTAAAATTTGTATATAATCACAAATCAATATCTAGAGGATTTCTAGATTTTTCAGGTTATATTGTAAGTTCGAGCCCTATTAAACTTATCGCTCCCTTCTATTCACCTAATACAAGGCAGTCAAAGTCTTCACCACTTTACAGATCTCAATCTAGCAACGACAGCTGGAACCACACTAATGCTGCTACCCTTTGGGCACACCTTTTATGCTTATCACTGACCTAGGCTCTTGCAGTATGCCTCATTCGTGCAACTACTCAATAAAGCTCCATACGATAGAAGAAGGTAAGAGAGTTGGAATGGAGATAAATCCAAGCTAATGAGGTTACAAATGGAACGAACGAGTTAGAGAGCTTGTTGACGATGACTCTGATTGCTATTCCCGCTCCAATGGAGATTGCTAGCTTTCTCGATGGGTACTAGAATATAAGAAAGTGAGATTACATAAATTATTTTTCTTTATTCGGTTTTGTCAAGTGGGATGATTAAAAATAAATAAATAAATAAAAATAGTCGTATGACTAACAAATTAATGATGAAAAATATCCAACTGTTATGTGAATGAAAATATTAAAGGAATTCGTGTAATTATGTGAAAAGTGCAAGGCTTGTATTTTTTCTACACTTGGGGAAGGTGAGTGCAACTTACTCTAAATTTTTAAAGTAAATTACAAATACACCTTGAGATTTACTTAAAATATATATTGCCCTCTTTAGTTCTGGAAAGTACAAATAACCCAATGTTAGAATTTTTTTATTTAATAGAAAAAATAAAATTCCTAACTACTCTCTTATACAATAATAAAATTATCTAAAATATCAATTAAAATATATTCTTGTTCAATCTAAAGTTTTGAAGTAAATTACAAATATATCCTTGAGATTTGTTTAAAATATATATTGCTCTCTGTAATTTTGGAAAGTACAAATAACCCAATGTCAAAAAAATTTATATAATAGAATAAATGAAATTCCTAACTATGACCTAAAATATTAATTAAAATATATTTTTGATATCATTAAAACATGTTAATTAAATTGATTATTTATTAATAAAATGAGTCATTTATTAAACAATTAGAAAATGAAAAGGTGGTATGTAATTTCAAAACTATAAGAGCAATTTGAATTTTTTTACAAATATCATGAATGAATTTGTAATTTATACCTTTTGAGATTTGTTTAAAATATGAATTGCTTCCCGTGATTCTACAAATTACATCTCAACCCCTGAGGTTTCTAATTTCATAACAAATAGTTATTTTTATTAATAAATCATTAAGTTAATTAACAGTTTTTAATAATGTTAGAGTTTTATTTTAATTAATAATTCATGCAATTTTATTATTGTATAGAAGAATAATTAGGATTTTTATTTTTTCATTTAATTCTGTTAAATAAAAAATTATGACAATGAGATTGTAAACACAAATCTCGTGTCCTGCAATTAAAACAAGAAATAAATGTACAAATAATTAATTTTATTTATTTGAATAAAATGGGTACAATCCTTTGTGGTTTGTTCTATTATAAAAAAAACACCTCCTCTGATTCAATCTCCGAGATGAGTTGCAATCTAACGACTTGTACAGACATAAAAAATACTATATTTGATGATAAAAAATCCAATGAAGAAGATGATTAGTACAACCACGTGATCGCTATCTACAAAACAAAACACCCCCAGCCGTAATCGGGGGCCCTCCGACATCCAAGTCAATCCTCCAATATTATCAAAATATTTAATGGATAAATTCATAGAGAGAAATCACATATCTCAACCCATGGGAGTGTGGTCTATTTATATTAGTGAGTGACATACCTAGCAAGTAGTTTGAATGTTCAAGAAGTCCTAACCCAAATAATATCTGGTTGTTTAGAATTTCTATATCGATAAGATTTCATCTCTTGATGAGTTTCACATAACATAAAATACTAATGTAATGTTTAATGAGGATTTGAAAACTGCTGTACATGTGATAATCTAAAATTACGCAACGTGACAGTGTTGAGATGCACATAATTCCTGTAGTTATTTTTATTCCCTCTCACGTTGTAGAAGTTTCTTGTTGAACCGAATAAGCTGCTAGATTTCTTCAAGTCTTTGAATAGAGAAACTTGAAGAAAAGAGATTTAATCGAGGGTTGGAATGGCTTGATCTCGAACAAATTTTGAAATGATCTCTTTGAAAGAAAAGATCAAATTTGTATTTGTACCTTAAAACAATAGGCACAAGTTTTGAGTGCTTAATAATCCTTCGCTTGAAGAACTTTTAGAGAGAATTTTAAGAAAAATTCAACAGAATCTTGAGATTGCTTAAAAGCTTGTAAGACCTTAGCCCAAAATGTCTCCCTTTTCTCAATAATGAGTGCCTATATTATTTATGAAAAATTTAGCCAAAACTCCCTCCATTTGACCCTAATTTGGTGAAAATGACAGTTCAATTTATTTTGCTTCATAAGCCTCCTGAGGAGGAGGTGCATAATTGAGTAAGGATAAAGTAAAATAATATTGTCAGAGTAACATGTTACTGTGAACCAGAGTAACATGTTATTGTTAGGCAGAATAACATATTACTATTTACATCAATTTAGATGGTAAAAATTTTATTTTTTTAATTTTTTTTTAAAAGAATTTCATAATCAAGATGAATCTTATTTGATATATCTTCATGAGAGAATTCTAAAAATAATAATTTTATTAAAAATCGACATCTAGATCAAAAGTTATATTATCTTAAAGTTTAATATTTTAGCAATAGTGGTATGTATTGGATTTTTCGAAAAAAAAAACTTTTTGTACTTATTCTTAAAGCATTAAAATTTTATTATGAGGGAGGTTTAACCAAATTCTCCTTTATTTATAGGCTCAAAGAGGAGATGAGTTAATTTTGAAAATTCCAAAATGTGATTTTAATTTCTAAGAAAAGAGGAATTTGTCTAATTCTATGGAAATAATTTGCATTATTGAAATCTGAATTTAAATTACTTTACCAGATTTTTTTTAACAAAATATCTTCACAAGCCCATACTTTTGGATTGAATCAATTTGTTCAAATGGATTAACACTTATCTTTTGGTGTGATTTATAATTTAAATTTAATTGAAATTTATATTTTGGTCGGTCCCACATTTATTAGAAGATTTTGATTATTTTAATTTTGACTAATCAAAAATATTTTATTTATAAAAAATTTAATATTTACAAAAATATTTATAATTTTTAAATTATTGATAATTTGCTCTTTATCTATTTTTATATCGGTCAGTGCAAAAGGAAAGGATTACCTTCACGCGTCACACTTTCTGTTTCTCCTCCAAGACGCTAAATATTCATTTTATCACGATAAATTTCCTCATGCAAAATGTGTATGATATATCGCGAGATTTTCGAAAGGTTAAGGAATAAATATGAAGGTGCTATTTGATTAACGGTCAAGATCATCTGACATTTATAGCAAAAGTTTGATTCTCTGCATGGATGTCAGCTAATTGGGGGCCTACATGATTGGTAGAAACTTATACGGTAAATTACATTTATCTCCCCTAATTTTAAATAATAAATACAATAAAATATCACAAATTTGATATAATTATATTACATTTTTAAAAAATTTTAATTCACATAACATTTAACCTATTTGTTTCATAAGTAATTTATTTGTTATATAAATAAAAAATGATATTGTTATATCTTTTATATTGAAATATATATTTTATCTTATTTATTTTTTTTGACTTTACACTACTTGGATTAGTTCTAATTATTTTAACTTTTACTAAAAATGATTCATAGGTGGGCCCATAAAGGACATGGCCCACCACTTAAAGCCCAGTCCATGATTATCAATATTCTTGAAGTCCAACGTCACACCAAGCACCAGTGACATCTAAACACTTGGCATGTAAAGAGCCAGCCACATCAGCAGACAAAAATCCTGCAAAGTTATTTCACCACACATCAACCATTAATGAGGTTCCCTGCAGCATTTATTACGATAACTCCTCCCTGTTAGAGCAAAACGGCCTCACCATGAACAAAGCAAGCCAGAACATAGACTTTCGGCCAACGTAATAGGTCGGAAGGGACAATGAAATAATTAGTAGAGGATATAAGCAGGTTTCGAATACAATGCAAAGGTTAAGCTTCTCTATCACCAATATATCCCTACATTCCATTCCTCTCTTTCTAACTTGCTCGTCGGAGGGTTTGCTGGGGGGACTCTCCGTTCCCCATTAAACTCTTGTGCAGGTCTCTCCATGGGCTTTGGCGTCTCGAGCACCAGTTTGGGAAGCGTGGATCAAACCGACCCGTTCCGTCTGGAACTCGCTGTATCATCAGTTGCGCTGTCTGTGGGAATCCTTTCTGCTCCGTGTGGCAGTTGTGCTCATTGTCGCCGGAGACCCATCCCCGATAATCCCTATCTGCCACCCACCAGGGTAGATGGTCACAACTAGATCTATGGCCTCTCAACCTAACGTTGTCGACCCCCAAGCCAACCCTCCTAACCCAAACAACCCACCGCAGTATTTCACAGAACTCACCAACAACATTAACCGCTTAGCCGAACAAAACCAGGCCCTGATCAATGCTTTGCTTCAAAGAGACCTTCACATCCCTTCTCCTCCACCTCAAGACATCCCACCCAACCGAGAGCAAGTCCCGAGCCATCCTATCCAGCAGTCCCACCCATCCAACTTGGAAGGCTTGCGACCCTCTCCTCCAGATATGAACCCGTCATCCTTGCCTCACACTCATCGGTCCAGGCGCCCACTCCCGAGGGAGAGGCCAGCAGTGTCCAGCCTCCGCTGCATTCCGGTGGTGAACACGTTCCTCTTTGGGATGCAGAACTCCGAGCCATGAAACTCCAACTTCAAGGAGTCATGCAGAACATACAGCATAAGCCCTCTACCACAACCAACTCCCTATTTGTTGCCTCCATTAGGACAAACCCCTACCCCCCAAGTTCAAAATGCCTTCGATCGACTCTTTCGACGGCACAACAGACCCAGTCGACCATTTGGAGACTTATAGGACCCTCATGGTCCTCCATGCATTCCCCGACGAAATCATGTGCTGGGCTTTCCTCGTAACACTTAAGGGGTTGGCTCGACTCTGGTTTAGTCAACTACCAGCAGACTCTGTCTCTACTTTCCAGCACTTAAAGCGACTCCTTTCTCAACCATTTCATTGGTGCCCTGCGCCAGCGACGCCCGGCCACCCAACTCCTCAACATCTGTCAGTCGGAGGGGGAGTCGCTGCACAGCTTCGTCACTCGCTTCAACACCGAAGCCCTACAAGTAGCAGAAAACGACGACAAGGTCATTCTCACGGCCTTCATGGCCGGTCTACGATCATCTGATTTCCTTTTTTCTCTCTCCAAAACCCCCCAACCTCTATGGCGACCCTACGCTCCAAAGCCCAAAAATACATGAATACCGAAGATTCCCTAGCCGCCCAACAAGATCCTACAACCAAAAACCTGACCCCTAGAGAGAAGAGAAAGGACTCTGAAACCAGAAACACCCAGTACACTCATCAAACACCTCAGTATACCGACCGACCTGCTCGAGCCGACCGGTCGGCGCCTACTCGATCGCCCGGCCGGTTCGAACGCTACACACCCCTCAATTCCTCCATGGAACAAGTACTGAACCAGATCCAACGAAATTATCCTTTAAAATGGCCCCAGCCGTCTTGGTCTCCTTCCAACCAGCGAGACCAGTCCAAATACTGTCGTTTCCATCAGGACCACGGCCATAATACCGAGGAGTATGTTAACCTCAAAGACCAGGTCGAGGGCTTGATACGCTAAGGGCGTCTCAGTCGATTCATGGCAGCTCGCCCTCAGCAAAGGCAGAGGACTGAACCTACCAGAAACAACCGCCGGCGCACCCCTCCTCCACAACCCGCACAACCCAACCAAGGTCATGATCGGCCCCCACAGCAACCCCGGGCACAAGGCAACCCTACCCTCCCAGTTGGAGAGATCAAAGTTATTGCTGGAGGGCTTGCTTGTGGAGGACCATCCCGTTTGGCTCAACGAGTAGAACTCAGAAAAATAAGACAGGGCTCAGATAAAGAAGTTGCAATATTGGACCGCCCTTTCAAACAGCCCAAGCAGTGGATGGAGCCCATCACCTTTACGGAGGCCGATTGCACAGGCATCCGTTACCCCCATGACGATCCCCTCATTATCTCTGCTCTCATCTCCAATTACAAAGTCAGATGGGTGCTCGTCGATAACGGTAGCTCTTCAGACATCATCTTCCTCAACGTCTATCGCCAGCTCAAGGTCGGGGAAGAGAGTTTGTCCCCTCTCCAAACCCCACTGGTTGGCTTCACTAGAGACCGGGTGACCTCCATAGGCTCCATCGATCTTCCCATCACTATCGGAGAATACCCGCGGCAGACCACAAAGCTGTTGACTTTCCTCGTCATCGATTGTCCCTCTACTTATAACATTATCCTCGGACGCACCGCCCTAAATGCTTTTCAAGCTGTCACGTCCACTTTCCATCTAGCCATAAAATTCCCTACTGACCTTGGGGTCGGCACTGTGAGGGGAGAGCAGACCGTGGCCAGAGAATGTTACGTCGCTTCACTTAAAGAGGTCAAGCTAAAGGAGGCTATGATCATTGAAGGACTCGACATCAGAGATGAAGACGAGCTGGTCCGAGGGGAACCAGTCGAAGAGCTTGTCGAGATCCTCATCGACCCTACCAACCCGACCAAAACTACCAAGATCAGCAGCCAGCTATCCCCCCAAGCCAAGGCCAACCTTACAGCCCTCCTGATCGAGCACAATGACGTGTTTGCCTAGACCCACTCCGACATGCCAGGTACCGATCCCTCCTTCATCACCCATCGTCTCAGCATTGAGCCCCATTTCCGACTCTTCCATCAGAAGCAGCACATCTTTCACCCGGAACGTAACACTCTTATTGCTGCTGAAGTAGATAAGCTCCTTGAGGCACAGTTTATCAAAAACGTAGACTACTCCAGATGGCTGTCAAATATGGTCCTGGTCCGTAAAAACAACGGTAAATGGCGACTCTGTGTTGATTACTCCGACCTCAACCGAGCTTGCCCCAAAGATAGTTATCCCCTTCCTCACATAGATCTACTTGTCGATGCCACAGCCGGACATCAAATGCTCAGCTTCATGGACGCTTTCTCTGGCTACAATCAAATTCTGATGCACCCATCGAACTAGGAACACACCTCCTTCATAACTGACTGGGGGACTTACTACTATCGCGTCATGCCATTCGGGCTGAAAAACGCCGGAGCAACCTACCAACGGTTAGTCAATGCCATTTTTCATCACCAGATAGGTCGGAACAAGGAAGTGTACGTCGACGACATGCTTGTCAAGAGCAAACTCTCCTCTGATCATCTGGCAGACTTGCGGGAGACCTTCTACACTCTGCGTAAGTATCAAATAAAGCTGAATCCAGAGAAATGCGCATTCGGCGTCGGATCTGGGAAATTCTTGGGTTTCATGGTCAGTCAACGGGGTATCGAGGCTAACCCCGAAAAGATCAAGGCTCTGATAGAAATGCAGTGACCCAGAACAGTTAAAGAGGTTCAAAGGCTTACGGGCAGAGTCGCCGCCCTCAACCGTTTTATTTCCCGCGCAACAGACAAGTGCCTCTCCTTTTTCAAAGTCCTTCGGCAGGCTTTTGAGTGGACGGCAGAATCCGAAAAAGCCTTTCAGCAATTAAAACAGTGCATGGCCAACCCCCCCTACTTTCTCAGGTGATCACGGGTGAGCCCCTTTTTCTCTACTTAGCCGTATCGAATACCGCAGTCAGTGCAGCCCTCATCAGGAAGGACGGCTCCATCTAACGATCGGTCTACTACATTAGTCGGGCTCTCAGGAGAGCAGAACAGAACTACCCACTACTTGAAAAAATGGCCCTGGCCTTGGTCATAGCCTCAAGACGATTCCGACCTTACTTCCAGGCCCACCCCATTGTCGTTCTCACTGACCAACCTTTGAAGAAGATAACGCAACAACCAGAGTTGTCCGCCCGACTTATACAATGGTCAGTCGAGCTCAGCCAATTTGACATCTCCTACCAACCTCGAACAGCGATCAAAAGACAGGCTGTAGCCGATTTTATCCTGGAATTCACAAATCCCACTCTAGCCACAACCCCCCCGCCCACGCAATTCAACACTGAGGCCGAAGACCCCCACTCTTAGACCCTCAATGTCGATGGATCATCCTGCAAAGAAGGTAGTGGGGCTGGTCTCATCCTCACTGCCCCCGAGGGTGGTTATTTCAAGTGTGCTCTTCGTTTCTTGTTTGATGCGAGCAATAATGAGACTAAATATGAGGCATTGATAGCAAGTCTCCGCCTAGCCAGAGACATTGGCGTAAGCCATATCTAGGTGTTCAGCGATTCCCAACTCATCGTCGGACAAATTACGGGGGAATTCGAGGCCAGGGAAGACACAATGCGAGCTTACAAAGATATCGCACTCCCCCTAGCTCGCCTCTTCAACACTTTCCACATCAAGCACATCCCTCAGACGGAAAACTCCAAGGCAGATGAAATGGCTCAATTAGCTTCTGCTGACCAGTCAAACCTCAGCCATGGCGTCCGCCTTGAATACCTGGCCCATCCTGCCATTTCGCCAAACCAGCAGCAAGTCCACTTCCTCCAAAATGAACCTATTCCATGAGCGGCAGACATCCTTCTATTTTTGACAAATGGGGAATTGCCAGACGACAAACAACAGGCCGCCAAAGTCAGGGCCCGGTCGTCCAACTACGTTCTTATCAGCGGCCTTCTGTACAAACGTAGCTTTTCGCGCCCATACCTGAGATGCCTCAATCCTGCTCAAGCGACCTACGTGATGAGGGAAGTCCACGAAGGTGTATGTGGTAATCATTCGGGTGCCAAGTCATTAGCCCATAAAATACTTCGCACCGGTTACTTCTGGCCTACTCTCGACCAAGATGCCACTGAATTCGTGCGTACGTGTGATAAGTGCCAACGCTTTGCTAACATCCCTCACGCTCCTCCTACAGAACTAATCACACTTTGCAGTCTCTACCCATTTGCCAAATGGGGGATCGACCTAGTTGGCCCATTGCCCACCGATCGAGGCCAAACCAAGTTTGCAATCGTCGCCATTGATTACTTTACTAAATGGGTGGAGACGGAACCCCTTGCCTCAATTACCGAGCGGAACACAACCAGATTCATCTGGCAGTCGATCGTATGCCGATTTGGTATCCCTAAGCCATCGTCTCTGACAATGGCAAGCAATTCAACAATGCCAAGTTCAGGAAATTCTGCGCAAAACTCCAAATCCAGCCATGTTTCTCTTCTCCAAGTCATCCCCAAGCCAATGGCCAAGTTGAGGTTACCAACCGTTCTCTTCTGAAGATCATCAAAACTAAGTTAGAAGCCGCTAAGGGACTCTGGGCTGAGGAATTACCAAACGTACTCTGGGCTTACCGCACTACAGCCCGAACTCCCACTAGGGAGACTCCTTTTCGCTTAACATACGGCGCTGAGGCGGTCATCCCAGTGGAAATCGGCCTGCCCACCCCAAGGGTTTTGCACCCGAATCCAGAACTAACCGAAGAATTGCATCGGGCTGACTTAGATATGATCGAAGAGCTCCGAGAGTCCTCTGCTGTTAAACGAGCCTCGTATCAACAGAAAATATGAATACACTACAACTGCAAAGTCCGACCGGGGAATTCGACGTGGGGGACCTAGTTTTGCACGAAGCCACTCTTGCCACCAAAAATCCGATCGAGGGCAAGCTTGCAGCAAAGTGGGAAGGACCTTACGTTGTTAAGGCCAGGCCTCGACCGGGCACTTATCGACTTCAAGACATGAAAGGTCGAGACCTCCCACACCTGTGGAACACCGAGCACTTGAAGCGTTATTTTCAGTAAAATGCCATGTTTCATTTCTGTGTTAGTCAATTGCTATATGTTCCCTTTTTTACAACTACACACATGGTTGTTTTTGTACTTTTCACACACAGTGTAAATTTGTGATCAATGGGCTACGCTTTGAATGACAACAATCTCATATTTCAGTTATCTACATGGTATTTCAATAACACCTTGCTAAATTAAGTTACTTAAAGCCTCAGCCAGACTGAGCACGAAAGCCTCAGCCAGACTGAGCTACTTAAAGCCTCAGCCAGACTGAGTTACTTAAAGCCTCAGCCAGACTGAACGAAGGGCTCAGCCAGACTGAGTTACTTAAAGCCTCAACCAAACCGAGCGCGAAGGGCTCAACCAGACTGAGTTACCCAAGGCCTCAGCCAAACTGAAGGACTCGGCCGAACTGAGTTACTTATAGACCCAGCACTGAACACGAACGGAGAGTTCGGCCGGACCGTTCTCGTAATTTCATGATTACAGCATAGTGGCCGTACTTAATTAAAAGTCCAGGTCCATACTTTTACCCCTCTTAACATTCTTTACACTTTTAAGTTTACATTTTTAATTCGGTTCCAATCCACACCCCTAGTCGCCCAAACTAATCTTTCATTTCTCAACACTTTTACACCATGATTTAAAGTTTCACACTTTAAGATTTTTACATTTGAACATTTCCACTGTTAACATTCTTTGCATCATGGTCTTCTCACAAGTTAGACTAGCTTCCCACTTCTCAACTTTTACTGCGATTTGTGCACAAGTCTTATTCTCATGCCCATTCTCATTATTTTCAAATCTATTAGAAATAAAGACAACAGTACGAAAAGCACAACTTATTATTTTATTTACAAACTTACACATAATTCACTACAAAAATTACAAAAAAAACAAAAACAAACAAACAACGACAAAAATTTTACTTACAAGCAACAACACGCAAAACACAAAAATGTTACATCAATCATTCATCATCGCTAGAGGCTAGTCTTCTTCCTCAACCCCCTCATCTAAGGGGGTCTGAGCCACGTCATCTTCAACTATTCTCACATTGCTGAAGTCCAAGTTTGGGAACAGCTCTTCCCCTTTACGTTTAAAGTTCTTCCAGCCGCTGTCCCAGAACTCAGTCATCTCATGCTTGTAGAAGTCCGACCGCTGGAAGCTCTGGATCACTTCCTCTTCACTCCTATTTCCAGCGGTCGCTCCCGACGGGCCAGCCTCCCTATCCCCCTCTCTCGCCAAGCTGCTGGCGATAGCGGCATCAATGGCCATCAGGAAGTCGGTAGACCCCTTGAACTGCTCTACAGCCGCAACACACAGGTCGGGGTACGCCGCCCTCTCAGATGCCAACTTGGCCCTCTCCTCTGCCAAGGCCTTCTCTAACTCTGCCTTCTCAGACGCCAGTTGCGCCCGCCCCTCCACCAATGCCTTCTTCAACTCAGCGATCTCTGATCTGCTTCTTCTTTTTCCTTGATTGACTGAGCGCGTAGATCTTCATTACAGACCATGGCCTCATCCCACCTTTCATTGGCGACGGTGCAGGCTTTTTGGGCCTCCTCAAACTTCTTCTACTCCCTAGCCAACTGGAACTCGAGCGATACCACCTTGTGGCGTTCCGTCTCCAGCTCTAACTTGGTTACGAGTAGCTCAGCATTCGCACGATCTGCTGAATAGCCCTGCACCATTGCCAACACTTCCATTTTCTTGGCTTTCTGGGCATACTCTAGCCCTCTAGCACACGCACTCTGCGCAGCTTTCCTCCAACCACCAGTCTCCATCCTCAAACTTTCCAATTGGGCCTTCACCTCCTCCAGCTTTGTCTTCAGTGGCCCTACTTCACTTTTTGCGCCCGTCGCTTTGTTCAGCAAGGCTCTTGCTGAAGTCATCGCCTCCATCCAGGCCGAGCAAAGCCCCCTTAGCAGTTCGCCCTCTGTAAGACTTGCCATCGAACGCACGGCCTCGTCTTCCACTACTCCCAAGAGCCGGTCTATAGCAGTCCTGGCTTCACCCCCTTCTCCTTCCAGTCGCCCGGACACTGCTCGCGCGTGGTAGATGGCGGTCTACAACCTAGCCTCCCCTCCTTCTCCTTGAGGCACAGGACCCCTCTTGGGCGGTTGCTCCATCCCCTGCTCAGGCCTAGCCGCCCCACTTTCTACTTGTGTTTTGGGGCCTAGGGCACTCATGTGTTCTTTTACCACTTGGGCCCCTTGACCTTCGTCCTCTTGTGCCTCTGGGACGACCACCCCTTCTGGAGTTACCTTCACTTCTCCTTCCTTCACCTTCTCCACCATGGTGGTGTCCTCGCTACCAACCTACATCTTCTTCAAGCCTGGTGCATCCTTACTCCCCTCAGTGGCGACTCTCTTCTTCTTCGACCTCTTCAGCCCTGCCTCCACCTCTCGTTTGCCCCACTCCTTCAGTGGATCTATGGGTGGTGGCAATGGGGCAAACTCAGTCAGGTTTTTGTCCCCTAGAGGCTTAAGACGAGGTCGGATCCTCTTCTTCATCACCAATTTCGGGGCAGGCCCTAGCTTTGTCTCCTTATATTTGTTCGCTTTGGCAAATAATCTCCTCTCCTCATCCTTCTCCGCCTTCCTCTGCACCTCCAGCTCCTCCCTTGCCAGATCCTCCCCCCAACGGTTGCGGCCCCAAGTTCAGCGCAAACAACGTTAAAGGAAGGACCAGCTCGTCCCACCTCACTCCCTTCTCTTCCCTTCATTCCCTTACCTTCTTCACTCGGTCTTCGGCCTCCACGTCCAACCTGGGCTCAACTGATTTAGTGGGGACCTTCCATGTTGTCCGAACTCCCCTTCCACCATTCGCCGATACAAAAAACCATCTCGGCCTCCATCCCTTCACTGAAGACGGCAACCCTGCCACTACACCTCGCCCCGCTACTGCCTGCAACATCACCCACGTCTCTTGTTGACCGGAGGCCTTGTAGCAGGAGAAAAATTCCTCCACAGTCATGGCCACCCCTCCGGTCGCTTGCTGCCAGGAACTCACATAGGCCATTAGTATTTTCCAAGCGTTCGGCATCAACTGCCCTGGCACCACTTCTAGTTTGTTCAGCACGTCCACCACTATTTGGGGGAGAGGTAGCCTCAAACCTCCTCGCAGCGCTTCCTCGTAGAGGCTAAATTCGTCTGGTCGCACATCCGACGCCCTCTCCTTAGATGTGGGCAATCTCAACCCTATTTCCGAGGGAATTTGGTACTTCCTCCTTATTCCCTCCAACTCCTCTGCCGTAAGTATGGATCTGTCTGGCTTGGTGTGCCAGTGGTCCGGCTCCACTTGACTAATAGGTCTTGCGGCTGCAATCATTGTCCTAGGACGAGCCCGCACCACCTGACTAGCTACCCCACCCTCCCTTCCCTCCGCACGGTGCTCTTCCGCCAACTACTGCATCGTCGTCACCTAACGAATCAAGCCTTATGGCTGGCACTTCCTCTTGCGCCATTTCTCTTGCGTATCTACGAATTGCTTCGGACGCGGGCACAAGAAAGTTCACAAAGTGTTGCAGAGGTGTATCACTCGACACAAATGGGTTTACTTCTGGGACGCTCTAGTTTTTTGCAATAAGATAGGTAAAGCGGATAATCCCAAATGCCCAAGGTTCGCCTGTATTCTAAGAGTCAAGATTAAATTTTGCAGTTTGCAAAATTTTCAAAATTTTTCCAAAATCGCCTTTTCCACATCCTATATTCCCCTATCCCTTCGTTTCTTGTTAAAACGCATTACCTCCCCCACCATGGGATTCCGCCACGTGTACGACCACGATCCACTGCCCCCTTTCCCTACTCCGTCTATTCCACTTCACATCACCACGTGCCCCGCCGCTCCTCGAGCCCCGTGCACCGCCACTCCAACTTCTCACTCGGTCTCCCCCTCGCAGTCGGCCTTCACACCTCAGTCAACCCTCTCACTCGGTCACCCACTCGCGGTCGGCCCTCCCCTCAATTGACCCTTTCACTCTGTCACCCCTCATGGTCGGTCTCTCCACCCGGCCACCCTCGCAACCCTCGTTTTCTTCCTTATTCCCTTCGTTGGACTAAAGCTGTACTTGGGAATGGGGAACTACTGACATGGGTGGGCCCATAAAGGATATGACCCACCACTTAAGGCCCAGTCCATGATTCTCAATATTCTTGAAGCCCAACGTCACACCAAGCACCAGTGACATCTAAACACTTGCCATGTAAAGAGCCAGCCACATCAGCAAACAAAGATCATGCAAAGTTATTGCACCATACATCAGCCATTAATGAGGTTCCTTGCAGCATTTATTACAATAACTCCTCCCCGTCGGAGCAGAACAGCCTCACCATGAACAAGGCAAGCTAGAACATAGACTTTCGGCCAACGTGACAGGTCGGAAGGGACAAGGAAATGATTAGTAAAGGATATAAGCAGGTTTCGAAGACAAGGCAAAGGTTAAGCTTCTCTATCACCAATCTATCCCTACATTCCATTCCTCTCTTTCTAACTTGCTCGTGGGAGGGTTCGCTAGGGGGACTCCCCGTTCCCCGTCGAACTCTTGTGCAGGTCCCTCCATGGGCTTGGCGTCTCGGGCACCAGTTTGGGAAGCGTGGATCAAACCGACCCGTTCTGTCTGGAACTCGTTGTATCATCAAAAATGCATTGAAATTTGTCCAAAAAAAATTATAGAAATATATAAAATTATATAAAAATATGTGAAATGCTTATTGAAATTCTAATTTTTTGACAATTTTTTTATTCTTCACCATCTATTTGATGATGGTTAGAACGACATAATTATCAAACGTAACCTAAGACTTTTAGAGGTTCAAAATGAATTGTCAAAATGAAGCCTTTTGATATTCAAATAATAATGATTAGAAGTAATGTATCTCATTGGAAGGTTATGGGTATGGGTGTTCTCTTATTTCATTGTAACAAAGAAAGACATTTAGCCTTCGTTTGGAATGTTAGTTAGTTTTTTGATTTTTTAACTTTTCGGTTATTTTAACATGGGGTTAAAAAACCTTGTTTAGAATGGACTTTTTGGCCTTTTTGACTATTGTGAGAGAAAAAATGAAATGATTATGATTTGAATGTGACATTTTATCTTATTGGGCTAAAAAATATATTTTGTCTTTCTGTAACTAAGATAGCCCCAACCCAAACCAAACCTTCATGCCAAACCAAACCTTAAAGTTGTTGGTAAGTTTCGATTCTTACGTCGGTTGAGCTTGTTGTTATTGAGGTTCAAATAAAGGATATGGCCGAAAGAGAAGTACAAGTTGATATATTGAAAGTTTATAATATAGAAGTTAAGATTAAGTGTAACTGAACCACCACAATAACATTTAGAGGATATTTCCATACTGGAATGGCACTCCTTAATTTCTAGTAAATATGAATAGTAGTTTACTCACAACCTTTGATGGAATTGTAAAATTTCTCGTAGGAGGCACTAAGAATCCTAGCCCAAGACATCGCCCCTAACTCAAAAAGCAAAAATACAGTCGAAATTGTTTGACCATTCGAGTAGTCATTTGTGCACTCAAGCGAAGGAAATGATTATCCAGTATTTTTGTAGAGCGTCTGAACTTTTAAAAAACAAGTTTTACCGCTTGAGAGGTGAATGTTACGTTTGACCGGTTAGCCTATATGTTTTGCACCGCCTTTACTCACATCGCTCTAGCAGTGAAGTATGTGCTCGAGTAGTCTTCGCAATCCTATTTTCTGTAAAGTGAGCTATTCGTTATGTTTAGGGTTTATGCCGCCCAAAATCTTAGAGAGAAATAAAAGACAGAGTGTTTTCTATTAGAGGTTATTTTATATGAGTTTACTTGGTATATAGACGGTGATCGATTAATCAACAAACTATAGATTGCCGAACATCAAGAATTATTCTTATTATTTTATTCACAAAAAAAAAAAAGAGTTATTCTTTGGTAGTAGGAGTGTAAAAATGGCCCGCGGCCCGAGGTGGGCCCGGTCTGTTTAGGCTCATTTGGGCCCAAGCCGAACCCAAGCCCCTGGGCCTAGGCTATCATTTTGAAGCCCGGACTGATATATAGGCCAACCCATCGGCCTACTTAAGGCCCACTTGAGGCCCGCCTCGCCTCGCCCCACCCCACCCCACCCCACCCCGTCCGAGGCCCAGTGTCTTTTTTAGTGAAAAATAATAAAATTTTGGTAGAAAAAATTTAAAAAAACAAAAAAAAAATGGTCAGGCCTGTCCAAGCCCGAGCCCTCAATACCCCTGGACCTGGGCCTAATTTTTTGGCCCGTGGGTCGGCCTAGCTCGACCCGAATTTTGGCAGAAACCTGCGATGTCCGACATGGGCCGGGCCAGATTTACACCCCTATTTGGTGGATTTTGGAGAAGTTGGGTCTGAAACTTTAGTGGATTCTAGAGTAGCTCATCGCCATAGATTCGACATTGGTGTTGTAGATTTAATGTTAGGCAAGACAATTCTGAGATGAAAACGGTGGTGGAAAAGGCACATTAAGGTCAGTTCAATTTGGGCGTAAATTCGATAGGTAATTGAGAGTATATTTGTGTAATTACTTTTTGTCTTCTTAGTAGATTGTTTTGTGACTTTAGTCCATGATTTTTTTTTTATCACAATGGAGGAACTCCAATTGCGGTTTTTTCATATTAAATCATTGTGTCAATTTATCTTTGATTGTTTAATTGGGATTATTATTCATTGTTTAAATAATCACAAAAATCAATATCTTAGGGATTTTAGATTTTTCAAATAGACATAATATCCTATTGTCATACCATGTTGGCAACCAAACAATGAAAAGGGAATGGACATTCCATTCCATTCAATCTTGTATTCCATTCTCACTTCCATTTCATTTCCACTTCCTTTAATTCTATCGTACCATACATACTCAGATTCTCAAATTCTAACTAGTCAATAGTCAACGCTATCCTTTACAGTGTATCGAATCGAAAATATAGCCTATTAGCCTACTAACGAGTCCACTGCCCAAAATAAAATAAAAATCTAACACTGCTTGTGGACGCCATGCCTTTTTGAGTATATAAAGCACGTTTTCACACTATATTTTACCAACTCATTATCTTACATCGATTAAGTCGCCACTTAATTTTTATTGAAAATTAACCTTTAATAATGAAAACTAAATAAAGGCACTGATCCTTCATAACCAGATATTCCAGGCTCAAGAATTAAGGTACAAGAAAAGAAAGTCATTAACTGATGTATCTTTTTTCCCTCAATCGAGTGATTGACCTCCATGAATCTTCTATTTTATGAGATAATATGATTAAATAATTCCATAAATTCAATTGTCAACCATAATCCTTTACTAACCTAACAATTAAGTGATTCAATAAACAAAATACCACCTAATACGGATTAAATGAATATAGCCATATATTTTTCCACAAAAAACTATGATTTTCCATCAAAAAGAAAATTTTAACTTCATATGGCCATAAACACCACCCAAACTAAGTAAGCCCAATCAGCTCTCAATTGACACTAAAACTTTTAACCATATCCAAACTAAGTAAGCCCAATTAACTTCATATGGCCATAAACACCACCCAAACGAAATTTTAACTATATCCAAAACAATCAATTGAACACTAAAAATCACATAACTTGCATTATTTAAAGAACAATGCACAACTCAAGCAACATACTGTGAAAGTAAGGAGACTTACCAGGATTCCACTGCAAAGCGTCAAACATGCATGATATGATTAAATAAAGTACAATGAACCTAAACATGTAATTAAACGCACTCAATAAACCTAAGCCCGGTTAAAAGGGTACTAACATTTTTCGATGTAAATAAGCAACTAACTCATACAAACTAACATGCGGAATATAATACAATGATGAAACCGGGCTATATGCATGCCTATACCATGATTAAACTAACCTAAATATTTTGTTCATGCACCCTAACTAAAACATGCAAAATAATTCTATAAACATGCAAGTAAGATAACCTACATGATTCTTTATGATAACTAACACCATAACATTATCAAACAATGAAAACATAACTAAATAGGTACTGAAAAACAGAAAAATAGAAGACTTACTCGTTGGTTTGAAACAAACCGAAGAACGCAAAGAAAAGGTGAGAAAACTAACTTTCAAGCCTCCCTCATGCTTGACTTTGCTTTTGATTCACTTGCTTCAAATCCTAGATCTGCTTTTAGTTGTAGAGTTGTTGTTTAGGGCTTTGTAATTTTGAAATTAGGGTTTAGAGTAGAAGGTTTACACTTAAAACTCTTAAAAAGTGACAAAAATGCTTGGTCCCTCAAAGAGAGGGTGTAAAGGGGAACTTAGGGTTTGCTAGGGTTGCTCCATCACTAACTTCTTACGCTTCCCGTCCAAAACGCACCAAAAGTCAACTTGAAATCGAATTCTAGGACTTTGGGTTGATGTGTGGCCGTACTTTACGTGTGCACTCATACATGTCATTTTGGGGACATGTGACCATGTGTATGTAGAGGTGTAGGGGGTTGATATCTTTAGGCGTACTTGTTGCCTAAGTAAGCCCAATTAGCTCTCAATCGACATTTTTAAAGTAAAATCAATCAATGCTTTTGAAAATATCATCATTTAAGTTCAACTGGACCTTCCTCCCTCATTCTCTTCTAAGTGGGACCAAAGAGTTGAGTTTTAACTAAAATTATGTTCAGGGGTAAAATAGTAATTTTTGCAAAGAGATGATTTGGCTAAAAGCAGGGTGACACAATAGCTCATAACAACTTCAAATATTTCAAGGGATGAAGCATTTACCATTTCATCATTGGGAAGCTCTCAAGCAACCAAAATTTTATGATCAGTCAAAATGGGTTGTCAACACTAAGTTAAGGGTGCTTGTAGATCAAGTAGTCTCTCATTCACCATCCATCTAAACTTAGACAGACTGAAAAAAAAAAAAAAAAAATCAAAATCAATCCGTATCTTTCCGCTTAGTTAGCGAATATAAATTAAACAAGTCATACTATTTTGGCATTTTTTTCGAATTATTTTTCAGTAATTCTTTACTATTTTGGGTTTAAAATTTTTATTCTTTATTATTTTATAATAAAACTAAATCCTCCAATTCATGTTTCATAAATAACACTTATAATTATTAAATAAAATCTCATTTTTTTAACAACTTTGATTTGTGCACACAATTTTTGTGGCACTAATAGCACTAATTTCCATATAAGGCAAGAAAAGAAAGAAAAAAAAAAAACAGTTACCCAGATTAGAAATTAATGCCATTAGTACCACAAAAAATTGTGTGCACAAATCATTTTCTTTTTTAATACACAAAGTATAAGTATATCACTGGGTCATAAACACATTCAAATTGTATTGGGCCCAAGCGTAAAACAAAATTACACTATTTACGAAAAACAAGCCCATTCATTCCAATGCTTCCCAAGTTTGGCAAATTGAAAAAAAGTTAAAAGTCAAAAAGTTACTCAAAAAGTTAAAAAGTTTTCACTATTCACCAAAAGTCAAAAATTACGACTGTACAACTCTCAATCTTAATTTTTCCCTATACACTAATTTATACAATTTTTTAATACATATTTTTCCATAAAAAGTCAAAAAGTTAAACAAAACATCCACATTTTTTTTTTTAATTTTTTAGTCTAAAAAGATAAAAATTGCACTTATTTAAGACACTCCAAACAACCGTTAGTCAATTTTAGTAATTTATTCATATGGATAAAATTACTAAATTGCCCTCAAGACTAATTTACCAAAATCTCAACGTAGGGCTATTTTGGAAAGATGGTTATAATTAATTTTTTAATTAAAAATAATTAAAAACTGATCAATTTTTTGTAAGAAAAAGACATGAATTATAATCTGAGAAGTGAATTATAACCCACTTACCAAAAAATTTCATACAAGACAAAAAAGTAAATACCAGTAGTGTAATTTGGCCAAAAGAACTTTGATTTTATTCTTGATGTATGGCTTTTAGGGAAAGCAAAGGTGGGCATACACACGAGCAAGAGGCAAGCAAAGTTGAGAGAGGAGAGAGAGAGAGAGAGAGAGAGAGAAAAAAAAGTTTTTGTAGAACTCGAAAAACGCGTAAAAGGCAAGTGAGAGCGTGCGTTACCAAAAGGGTATATGATGATGATTTTTGTTTCTGAAGACTTTCACGAAAAGTTGAAAAAAAATACTATAAAGTTAAGAATCTCAAAAAGCTGTATTAAAATATAGTTTTATATCATTTTAGTACAATCTAATTTCTTTAGCTCTTAATCATATTTGACCACAAAGACCCTTTTTTTTATAAGTAGGGCACTCCTTGCTAATTAAATATTGGGTGAATTATTGTGAGTAGAGAGGAGAAATAAAATTATAAGAATATAGAGAGTTGCAATTTGCCCTCTTAATATTTTTTACTTGTACGCTATCATATAATCACTTACACCTAATGTGTTTATAATACTCTTCAGTAATTTCTTCTTAAATATTTAAGTTTTGATTGAAACCCTCTCAAAATTAATCAACTCATAACTATTTGTGAAGTTCTAAACCATTACTGGTATTTAGGGGTGGTTTGGAATGATCTAAGTGTACTTTTTGACTTTTTATGAAATATAGGTTGGGTTTGAAGTGATGTGATAGAGAGGTGATGTGACTTAAATAAGATAGTGACTTTTTGACTTTTTTAGATTATGACAAACAAGGGCTAAAATTCTAGTTTCGTTTGAAAAGATAGTTGGGACTAAATTAGCTAATTAAAAATTAAAATAAGTTAAAAAATTAATAAGATTAAATATCACATTCAAATTATAATTATTTTATTTTTTTTAAAAATTATAAAATTAGATTAAAATAAATAAAATACAAAAAATTTAGGCTAAATTTTTTTTTTTTCCCAAACGAAAGTCTATATAATATTGGTGTCTTTAATTTATCTCTTCCTTATGTATTTTTGCGTTTTCATACATAGGACACTTTAGATATTTTTTTTACCTTACCAATAAGTTTCAAATTTTGTACATTTTTTTTCAACACATCACTTACGTACTACTAATTAACCTTTGTCCACACCCTAACCTTATCTCTACTCCAGTCGCCACCATCCGATTATCCCTTGCTCTTACTGCGACACCTAGCCCTTTACAACCTCCCATAATTCCTAATTTTATCCATTTAAACATAATTTTTATTTATTTATTTTGAATCTAAAACATAAACTTATTTTCATTAAATAAAATTAATAAAAAGATTGTATTACTCATTACAAAAAATTAAAATTTAAGAACAAATTTAGGGATCAAATATTTTTATTACGAAAAGTGTTGTTATTATATTTTTAGTTACAAAAATTAGACATTAGTAATGAATTATTATCTTTTTAGGACTAAATTTTTCGTCTAAAAAATAAATTATTTTAAGACCAAATTATTTTGTCCCTAAAAGTTTATTTATTAGTAACATTTTAAAAATTGTCGCTAAAAGCCTTGACTTTTCGGGAAGACCTTTTAATGACTATCCTGATGACGATGGAAATTAGATATTAGTAATAAATTATTATCCCTTTGAGATCAAATTATTTATTTCAAAAAATAAACTATTTTGAGATTAAATTATTTTGTCCTTAAAAGTTTATTTATTAGTAACATTTAAAAAAAATTTGTCGTCAAAAATCTAATTTTTAACTTTTCGAAATGATCTTCTAGCGACTATACTCATAACGATAAAAATTAATTCTTAAATATCTTTTACAATAAATTTTCACTTTTAAAAATTAAAATATTTAATTTCTAAATATCTTATATGTTGTGGTCACTTAGGGGTATTTTAACAACACACTAAAAAAATCAAAAATCAACTTTTAACCCATCACATTACCTCTTATATGAAATAATAAAAAAAATTTAAAAAATTAATTTTTAATCATCTTTTCAAAACACCGCTTAACCCTCTTTCTTTTCACATGACCCTCTAACACAACCCCAGACTTGCGACTCTCACCACCACAATTGCAACCCGCTCACTTCTGGATTTTTCTATCACTCTCTTTTCGTGACTTGATCTATCTCACATCGCACTTTCTCTTTTTCTCTCTCTTTTGTTAAAATTTTAGGATTTATTTGATTATAATGATCATATTATAAGATCTTTTTATAATTTTTCTTGAGATCTTAATATTTTCTAATACAATAACGACAAAAGAAAATTATTTAAAAAATCTCAATGCATTTATGATGCCTCAACCAAGCTGTTGGGATACTGATGTTAGTCCAAATTCTAAAGTTTCCATTTATTATGGCAAGAGTTCCAATGGGACTTTATTGGATCACTTTTCTATTGTCATAGAAGAGTAACTTTTATATTTTCTCCATGAGTAATATTACAAATTTATTTTTATTAATTTAAAAATTATTCAAAATTTTTATTTTTTAATTTAAATTTATTTTATATTACATAAATTCAATCATAACCACACAATCTCATTCAGGACAAATTCAAAAAAATTAAGAATAAGTACCTAGAATTATTCCTAAACTAAACTCCAATGAGGTTTGAAAAAAGTAAGATAAATCTCACAATTACAGCAGAATTATATTTATTTTTTAATAAGATTAAAGAGGTTGAAACTAGTAAAAATTGTGTGAAAGCATAAAAATAAATAAAATATACATTTTTCATTTTAAAGAAAATGTTAATATCATTTTTTTTCATTCATATAATTAACAAATTACTAATGGAAAAATATTAGAAATTGAAAATTGAGAAAATTTATTCAAATATTAGGGAGGTTAGTGTAATTTAATTAAATTAAATAATATTAGATATAAATAAGTAAAATGTAAATAAAAAAAAATATTTAATGATCTAAATTTTTGTGACTCAATTAACTCGAATGTATTAAAACGACGTCGTTCTATATTCAAAACGATATAATTTTAAATGTTTCGAATCCTTCGAACTACGATTTTTCGAACCGCATATATAAAAAAGTATAACTAATCATAAAAATGTGCTTTTCTCATGTTTCACTATGAAGACTTTGGATAGAGAGAAGAGAATAAAGTTGGAGAGAGAAAGAGGGAGAGGGGGGTGGGGAGGAGTAAGTATGAAAAGGTAATAGCCGTGCGATGCCTTTGCAGGAGTTGCGTGTGAAAAAGCAGAAAATTGGTTGAGAGGCTCGCTCTATATGCCAGACAAACCCTTTTTTTAACAGCTTCACGCAATCGTCAAGAGCGTGCCATGTTTCTCACAAGTCCTTCTCAATTTGTTTTAGGCTTTGTTTGGCATATAAGATTTTGGTTAAAATAGTCACAAAAAGATAAAATAAATTTTTTAATTCAAAAAACAAAACATTAAAGTAGAGAAAAAATAAGTGTACTTTTTAAAATTTTAACTAAAAAAATAGAAGAAAAAAAATATGCATGTTTGAGATAATTTTTTACATTTTTACAAAAAGATATATAATAAAATATTGTAGTAAAATTAAAATAATCATTCTATTCTTGTTGACTTTTTACTTTTTAAATTTTGAGTAGTTAAATTTAAAGGGCAAAATAATAATTTTGTGCCTGTTTGGAAGATGAGTTGGGGCTAAAATAGTCATATAAGACAAAACATCACATCCAACCTATAATCATTACATTTTCTCCCACAAAAAATTTAAAAAAGTCAAAAAATCTTTCCCAAACGAGATATTTTAACCCCAGATTAAAATAGCTAGAAGCCAAAAAGCCAACCCACTTCCCAAACAAACTCTTTGTCTTTTTTAAGTTTTTTAATAACTTTTTAACTTTACTTTTATAAGTTATTCCAGACCAAGCCTTATCTACTCAAAAAATTTTTTGTTAGCAACTATTTCTTCACAACACCTAAAAAAAGTGATTTTTTTTTTAATTTGTGTCAATTATTTTTATTTTTTTTGGCCTGTCATTTACAGACAACTACAAAAATTTCAACTTTTGCCGTCGCAAATACTCATAATGCTGTCTCAAAAAAAATTTTGCGACGGCAATTGACTTTTAGCGATGGCAAATGGGAGTCGCAACAAAGGGCGTTGCTAAAACCCTTTAGCGACGGCACCATGCCGTCGCCATTTTTTTGTGACGGCAAAAGTTGTCTTTTGCGACGGAATTCTGGTATCACCAAAAATATGTAAAAACTTGAGATTTTTTGCGACGGCACTGTTTTGCCGTCGTTAAAAGTGTTATTTGAGATGGCAAAAAATGCCGTCGCTAAAGTGTTTTTATTACGATGGGATACCACCCGTCGCTAAAAGATTATTTGAGACAGCAAACATGCTGTCGCTAAAAGATTATTTGCGATAGTAAAAAATGTCGTCGCAAAAGGTTTTTTGTTTCAACAAAATGCATTTGGTTCTAATGTTTTTTGAGACAGTGTGGTGCCGTTGCAAATAAATAAATAAAAATGAAATAAAAATTATTATTATTATTATTAAAAATATGAAAATTACCTGTATTAAATGAAAAATAACCAAAAAAGAAACCAATAATTGCATAATAATATAAAAATTTTAGTATAAAAATAACAATTCATCCATAATAAAAATATTCTTGCATCCATAACAACACATCAGCAAAATTACCCCACTACATAATGTTGCATAATACAAATATAATGTTTAAATACATAATATTGTTCACAATTCAAAATAACATAAATTAACAACAAAGTTTTCCTCATGATTCTTTCGTGGATAACAAAAACAAAAGTTAGTCACATTCTTCACACTCCTGCACTCCACAAAAAGCAAACTCCTACTCGGGAAATATCTGAAAACAAAAGATAAAAATAATTAATGACAATACAATTATATGTTAATATTTTAATTATAAAAAAAATATAAAAATTTAACTACTATATAATTACAAAGATAATTAAGTAAATAATTTTGGCTAAACAAAAATCCGACTCTAACTCCCAAACCGGGAACCCGATTCGAGTCCCGTCTTCTCCTAAGTCTCACGTGCCTAGGCGGTGGTATGTCAAGTTTCGTGCTAATCCGACACCGTTTAGGGATTTTGGGGCGTCAACACCTCGAATTCAAGTTTCTTAAGGAACTAATTTGCCTAGAGCGAAATCGACTCTAACTCCTAAATCGGGAACCCGATTTGAGTCCGTCTTCTTCCACAAGTCTCTCATGCCTAGGCAATCATATGTGCCAAGTTTCGTGCTATTCCGACGTCGTTTGGTGATTATGGGGTGTCAACACCTCAAATTCAAGTTTCTTAAAGAACTAGTTTGCCTAGAGTGAAATCTCGCTCTAACTCCCAAACTGGAAACCCGATTCGAGCCCCGTCTTCTCCCACAAGTCTCTCGTGCCTAGGCGGTCTTGTGTGCCAAGTTTCATGCTATTCCGACGCCGTTTTGGGCATTTTGGGGCGTCAACACCGCGAATTCAAGTTTCTTAAGAAACTAGTATGCCTAGAGCGAAATACGGCTCTAACTCCCAAACCGGGAACCTGATTCAAGCCCTGTCTTCTCCCACAAATCTCTCGTGCCTAGGTGGTGGTGTGTGCCAAGTTTCGTGCTATTCCGACGTCGTTTTGTAATTTTGGGGCGTCAACACCTCGAATTCAAGTTTCTTAAGGAACTAGTTTGCCTAGAGTAAAATCCCGCTTTAACTCCCAAACCAGGAACCCGATTCGAGTCCTGTCTTCTCTCACAAGTCTCTCGTGCCTAGGCAGTCGTGTGTGCCAAGTTTCGTGCTATTCTGACGCCGTTTGGTGATTTTGGGGCATCAACACCTCGAATTCAAGTTTGTTAAGGAACTAGTTTACCTAGAGTGAAATCCGACTCTAACTCCCAAACCGGGAGCCCGATTTGAGCCCTGTCTTCTCCCACAAGTCTCTCGTGCCTAGGCGGTCGTGTGTGCCAAGTTTCGTACTATTCCGATGCCGTTTGGTGATTTTGGGGCGTCAACACCTCGAATTCAAGTTTCTTAATGAATTAGTTTTCCTAGAGCGAAATTCGGCTCTAACTCCCAAACCGAGAACCCGATTCGAGCTCGGTCTTCTCCCAAAAATCTCTCGTGCCTAGGCGGTCATGTGTGCCAAGTTTCGTGCTATTCCGACGCCGTTTGGGGATTTTGGGCTTCAACACCTCGAATTCAAGTTTCTTTAGGGACTAGTTGCCTAGAGCGAAATCCAGCTCTAACTCCAAAACTGGGAACTCGATTCGAGCCCCGTCTTCTTCCACAAGTCTCTCGTGCTTAGGTGGTCGTGTGTACCCAAATTCGTGCTATTCCGACGCCGTTTGGTGAGTTTGGAGCGTCAACACCTCGAATTCAAGTTTCTTAAGAAACTTGTTTGCCTAGAACGAAATCCGACTCTAACTCCAAATTGGGAACCCGATTCGAGTCCCGTCTTCTCTCACAAGTCTCTCTTTTCTAGGCAGTCTTGTGTGCCAAGTTTTGTGCTATTCTGACACCGTTTGGTAATTTTGGAGCATCAACATCTCGAATTCAAGTTTCTTAAGGAACTAGTTTGCCTAGTGCGAAATCCGGCTCTAACTCCCAAACCGGGAACCCGATTCGAGCCCCGTCTTCTCCCACAAGTCTCTCGTGCCTAGGCGGTCGTGTGTGCCAAGTTTCGTGCTATTCCAACGCCGTTTTTGTGATTTTGGGGCATCAACACCTTGAATTCAAGTTTTTTAAAGAACTAGTTTGCCTAGAGCGAAATCCCTCTCTAACTCCCAAACTGGGAGCCCGATTCAAGCCCCGTCTTCTCCCACAAGTCTCTCGTGTTTAGGCGGTCGTATCTGCCAAGTTTCGCACTATTCCGACACCATTTGGGAATTTTGGAGCTTCAACACTTCGAATTCAAGTTTCTTAAGGAACTAGTTTGCCTAGAGCGAAATCTGACTCTAACTCCCAAACCGGGAACCCGATTCGAGCCCCGTCTTCTCCCACAAGTCTCTCATGCCTAGGCGTTCGTGTGTGCCAAGTTTCGTGCTATTCCAACGCCGTTTGGTGATTTTGGGGCTTCAACGCCTCCAATTCAAGTTTCTTAAGGAACTAGTTTGCCTATGGTGAAATTCGACTCTAACTCCCAAACTGGGAACCCGATTCTAGCCCCATCTTCTCCCACAAGTCTCTCATGCCTAGGTGTTCGTGTGTGCCAAGTTCCGTGCTATTCCAATACTGTTTGGTGATTTTGGGGCGTCAACGCCTCGAATTCAAGTTTCTTAAGGAACTAGTTTGCCTATGGTGAAATCTAGCTTTAACTCCCAAACCGGGAGCCCAATTCGAGCACCATCTTCTCCCACAAGTCTCTCGTGCCTAGGCGGTCGTGTGTGCCAAGTTTCGTGTTATTCTGACGCCGTTTGGGGATTTTAGGGCGTCAACACCTCGAATTCAAGTTTCTTAAGGAACTAGTATGCCTAGAGTAAAATCTGGCTCTAACTCTCAAACCGGGAACCAGATTCGAGCCCCGTCTTCTCCCACAAGTCTCTCGTGCCTAAGTGATCATGTGTGCCAAGTTTCGTGCAATTCCGACGCCGTTTGGTGATTTTGGGGCGTCAACACCTCGAATTCAAGTTTCTTAAGGAACTAGTTTGCCTAGAGCGAAATCCGGCTCTAACTCAAGCCGGGAACCCGATTCGGGCCCCGTTTCTCCCAGAAGTCTCTCGTGCCTAGACGGTTGTGTGTGCCAAGTTTCGTGCTATTCCGACGCTGTTTGGTGATTTTGGAGTGTCAACACCTCGAATTCAAGTTTCTTAAGCAACTAGTTTGCCTGAAGTGAAATCCGGCTCTAACTCCCAAACCGGGAACCCAATTTAAGTCCATCTTCTCCCACAAGTTTTATACGTGAAGCCCAAATCTATTGTGACCTTTTGAGCTTTATAATATGAGTCTAGGAGTTTCACACCCAACGGGAACGCCTCATTCAATAACTTAAGCAACATGTCAACAGACTTGTCTATCCACTGATTAAGCACCTTCAGATGTAGAAGTCGAACAATGAATGACAAAGATGTGAACTTCTGACAACTCGGATACAATTCACTTTGTGCATCTTGATGAAGTTTGAAATACTTTGCGATCTCTGCATTTGGACCGAGCTTGGGTTCAGATGCATGGAGATCAGGCGCCTGTGGTTCATTACCCTCAACACTTATATTGGCATGTGGATTTCCCATAACCCCGTGTATCATTCCAACCATATCATCCCTAATGTTTAAATTAGCCAATGTTTCTTTATCTCGATTACCATGCAGAGATACGTAAGATTCCCCATGATTAATCCAATGTTTGTACTTTTTAAAAAAAATCATTCAAAATCAGATGCTCCCGCACACTCTCTCGTACAATATGGTATCGATTCTCACATTTCCTACACAGACAACTAATCATCGAACCTTCAACCCTATTGGTGTGGGCAAACACAAGGAATTGATCAATCCCATTAATGTATTCCCTCGACAACCTATTTGGCAAGTCAACCCAACTCTTATCCATCCTCTGTTCTTCCCTCAAATATCTCTTCTGCACACATCCACAAAATTATCATTTGGAAATTCAATTGAAACTTATTCTCTTGCACAACAATTGTTAATATGTGAGCTAGTAATTGTTTGCTACCTTCCAACCTATTTACAAGCCCTTCTATTTCATAAACAAGTATAAATTATTGCGGTGAGCAAGGTTTGGTGGTTCAATTTAAGCGTAAATCAAGACCAAACAATTACTTACAGTTGGAATCAAAACTAACCATGAAAATCTTCTAACCAAATCAAATTAAACCACTAAAACGCCATTTGAATCAGCACAACCTAGGAATTGTTTAGATGAATGTTTAGAATTAGTGCTACCACTATACCAGAACACACTTGCAAAAGCGATCCTATTTCAAAAGCCACCTCCCCATTCATGTCAATATAGTAAAACTCTTAATGAACAATCATTTTGGAAGTTCTCATTAACTGAACAATGTTTCACAAAGATAATTAACATGCATTTGATAATAGAGAACTAATAATGCCTGATGAGTTTGACAATGCCTAAAAATAGATGCATTGGACAAAGAAAAAACTTGTGATGATACAACCCAGAAAGTTGAAGAGGAACCATATTGCACATTAACGTAAACAATCACTTTTGAGCAAGACAGAAATTCTACCATCTATTGCAAGAGGCCAAAAAAAAACAAAACAATTTATTTCCCCCAATTATGATTAAAATGAACCCAACAAGACCTACCAAAAACTCTTGCATTCAAATATCACCAATATTTTTATTCTAAAAAAAAAATTTCGATAGAAAATGTTTTTCATTAGAAAATGTTTTCCGCTCAAACAAATGAAGCGTTAATGGCTAAAATAACTAACTCAAGCTAAACAATGTCTAATCTATGCTAGGTTTTTTTTCTTCTTTATGCTGATATAACATTCTTGTAGCCAAACAAAACATATAAATTTAATATTCTGGTTTTTCACATGCATTTGAAGGTCAATTTTAAAAGCTCAATAAATATGATCCACCAAGTCATTTTTTTTAAGGCCATCACTATGCCAATTTCTGAAGACGATCTCATCAAGGTGGAGAAACCAGAAGGCTCTGCCAAATTATGCAACAAACTGAAGGGAGGAGATATACGATCAAAGGCCAATTTAGTGCGTTATAGGTATGACTCAACTTTACACAGATTCTAATCATTTCTATGTGCTTATATATTTGATAGTTTTAACTTGATGTTAAAAGGGTATGTTAAATTTTTATTTTTATTTTATTTTATTTTATTTTATTTTTTTGCAGCTATCAAGCTCCCTATCAGACAAGTCTTTACACATTTTTACCAGTAGGATTCTTATTCTACTGAGTTCATTCATGTCTTCTTGTTGAAGCCATATGTGAATCCAAAATATAAAACATTTGGTTCTTGTGAGATGTATGGAGAAGCACTTCAAAAAAAAATTTGATGCCACATGATTTCATAAAAGAATCACTTTGAAAGTCAGAATTCTCAATTTCATATGCTCCATTTTATTTTTTTCCTTTGAAAATTATTATTCTAGGCTAGTGTAAGGTAATATCTACTAGACTAACTCCGTTACTAAATTTCATATGCACTATTTGATGAGGGAAAAGAAAATAAAGTGACAGCATATTTCCTCGTTTGGATGTTAATCAGCAGTATAACGCAGCGGAATAAAAATTATGGGCATACCTTTCCTGCAGAGTCTAATAGAAAGGATCTCGTGAGTAAATCACGTGCTTCCTGAATCTGATCAGTCAAACAACCCAGCAGTGGGGTGATATTACAACAGTGCAAACGGCTTTGATCGTTGTTTTGGGAGAGAGTCAGAATATGGAAAAATTTCTGTGTTTAGACTTGACAGGAGGGTCTCATTTATACATGTATAGGGGAGAAGAGGAAAAACCTCCAGCCTTTATGGCTGGTCATTAAGCACCATTAACCTCTGCAATAAAAGCAGGAGTTACAAACCACCATTAATGCAGGAGTTACAAAACACATTAACGCAATTAACAGGGTTACAATTACAATATCAAAGCATTGAAATGGTCATGCCACATGGCGCCCATTTCTAACATCTCCCACTCGCACATGAGTTGGATGACACTGCACATCTCTTTATCTCAATCTCCTCAAAAAAATGAACAATCTCATACTAGCCAATGCACCGTGCGACCGCTTGAGAACACCTGCATGTGGGAGTTTTTTATACTAGAAACTCAATATGAGTCAGCATAGAGACATCAACCCAAAAAAAACAGAAATATGTTCTCATCTGTACCCAGACCCATCTAGCTACACGTCCAAAAACATCTCTAATCCCTCAAAGTGCATGTTTGACTCTCCTAGGTCCGCATTATATTCACACCCAATCAGTATCCTATAAAGAGCGATGTGAGTTGTCGACAGTGAATATAGAGCAGAGATGTAGAACTAGATGATCTTCCCTTCACCCTTATATCATTCAATTTGAAATTGACCGCTTTCCCAGTAATGTCCCTTAAAGCCGAATATACATGACCGCAGGCAACATACCAAAGTAGCTGAACATCAATTCCTCATCTTATGACATAGTCAAAAGTCACAAAAGGCACAAAGTGAAGTCATTTAGGGAAAAATGACTTTTAGGACTCACACGGTGAAGAAGCAGGGATCCATTCTTTCACCTTGCTAACGGGTCGATAAGCACATGCAGTATGAATGCATGTTATAGTGGAGTTACTCTTCCAAAGAGTGATGTTAAACTCATACACTATACAGATCTTAGTCTAGTGCTTTTAAGCGCACAAGTCGCTTCCTAGCGTCTAACTCGAATTCTCTATTTGCTCGCCTCTCAGGCATCAAATGAGATCTCGCATCTGGCTATCCATAACAGGCATATCATGGAAAAGTAGGTACTCTCATATCCATGGTCGTCTCTAACAAGACCTCATCTTGGCTCCAACCAAGGCGACATAGCTAGTGGATAATTTTGGCTTTTCTAATTGCTCCAAATACAATAAGCCACTAGTCTCATCCTTACACGCTACCTAGCGCTAAGGGCGATTGCTCGTGTGAGTGAGCCAATCTTGCCTGCTAACATCAATTTAATTATTTTTTGTGTATGCTAATTCACAAACCATTGCAAAAGGTAGTAAACATAAATGTGTAATAGAAACAAATATGAATACTAATGGCATAAATATCCCAAAAAAAATATGAGTTCAACTGGATGCACATAAAAAAAATCACCACCTACGTAGTCCTAAAGCCCTAACATGAGTAAGATAAACATCTCTAGCAATGGGCTTAGTGAAAGGGTCTGCAACCATACGACTCGTAGGGGTGTGCTCCAGGATCACTTCTTCCTGCGCCAAAATGTTTCTGATAAAGTTGAACCTCACATCAATGTGTTTGGTTCTGCCGTGGTATTTAGGATCCTTAGCGTAAGCGAGTGCAGCCATGCTGTCACAATGGATAGTCACAGGGTCTGCGGTGTGTGTGACAACATCCAAATGCTGAAGGAATCTCCTTAACCACACGGCTTCCTGAACGGCAGATGAACAAGCCACAAACTCAGCCTCCATTGTCGATAAGGCGATACAGGATTGCTTCTTACTGCTCCAAGAAATAGCACCATCGTTAAGCATGAAAGCATATCCTGAAGTAGACTAACGCTCATCTAAGTCTCCTTTCCAGTCAGCATCACAATAGCCAACTAGATGTAGATCTGAACTCTAGTAGCAAAGCGTGTAATCTGCAGTCCCTCTAAGATATCGTAATATCCTCTTAACTGCTTTCCAATGAGCTGGTCCTGGGTTAGATTGGTAACGACTCACCAATCCGACTGCATAACAAATGTCAAGACGCGTACACATCATAGCATACATCAAGCTTCCAACAGCATTTGCATAGGGAACACGGGCCATCTTTTCACTCTTTTCTTGAGTCTTAGGACCCATTAAGGCTTAGGCTCTCGCCTTTTGCAACAGGAGTGTCAATGGGTTTGCAGCTCTGCATCTGGAATCGCTCTAGGATAGTCTTAATGTAAGTCTCTTGAGACAAACCAAGAAGTCTCCTAGAGCGATCCCTAAGGATCTTAACACCAAGCACATAGCTTGCCTCACCCATGTTCTTCATCTCAAATGTAGAGAACAACCACCTTTTAGTAGCGACAATCATCTCCTTGTCATTTCCAGCCAATAATATGTCATCTACATATAATGACAATATCACAAAAATGTCCTTGGACCATTTAACGTATACACAGTGATCTTCATCAATCATCGTAAACCCATTAGAAACAATGGCTCGATGAAATCTCAGATTCCACTGTCTGGATGATTGCTTTATGCCATAAATAGATCGTTGAAGCTTGCAAACTTTGCGCTCCTGACCTACTGCCACAAAGCCTTCTGGTTGATCCATATAGATCTCTTTATCCAATTCTCCATTGAGAAATGCAGTCTTAACGTCCATCTGATATAGCTCTAAGTCCAACTGAGCTACTATGGCCAGGATTAGCGAATAGAGGCAAACCTTACAACTGGTGAAAAAGTTTCCTCATAGTCCACACCCTCTCGTTGGGTGTAACCTTTCGCCACTAGGCGAGCCTTATACCTTTCTATGGAACCATCCGCCTTGCGCTTGATTTTGAGAACCCATTTGTTCCCAATAGTCTTGCGCCCTGGCGGCAAATCAACCAAGTCCCAGACATGATTTTTCTTCATAGACTCTATTTCTTCATCCATTGCAGTACTCCATTCTTTACTAGCAGGGGATGAGAGAGCCTCTTTGAGATTCTTAGGCTCCATCTCATCACTCGGAGCAATCATGAATGCTTCCCCTTCAATCTCAAAACGACGACGGGGTATAGCTCCACGTTTGCTTCTACGTAGTTGAGAATCCTGAGAATCCTCATCCATTGGATCTAATCCATGGGCAGGTAGATCGCTCCCACTGTCCCTAGGAGCTTGAGGAATTATCTCCTCATTCTCTACTAGGCTACTAGGTGCGCCTTCAAGTAGATCCTCCATCTCATAGAGTTCTACTTCTCTAGTTACCTCACCTCTGCTAGGGAAATCCTCCTCTAGGAAATCCACATCTCGTGACTCAATTTCAGTCACACTTCCATCCGGATGCTCCCCAACAAACACATAGCCCTTAGAATGCTCACTATAGCGAATGAAGATACACTTCTTTCCTCTAGGGCCCAACTTCCCAAACTTATGAGAAGCGTTGTGTATGTAAGCTGCCGAACCCCAAGGCCGCAAATTGCCCAAATCAGGCTTTTTGCCAGTCCACATCTCATATGGGGTGGAAGGAACTGATTTGGAGGGCACACGGTTAAGGACGTAGGCAGCAGTCAATAAAGCATCTCCCCAATAAGAAATGGGAAGATTAGCTTGCGCCATCATTGATCTAACCATGTCAAGCAATGTGCGATTCCTTCTCTCCGCTACACACCATTTTGCTGCGGAGTCCTAGGAATTGTCAATTGCCTGATAACTCCTTTTTCCTCACAGAGCACTTTAAATTGCTCAGATAGATACTCACGTCCTCGGTCAGTCCTTAGAGCCTTAATGCTCTTGTCTAATTGATTCTCAACCTCATTAACATACCGTCTAAAGCAATCCAATGCTTCTGACTTGTGAGAAATCAAATAGACATGACCAAAACGCGTGCAATCATCTATAAATGTGATGAAATAAGGGGCTCCATGCTTGCCCTCACATTCATTGGTCCACATATATCAGAATGAATAAGTTGCAATGGGATAGATGCCCTTATGGCTTTCCCAAATGGTTTCCTTGTTGCCTTACCAGCAAGACAGTGCTCACAAGTAGGCAAAGTGACTCTAGCGAGTGGGCCTAAAAGACCTTCTCTAGCCAATCTAGTCATCCTGTCTTGCCCTATGTGGCCTAATCTAGCATGCCATCTCATAGAATCATTATCACAAAAATGCAATATTAGAAACAGAGCCATTGGCATTTTTATTAAGACTAGAATCATCCACATCCAAAACTAAAAAACCATCTGAAAGATAACCAAAACCATAAAAAATTGTTCCCAAATAAATGCTAACACCATTATTCTCAAAACAAAACTAAAACCAAGGCTCATCATGCTAATAACTGAAACTAAGTTTCGCCGAATATCCGGAGCATCATCAAGAGTGCGCCCTCGTCGCATTTCCAGCTTGAATGTGCCAATGCCAGCACCTCCACACTGGACTCGTTCCCCATGTAAACTTTTCTGCTCCCAGCAGGTACTCGGCGATACTCAACGAACCCTACTCTGTCCCTCGCGATGTGGTCTGTTGCTCCGGAGTCTACAACCCAAAAATGAGGAGAATGAGCAATTAATGCTTGACTAGACACAAAGCATTGAATGCGAGAAATTAAGTAAGGGAGTACCTTCTTCGCTCAGGGCAATCCCGAGCGAAGTGTCCTTCTTTGTTACAGTTAAAGCATGTCAATTTAGCCTTTGCCTTCTTACCACCTCTCTTGCCCCTACGCTTGAAATTTCTAGCGCCATTGGGCTTAAGCGCAGCTGCTGCTTGCTTCTTAGGGGCACCTTTGCTTTTCCACGTTTGAACTGAGAAGTCCTACGTGAGCTTGACTCAACCACCATAGCAGAACCATCAGACTTAGCCGCCTCAAGGCGCTCAGCCTCTAGCTCCAAATGACGCGATATGTCTTCGAATGTTTTCACACTCTCATTATGCATCATGTTCTGCTTCATCTACTCCCAAGAATTTGGCAGAGAGCGAATCACAGCTTGTACTTGCTGCTCTTGAGTCAAATTGTGCCCAGCAGCCGCAAGCTCACGTATCATGGCTGACATGACCTCAAATGCTGCTTCATCGAGTGATGCGCCCTTTTCTGATATGAGTCAAACTTCATAGTCAGCCCACGTAGCTTTGCCAAAGAGGTAATACCAAACTTTTGCTTGAGAGCTTCCCACATCTCAAATGCAGTCGGGCAATGCTCAAACTCACTAATCAAGTCGTTGTGCATGCTGCTCAACATAGTAAACGCGCACACCGATCTTTGTTACGCCAAGTCTGAAAGGCTTCAAGATCACGACGATGTTGAGCTGTATTGCCCTGCTCTGGCTCAACCATCACTTGTTCAAGTGTGGTCAACACTTCTTGCTCATTGAGGAGGTATTGGATCTTACGGCGCCATATCATAATTGTCGCCATCCAATTTCTCTCCCTTAGTTAAGTCTGCCACCACTGTCTTAGCAGCCATTTCTACATACAGAGTAAACAAATGCGCAGGGGATATTAATGATAGCAACACAAAAAAAATTATTTTGCAGCAAAAAAGAATCTAAATTAAATAATGATAATTTTACACATGTCTCAAGATCGAAAATTTGCTATGCTCGTAATCATCTCTTGCGCCTCTAGTGATAATTATCAAAATTTAATTTAATTCCATGCGCAAAAAACAATCAATCAATCTCCCACTACTTATGGCATATACAAAGCATGATAAATTCCATACAATAGCATCTTAATGTAAATTTACAAACAATTCATGCTATATAATGTGTACATATATATATATATATATATATATAAATATATACATGATTAAGAAAACACGAAAATACCCAACTATGCTCTGATACCAATGTTAATCAGCAGTATAACGCAGCGGAATAAAAATTATGGTCATACCTTTCCTGCAGAGTCTGAATAGAAAGGATCTCGTGGGTAAATCACGTGCTTCCTGAATCTGATCAGTCAACCCAGCAGTGGGGTGATATTACAACAGTGAATATCACCCACACAAATCACAGTGCAAACGGCTTTGATCGTTGTTTTTGGGAGAGAGTCAGAATATGGGAAATTTCTGTGTTTTAGACTTGACAGGAGGGTCTCAATTTATACATGTATAGGGGAGAGAGGAAAAGCCTCCAGCCTTTATGGCTGGTCATTAATGCACCATTAACCTCTGCAATAAAAGCAGGAGTTACAAACCCCATTAATGCAGGAGTTACAAACCCCATTAACGCAGGAGTTACAGTTATAAATTCAAAGCATTGAAATGGTCATGCCACATGGGCGCCCATTTCTAACAGTTACCATGAAAGATAAGCTCTCGTCACTTCAAATTTGAGAATGGTCACCTCTAGGCACAGTTTCAAACCAATGACACCCCCAAACAACAACGGAGAAAAAAATATATTCAAAAAAATGAGAGGGCTTTGGATGTAATTAGAGAGAGAGAGAGAGAGAGAGAGGGGCATACAGTCGTCACTCGCCATCGTTACTCACTGCTGCTTGTCGTCGTCGTTGATGGTCGTCGTCACTCGATGCTCCCTCGCTGCTAGCCGTTGTCGATCACCGTCGTCGTCCGTCACCGTCGTTGAATTTTGGCTCAAGGGTTTTGGGGATCTTGGTTTTAGAAAGATTTTAGGGATTTTGGGTTGGTTCAGAAAGGTTTAGGGATTTTGGGGAAACACATGACCGCGAAAGGGCTAAAATGAGCGGGATAGAAAAAATTTTATTACTTTTTGCGACGGCATAATTAAACCGTCACAAATGATGAATCCTAACAAATAAAATGATGCCGTTTTAACAAGACTTTTTGCGACAGCAAATGTTCCCATCTCAAAAAAAATATTTTGCGACAGTACATCAAGCGTCACAAATGTTTATTTTTTTTTGTCATATGCAAAAGTCCATTTTTGGCGACAAAAGACTAGTTTTTGCAACAGTACCTATACCGTCGCAAAAAGTTCCGTATTATTTGGACTGTTTTCTTGTAGTGGACGAATCTAAAATGTAATTTTTTACAAAAAATCCAAAAAAGGTGAAAATCCAAAATAAGCCCAAAAAGTTTACTAATTTTGCTTTATTTGTCTTTTCTGAAATTTTTTTATTTTTTTTAATATTTTAGTTTGTCGGTAAGAATTTTTGAAAATTTTTTAAAAAATTAATAAAGACAAAAATAAACCCAAAAAAAATTAAATAAGCAAATCTCAAACACCCACCTAATAAAATCAAATAAGTTTACATAATTTTTTTTAAAAATGTTATGTAAAAACTATTTTTCTATATTTAGTCGTAACTTAGAAATTATTGTATTGATGGTTATATTAGCGATAGTGTTGTTGCGGTTAGGGGTGAGCATGGTCTGGATTTGATTGAATTGGGGTAAAATTAGGGCAATCCGTTATCTACGGTTCCTGAAAAATTGGAACCAATCCAATCCATTTAAATCATGGAACCAATCCGAACTAATCTATTTAAATACGGATTGGATCGGCTTAGAACCACAGATTCACATAATTAAATAATAATAAAAAATATATATATAACACTTTAATTTCATAAAAATATAAATATAGCGCTATATTAGTTCATAATAGCAACATGTATTTTTATAATAGCGACATACTGTTTTAGAATTTAAACAACCATAAGAAAACTAATTTTACTATAAGTATTTAGATCATTACAAATTAAAACTAAAAACTAACAAACAAAAGTAATAAAAGAAGATACCATGCGGGTTTAGGTTTGAGTTTAGGTTTAATATGGAATAAGAGAAGATACTATAGGGGAGGATATATAATAAAAATATATACTATTTGTATACAGTCCGCATTGATTCCAATCCGGAACCGTGAGGTTCAATCCAGAATTAATTCGTAGACTACGATTTTTAATTCTTCAATCCGGAACCGTACTACGGATTCAAAAAATCAATCCAAATTATTATTGAACTGGACTAAACTGAATCGAATTACGAATTTTACGAATTCCTTACTTAACCCTAATTAGGGTTAATTATGGTGATAGTGGCAAGGGGGTGATAGTAATATTGGTAGGGGCGGCAATGATGGATATTTGTATTGATATGATTTTACTATGAACGTTTTTTACCTCTAAAAGGAAAGGATATTTTATTTTAATAAATTTATTGTTCCGTTGACTTTGAAAAAAATTATAAATTAAGTATTTGGGATTTTTATTTTTTTTTTTTTCTTCAGTAATGTTAAGAATATAGAAGATCAAACAATAATGCTTCTTACCCCCACTGGCGGTCGACCCCAGTGAAGTGTCACTGGGGGATTGGCCAAAAAAAAAACAATTTTTTTTTTTTTTTTTTTTTGTGATTGCAGCGAATCGGAGGCCGCCATCTCACTGGGGGTCGACCCCCAGGGTGGGTATGATGAAGCAAGGTTCGAAGATCAAATATAGATGTCTCACAAGAGTAGGTCTCATGTCATGTGGGCCCTACTCCTTGACATTTGTGTCTATTATGTGTTTGGCTCATTGTGCGCTTAGATTTTCTTGATTATTTTTTAGGGTTGGTTTGGGGTGTCCTAAAAAAGTATATTTTTTGTCTTTTTACGAAAAGATGTGTAGAAAAGTAGAGAAGTGATGTCATGAAAAAAAGATAAAAAGATGGATTATATAGTGTATCCCAAACTAGCCCTTAATGACCTTTTGTTTTTTGACTTTTTTAGAAGTTAAAAAAACTAGAGTAATTATGCACAAGTGAGATTTTGAAAAAGTAATTGTATATTAATGAAAAAATTAATGTGTTTGAAAATTGTTAAAAATTAACTTTTTTTTCTAAGTGAAAATTTGATGTAACATTTGATTATTTTAGCTAATCAAAAATGAATTATTAATTTTTTTATTTTTTTAAATCAAAAATTTGTCCTTTTAGGTTATCTCTAAACACCCCTTAACTTCTGTTTTGATCCTACATAATGTGGAAAAAAATAAATAATAAATTACACTAACTTCTTTTAAGATTTAAGAAAAAATATAGTTAGGTCACAAATTTGACATAATTACATTAATTTTTCTTTTTAGTAAGCTTAAATCGATCAAAAGTTAATACAGATGATGAATAAATACTGAAATATACAAATGTAAATATATATTTTAGTAAAAAAAATGAAAAAATATTTCTATTTATATGACTAACTAATTATTGATAAAAAAAATCCAAATATTATGTGAATTAAAACCAAAAAAAAAATTAGTGTAATTATGCTAAAAGTATGGGGTTATTTTTTATTTTATTTTTTTAAGGGGAGGGGAGGGAGTGTAATTTACGTAAATATAAAATGTTTTGTAGGTTATGTTGCGCACGCGCGCTTGATGCGTATGGGGTTGAATGTTTTCAATCACTGCGTAAAAAGAGTTGGGAAGAGTAAAAAAATAGCTAAATACAAAACCAATGAAAGCTAAAAAAAGGCAGTCAATCCATAGTCATTGATAGAAAAAGTAAGAGAGAGGGAGAGAGGAAAAAAAAAAAAAAAGTTAGAGAAAAAGAAAAATAAATGTGATCTGCTCATGAATCTCCTCCTCATCCATCTAAAAAGGTATCTCATTATCTCTAATGTTTTGTGATACGAGAATTTATTTATTTATTTAGGAGAGTGTCATTAGCATTTCTCTCTCCAACTGTTTTTATCTTTTATTTTAATATTGTTATGTGTTTATCATTACTTTATTTAGGCTTGGTTTTGCATGTTGATTTGTGTTAAAATAATTATATAAGATAAAATTAATTATTTTAATTAAATAGAATAAAATGTAATATTTAAATTATAATTATTTTATTTTTTTATCTTATAAAAGTTTAAAAAGTCCAAAAAATGATCCCAAACGAGATTTTTTAATCCCGAACTAAAATAACCAAAAAACTAAAAAACCAACCTACATTCCAAAGGAAGTCTTACTATATTTTATTAGAAAAATTTTATTTAAGTTTAAATTTTTAAGTGGGGGTTTTTTTTTTTTAAGTTTCTTAATATTAAAATTTTATAAGATAAAAGATATAATGATTAGAGTCCCTCAACATTTTTACATAGACAATTCGACACAGAGAAATTTCTTTAATTTCACAAAAAAAATTTCAAAATTTTTTTGATATGATCACAGAGAAATTTTATCAAGAGACCTTAACTAATAAAAAAAACATATTGGACTTCTCCTACTACCCAAAGTTAGAGAGTGATATTTCAATAATTTTTTTCAATTTTTAAAAAAATTACAGCTAAAGGATAAATATTACACATTAATAATTAAAGTCTTAAAATTTTTCATGATTATGAAATAATTTTTTGCTAGTACCGCTAATAGGTAATTTCTTCTATTTTATTTAATAATATTGCATACTTGAAAAAAAATATTTATTTATACAGTGTACGCTTCACTCTTGAGTTAAATTTCAAAACAAAATTTTATTCTAAATAACAATTTTGTCTTTTATTTATTTACTATTACGTAATTTTTGACACATTCTATTATTAAATATTTACGTAAAGTTGTTGTCACTTTTTTATTGTAATAATGTTATAATAATCATCCTTGCCTATTATATATGTCCTGAGACTTTATTATTGAATGACACTAATTTTATTAATATTTTTTTTCATATTTAAATTAATTTGAACTATTTATAAACTACACTAACTTCTCTTAAAATTTAAAATATATATAATTAGTCCCAAAAGTTTAGTATAATTACATTGAGTTTTTTGAAGTTTTTAATTCACATAACATGTTACGTTTTTTTAATCATAAATTCGTTAATCATATAACTCAAACAAATGATATTATCATATCTTTTATACTAAAATTATCTTCGTGTCTTTTCGCAATTTGTATTAATTTTGGTAAGTTTAGTCTTATTAGATGCAATTGTATGAAAACTCTTTATTTCATTTTGAGTTTTCAAAAACAGGTTTTTAATTCTTCAATTCGTATTTTTTATATTTTTTAATATTTTGATCAATTATTTTTTAAATATATCTAATCTAAATATACTTAAAAAAATAAAATATTTATGAATAAATATTAAAAAATTTCATAAATGCAAAAATTACTGAATTATATATTTTTTTATCTTTAGTATTTGGTGAATTTTTAATTTTTTTAATATAAATGTTAATTATATTTAGATTAAAAAGAAAAAATAATACTAAACAAAAAAATAAGGATTAAAATTTCAAAAATTATTTTAAAAAGTTTCAAAACCAACTGGATTGTATTTTTTCAAATTTCAGTAAAAGTTTGTCTAATTTACACTTATCTGTGAAAACAAACCCCCCTTTTATTTATTATTCTTAGCTAAAAAAATTGAATAGACGACACAAAAAGTAGAGCAGATTGCTCTGCCCAGAAAGCATTTTCCAGAATTCCTTGCAGTTTGAAAGTACTTTCACTTCCTAATTTCCATAAATTCTCATCAACCTCTCTCTCTCTTCTCTCTCACTTACTTTCTCTCTCTAAAAAAATAAAAAAAAATTGCCACGCCCCAGCCCTTCTCTGCCACCTAGACATAAATTACCTCACTTGGTTTTTGTATGTAGCAACAGTACTCTGTAAATATTTGGAGAAGTTTGTTTTTGTTGTTATTATGATTGTTATTTCATTTTTTTTTTTTTTTCTTTTCACTTCAAACCCATTTTTCTCTGTCTGTGTCTGAAAAGATTTTTGGGTATTCAATGAGAAAGAGACGGTGTTGTTGTTCTTGTTCTTCTTTCTATAGCTTTAACCATCATCTTGATTAGCTTTTAAAGAAGAGAGAGAGAGAGAGAGAAGAAAGAGGAGAGAGAGAGAGAGAGAGAGAGAGAGAGAAGAAAAAAATGGGGAGCAGGATTTGTGTGAGGTAGGGGGGTGTTCGATATTTCCTTTTCGGTTTGAATTCTTATACAGCTTTTTGTGTGATACCAAGCAAAGGAAAAGGCAAATAGAATCCCTATAGCAAACCTATACGCCTTTTTAGATTTTCCTTTTCCGCGTTTTAAAAGTGAAAATTATTTTCTGGGTGGGGGTTGAATTTTGAGTTCATAGGTCGGTTTGTGTGAGTGTCAGCTGAGAAAGTTGGTTGATTTTCCGGGAAAAAAAGAACGAGTATTTTCCATTTTGTAAAACCGTTCACACTCTCCAATTCGTTCTCTTGACTTATGGGTTTTTCTTGTCTTTCAAAAATTTGATTCAATCATAACAGTATCGGAAAAACAAAATCCATTTCAGCGAAGAAAAAGGGAATATTTGTGGCATTTGTTGGTTGGTCTGGTCTGTTTTGGTTTTTTCTGCTACTTCAATTCAGAAGCATCTTTGCATATAGAGAGAGAGAGAGAGAGAGAGAGAGAGAAAGTGGAAATTCAATTAAACTCCATTCAATCTTTAAGGTTTTAATCTAGGGTTTTGTTTTTCTTTCCCGAGAAAATTTGAAGGAAAAAAAAAAGAAGAAAGAAAGAAAAGGGATTGAAAATTTTCTGAGATGAGAGCTGGACTAAGTACGATCCAGCAAACCTTAACCCCGGAGGCGGCGAGTGTTTTGAACCTCTCGATCGCCGAGGCAGGTCGCCGAACCACGGCCAGACAACGCCGCTGCACGTGGCGGCGACGCTTCTTGCCTCGCCGTCTGGGTTCCTCCGCCAAGCTTGCATTCGCTCTCATCCCAATTCCTCTCACCCTCTTCAGTGCCGAGCTCTCGAGCTCTGCTTCAGCGTCGCTCTCGAGCGCCTCCCCACGGCTCAGACCACCCTCACCCCCGGCATCGAACCACCCATCTCCAACGCCCTTATGGCCGCTCTCAAGCGAGCTCAAGCCCATCAACGCCGTGGTTGCCCTGAGCAACAACAACAGCCTCTCTTGGCTGTCAAAGTTGAGCTTGAACAACTCATCATATCGATTCTTGATGACCCTAGTGTGAGTCGAGTCATGCGTGAAGCGAGCTTTTCGAGTCCTGCTGTGAAAGCCACAATTGAGCAATCCCTGAATTCACAATCACCTTCGGTAAATCAATCCCCAATCGGAATTGGGTTTCGGCCCAATCCAATGCCCGTGCCGATGCCTAATCGGAATCTGTATTTGAATCCCCGATTGCAGGGGAATAATTCAGCACAACCCGGGTTGGGCGAAAATGTTAAACGGGTTGCGGATATTTTGTTGAAGAGTAAGAAGAGGAACCCGGTTTTGGTTGGGGATTCGGAGCCGGAAGCAGTGATTAGGGAGGTGTTGAGGAGGATTGAGAAAGGGGAATTTGGTGATGGACCACTCAAGAATGTCCAGGTGATTCCAATGGAGAAAGAGATGGGTTTAGATAAGAATCAAATATCGGCCAAGATTAATGAATTGGGAGATCTAATTGAGGCTAAAATTGGGAGTTGTGGAGGCATTATTGTTGATTTGGGTGATTTGAAATGGCTAGTTGAGCAGCCTGTGAGTTTTGGAGTTCCGGGTTCGGGTGGGGTCACACAGCAGGTTGTGTCGGAGATGGGTAGGGCGGCCGTGGTGGAGATGTCGAAGCTGTTGTCGAGGTTCGAAGACGGTGGTGGTGTGGCGGTGGCAGCGGTGGTAATCTTTGGTTGGTTGGAACTGCCACATGTGAGACTTATTTGAGATGTCAAGTGTATCATCCATCAATGGAGAATGATTGGGATCTGCAGGCTGTGTCGATCGCTTCAAGATCGCCTCTTCCAGGGATGTTTCGAAGGTATATATGTATGCTTTGGTGATCTCCCTTTCAATAATCTTGATTATGCATTGGTTTCATTTTTAGCTTTATCTGTTGATGATTGAGATGGTAATTGCACTTGAAATAGTAGTTTGAGTCTATGTTGCACCTGTAATAGTAGATGTTATCTTTCACAGAACATATCTTCCAGACTTTCTGTTTATAGAATTCATGTTCTCTGCTTGTTTTCAGGTTGTTATTTTATACACAGAGAGTTCTTTCTGGTGTAAATTAGAAATTAATGTTTCTGATGATATTGCTTGATTTAGAGGTTTTGACAATTAAACTTGCTTTCTATATTCAATCATGTCCAAGTTCTCTCTGTATTTGGTGCATGGCAAACATTTTTTTGGTTTTGACATTCAAAATTTCTATACATTTCCTGGTTTAGTTAATCTATTCTCTAATCGGCAATTTCTCGGGATGATTCTTCCTCCTACTGCTCTCTCTTTCTCCTCATTTTTTGAGTTTGGCTTTAGTTCTTTTTATGCTTCTTTAAAATCTAAAAGAGCTGATGCATTTGATAATTGCTTTATAAAAAATTTACTCTTTTATTGGTGGGAAAGTTGGTTTGTTTAACTATTTTATCTCAATACAAACGGGATTCTACTTTTTGGCTTATTAAGCAGCTTTTTTTAGCCCATGCCAAACGGGGTAGATCTTTTTACTTGTTTAGTCCTTCACTCTACATAGGGAGGGTCAAACAACTTGAAAATTTGGCTACTTTCCAATGCTATGAAGATTACTTTTTCCCTATTTTACTGTTAACTCACGCACTGCTGTACATATTTAGGTTCGGGACCAATGGAATTCTTAGCAATGGAATTCTTAGCAGTTCAGTTGAGTCGCTCAGCCCATTGAAGAGCTTCTCGATTGCACCCACTGCTCTACCAAGGCGTGTATCTGAAAACCCAGATTGTGCTCGACGAATGAACATTTGCCCACAATGTACAGAGAGCTACGAGCAAGAGCTAGCAAAATTGGTAGCAAAAGAGTACGAGAAATCCTCATCTGAAGTCAAATCAGAAGCATCCAAGGCACCACTGCCACCATGGTTGCAGAATGCCAAAGTCCTCAACAGTGATAATAAAGCAGCAGATCAGTCTCAGGTATTTTCAGTTGAAATACAAGTTTGACAGTGCTGGATTGTATTTGAGTAATGAAATTCATTATTTTCATTGATAATATTTTGCAGACTAAGGATCAAGAAATGATGTTTCAGCAGAAATCTCAAGATTTACAGAAAAAATGGAGTGATGCATGCTTGAATCTTCACCCTAATTTTCATCACTGTCTCAGCTCTGAAAGAATTGCTCCAACGACCCTGTCGATGACAGGCTTGTACAATCCGAAGCTGCTTGTTCGGCCGCCTGTCCAACAAAAGTTGCAACAAACTAAGAGTCTTGGGGAAAGTTTACAATTGAACTCAAATCCAGTGATCAATCAAGCCTCCGAGAGAGCAAGTAGCACTGCGGGAAGTCCAGTGAGGACAGACCTTGTTCTTGGGCCGACAAAAAGCAATGAGACCACCCCGGATAGAGCTCATAATGATCGTGTTAAAGACTTCCTCGGATGCATCTCTTCTGACTCACAGCCCAAGTTCCATGAAATTCAGGACGAGAAATTCATTAATGCAACGGATGCGGATTCGTTTAAGAAGCTCCTCAAAGGCCTAATGGAGAAGGTGTGGTGGCAGCGGGAAGCGGCTTCTGCAGTGGCTACAACTGTGACTCGGTGCAAATTAGGTAATGGAAAACAGCGCGGTACAGGATCGAAAGGTGATATTTGGCTATTATTCACAGGTCCTGACAGGGTTGGCAAGAAGAAAATTGCATCTGTTCTTTCTGAGCAAATATGTGGGACCAACCCAATAATGATATGCCTTGGATCGCAGCGCTATGATGAGGAAACAGATATGAGTTTTCGTGGTAAAACAGCCTTGGATCGGATTGCAGAGGCAGTTCGTAGAAACCCATTTTCAGTAATTATGCTCGAGGATATTGATGAAGCGGATATTCTGATTCGTGGGAGTATAAAACAGGCTATGGAGAGAGGTCGACTTGCTGACTCTCATGGTCGTGAAATCAGTCTCGGTAATGTTATTTTCATCCTTACTGGAAACTGGTCGCCGGACAATCTCAAAAACTTGGCTACTAATCATGTGCTCGATGAAAAGAAGCTTGCGGCTATAGCAAGTGGAGGCTGGGAATTAAGGTTGTCGATCAGCGAAAAGAGTGCCAAACGACGAGCCAATTGGCTGCACGATGCAGACAGGCCAACAAAGCCTAGGAAGGAAATGGGTCCGGGTCGGTGTTTGGATCTTAATCTTGCTGCTGATTTTGAGGATGATAAAACCGATGGATCTCACAATTCCAGCGATCTCACCATTGATGATCACCGTCTTGAAAACAGGCGACTTTCGATAACCTCTGTACCACATGAGCTTGTAAATTATGTGGATGATGCAATCATCTTTAATCCAGTCGAGGTCGGTCCTATTCGCCGTGAGATTAAAAGCAAGATCATGGACAATTTCTCAACCGTTGTGGACGACAAGGTCTCAATAGAATTGGAGGAGGAAGCTCTTGAGAAGATCTTAGGCGGTGTTTGGCTTGGCCGAACAAGTTTAGAAGAGTGGGCCAAGAAGGTATTGGTTCCAAGCTTCCAACAGCTCAACGCAAGACTACCCTCCATCGCCGCCGCTTTATCCGATGAGTCGGTGATAGTACGGCTCGAATCCGATAGCAATTCCGGTAGCCGGAGCGCCGGAGATTGGTTGCCGAGTAAAATCACAGTGAAAGTGGATGGGGTGTGAGGGAAGGGGATGCTGATGGAATTTTATCATTTGTTAGGGGCAGAGTTGTAAATATGAAGAGGTCGTTGGCGGGGAAAGTCAAACGGTTAGGAAAAACGGTTAAGAAAAAAACGGTTAGAAAGAGTGAGAGGTTGATAGCTTAACGGACTTTAACGATTCTCACCTTTTTCTTCCTAGTATTTATTAATTTCTTTACATATGCTTCTTTTTTTTAAATTTTTTTGTGTTATTATAGGCATTTTGTTATAAATACTTATTAATTACATGGATAATGATTAATAAATATGAGGCATTCCTCTACTTCTCATAAGTTTCTTCTTCCTTTTTTTCTTTTTTCTTTTGTTTTTGTTGGAGGGCATTATTGTCGTGTCATATTATGATAATTTTTGGTACTTGTCCTTTTTATTGAAGGGAAATTTCACTGTAATTTTATGGGGTGTTTACGTATAGGATTTAATAAGTAAATTTATTGTTTAATAGATCTTATAGGAAAAATTTATCATAAAAAAATTACTAATTGTAAATTTTAGTAACAATTTATAAAAATCATAACAAAAAAGGTCATTAATTGTCAATTATTAGCAACGTATGTAAAAAATTATCACAAAAAATTTATTTTTAACGGTAATTTTATCAAGTCTTATTTTCAATAAGTCTAACTATTGAGACTTATTTGATAGTTTATCCTAATTTTTTATCTTTTTACATCTATTTTTTTCTTTACACCTTTAAGAAATAATTAAAATTTTTCAATACATCCTTTAATCCTAAATTAAATCCTTTACAAACCTTTACAGATTTTTCTCATAACACTTATTCCTTTTGAATTATTTCAGTGTTATATTACCGAACAAATTATATTTGTCCAACTATCTATTACTGCACATTCACAAATTTATTTTCTTTAAAATATCATTTTTTTTTCTTTTCTAAATTTATAATGGACTTGTTTGGTTATACATTGCCAAATAATTTAGATTATTTCCAATATCATTTTGCCGAACAAATTAGATTTTTTCAGTCATTTACTGTCGCACATTTACAAATTTACTTTTCTTATAACGTCAAGAATCCATAAAACATGAAGTGTATAAATATCCATAAAAATATTCATAAAATTTGTCAATACAAATATCTTCAAATTTGTTAATACAAATATCTATAAAAACACTGAGATGTTATCACAATCTATCTATGTTGATAGTTTTGGTAGTTACTATATCAGGGCTGACAAACGTATGGAATTAATCAATACGGGTAGTATATGTTTTCTCTCATTATTTAATACGCAAGTGATTGCTTTTAGAGGTATTGGATGACTAGGAAGCATATAAAGCTAACAAATCTCCTCTATAATGAATTCATAACTATAGTCCATTAAAAATGTACTACTAGTCTTACTACAATAAATAGAAGTATAATCCTTCAAAGCATACAAAATAAAAATGTCAGAAAAATGAAATTGAAAATGTTTAATAGTAAGTTACTGAGCATGTAATTTTCGTTCAGCAGTAGGTTACTGAATAAACATTTTTTGTTCGACAGTAGATTATCGGATATATATTTTGTTCAGCAGAGTGATTTTAGGCTATTTGATTTTGTTCAGCTCTAATAATCCAAATAAAAGTCGAACATCTCTATTAAAAAACGAAATGAAAACATAAAAAATAAAGAAAAAAAACTCACAATTTTACATTTTTTTATTAGTCCTTCATCATCATTTATTTATCTATTATAAATGAATAAATGTGTTATGTAAGTAGAATTTCCCTTTATTAAAAGGGTAGTGCTATTATAAGAAATAGAGTGCTAATAATATCCATTCTATACATGAAAATTAATTAGGTAAACTACACTCACCTCTCTTCATGTTTGAAAAAAATATAATTAGTGTTGGTAATTATTCTAACTTTTTTAAATATTTTAATTCACATAATATTTAATCATTTTTTATCAATACTTTATTAATTGTATAAATAAAAAAAAAAAAATTTCTATTAAAATGTATTTATCTTTATTTATTTCAGTTTCTACCTACTATTAGCATTAATTTTGATCACTATAAAAGAAAGGTTAGAAAAATGAGTGTACTTTTAAAAGTATGGGATTAATTGTATTTTTTTTTCAAATTTTAAGAAAAGTAAGTGTAATTTATCCAAATAAGGAAAATGAAAAATCCCCCTAAAATTACTCCCCCTAATCCCTAATTTCCAAATTTGGAAACTGTTTTCTTTTTTCTTTTTTTTGTTTTCTTTTTTTTTTTTTTTTTACTTGATATGGAATTTCGGGGGATTCGGGCCCCCCAATTTCGGGGGATTCCTCACTGCCCTTATTTTTGGTATGACTTATAAATTGATTTTTTACTTATTACGAAAACATGTAAAAAAAATAAAAAATTAATGTGATAAAAATAAGTCAATAAATTAATAAATAGTTTACTTTAATTGTTCCCAAAAGAAAATTGGCTATTTTAACCAACATACCCCCCCCCCACACAAAGAAAAATGAAAAATGTTTAGGGACCTTAATTTTTGTGGCTCAAATGGCTTAAAATTGTCAAAACGACGTCGTTTTGGCAATTTTGATGTTGTTTTGTACTCGTTTTGACAAATTCAAGTCATTTGAGCCATAAAAATTAAGGCCATCTACCATTGTTGAAAAAAAATCTACTCCCAAATATGGCCTTAATATGACATAAAAATTTTGTGATATATGAAAGGCATCAAAACAGGCATCAAAACTTTGGTCACTGATTTGACTCAAGAAGCTTGCCGACTTGGAAAATAAATAAATAAATTGAATCTTCAAATAAAGATGGAATTTTATCTTCTTCCAAACTCAATTCAAGTCAAATTTATGAACTTATTGATGGAATCCATTCAACTTTTATAAATAATTGTAAGTTGGACAATAAGATGAAATCCATTGGAGGTCCATATATATATATATATATATATGATACTTTTAATTAATTAAAATTTTTTAAATAAAAATAAACACAAGATATGATAAATTAAAGAGTAAATTACACTTACCTCTCCTGAGATTTTTGACAAATATCTCTCATGTGGTTTCAATAATTATAAAAATCTTTCCTACTTCTGTTGACGACATCAAGATTTTTCCAATATATTAATTTAGCACAAATGCCGTTAATTTTCTATCCAAAATGACCATATTGCGCCTTTAAACTAATAAGCTATTTAAATAAAAATTTGTACTCACCTCCCCTGAGATTTTGCATATATATTACTCCCTCCGTCCCAAAATAATGGTCCCTTTTGGGGAATTCAATTTTTTTTGGTAGTACAATTATTGCATTTGATAAAAGTTGATTTTCCAAAATTATCCTTTTGATAGTACATTTTTTGAGAGTATCAATGTATAATTGTACTTTTTATATTGTTTATTAATTTAAAAGAAGGGCAAAATAGGAAATTTATATTATTTTTGTATTTGATTTTTGAAGAGGGACTAATATTTTGGGACAATGAAAAATGGAATAAGGGACTAATATTTTGGGACGGAGGGAGTATTAAAATTCATGCATATTTTAACTTAACATCCTAATAGTTTAATATAAGACCGTAATATATAAGTAATGAAATATTTTTTAATTTTAATTAATGGGTAAAATAATTAATGGACAATTTTATCATTGTTTATATAACATTAGTAAATTCTGTTAAATAACCTAACAGTTGGAGAATCTTAATAATAGTTTAAAAAATGAGAGAAATTAGTGTAATTATTGAAACGTTTGGGGAAAGTAAGTGTAATTTATCCTTAATTAAAAAATTAATTTTTCATAGTATAAAAGTACACTAATGTAATTTAAAATTGAAAATTTTATTATTTTAAATCAATAAAAAATATCTGAGAAATTAGATTGGACTTATCTAAAAAGTTAATTAATGCTAACGGCTGTGTTGGTGATGATTTGATAAAGTGTGGGACAGCAGTGCTATAAATGATGGTGAAGCTTCCGTGGAGAACTGTGCAAGACATACATCTGACGGCCAAGAATTAACTTTTGGCTTTGATGGTGTCAACACCACCGTACTATTTTGGACACGTGTATGGCCATTAAGTTTTAAAATTTGATTGATGATGATGTTGGCCGCATCATGTCCGGCGCATTAGCTGCAATATTTGAAAGCTTTGACTTTTGACATTCAACTAAAAAGTGATTTTTTTTTTCCTGTATTTTTTTAGTGATTTTTTTAAAGATAAATTACAAATATATTCTCTCTGACGCTCGGTTAAAGCACGAATTATCTTCTATAATTTTAAAAATTACATTTCATCCCTTAAGATTTCTAATTTCATAACAAATTGATAACAAATTGATATTTTTATTAATAAATTATCAAGTCAATTAACAGTTTTTAATGATGTTAGAAATATGTTTTTATTAATAATTTATGTAATTTTATTATTGTATAGGAAAATAATTATAAATTTCATTTTCTCAGTTAATTCTGTTAAATACAAAATTATGACAAGAGGTTATTCGTAATTTTTCAAATCACAGGGAGTAATTTGTATTTTAAGAAAACCTCAGGGGATGTATTTGTAATTTACCATTTTTTTAAACTTTGTCAATTTTTTTATTTTATTTTGTTAGACCGTCTCCAATAATTACTCAAACTTATCATTAAATTTCAATTTGATGAAAAAGATACATTTTTTAACTTCAACGGTTTCATCAAATCGGTATCAAATCAAGAATATAAAAAATGTTTCACCAAATGGAGGACGTTTAGGAGCTTTCAGCATTACACTATTTGGAATAGTTGTTTTGTGAAATCGGACATCAGGTCGGATGTCCCCTTGGTCATCCGTATAGTTGAAAAATTCCCACAACAAAACATACTCTCGGATGAAAAAGAATTTTTGGAATCGATGGATAACACTTGCCGATTGACCGGCCGGACTTTGCTCAATCCACCTTTCAGTAGACCGGTGTGCTGATGACAGTCAAAAAAGATTCCGTTGAAATACTGCATATCTGATAAAATTTTTATTCAAATTTAATAAAATAAATAATACATCGTTAAAAATGTTTTTAGTTGTTAAGGAGCCAATTACTTGAAGGTCATAAATTGTATACGTATTGGTACTCTCATGTTATCCATAGAAAATTGTATACGTATTGTCAATGACTATTGAGACAAAATTATACATGGAAAATGTTTCTCTTTCACATGGGAGTCTAATTTTATTGACACAATTGAAAACGTGGTAATAAAATATAAATCAAATTCTTACGGTCATGCTACGTAGCTCGAATAACGCGGCCTGAATCGCGGCTCGACACCAAAACGACGTCGTTTTGGTGTCGAGTTTTTTTTTTTTTTTTTTTGGCTTTGTTGCCGAACGGCTTTGTTGCAGAACGAAGGAAGAAGAAGACGGAGGGAGGGAGGGGGAGGGGAGGGGGAGGAGGAGGAGGGGGAGGGGAGGGGGGCTGGAGGGGGCCCTAATAACAGGGAAGGAGGAGGCGGAGGCGGCGGAGGCGGAGGGCGAGACGATCTGGCGGAGAGAGGACGGCGGTGATGATCTGACGATCTGGAGCTGGGCGACGACCGGGCGGCGAGACGAACGGAGGGGGAGCTGCGACGCTGACCTTCTTCCTCTCCCTCCCTTCTCTTTCTCCTCTCCCTCTCTTTCGAGCCGTTTCGAGCTCGGCATTTGTCGAGCTCTCAACCATTTTCCAAATTCTTATTGATCCAAAATAATAAAGTTTGTAATTTTGAGTGGAATGAACCTACTATTTGGATATGAGATTCAATTATTTTGGAGCAATTATAATTCGTATATTATTCTCATACTTTTAAAACGTGTAAATAAATTTATTTTCTTTGCATGATGACGCAATATATTAACGCAGACCCTCACCTTATATGAGAAAATTATTTAATGTTTAAAATTTTATGCCTTAACATTGACGATTATCCATTCATAAGATTACTAATTACACTAATTTTTTCTTAACTATTAGTGTATATAATTTTATCCCCATATGAACATGTATATTTTAATCCAATTATAAAATCCTATGAATTTCATTTATGGATGAGAAGATGGTGCATTTTATAATTAATGAAGTCAAAATGTATAAATTTATAAATGAGACATATAGTGAGATTCATTAATAGTTGAAGAGTCTAGTTGTAATTAACCTTAACCAAATGTATTTTATTAACAGATGTGACACCTATCATAATATTTGTAGTGGGTCATATTTCAAATTGTAAAGTTTCATTAGTATATCTATAAATAAAAAGTATTTATGAGATTTATTTGTTTTTACAACAATTTTCTATTATACTAAAGCCTTATTTGGAGTAGAATGTAATGACTATTTTTTGACCTTCTATGTGTGTAAACTTAAATTTCAGAACATAAATCTTACACTTTGGATCATTTACCATGTGTACTATCAAGAAATCAAGACAAAATGACATACCTGAATCCATTGATGAACGGTTAAACGGAAGCTGATTATCAATAAACTCTTGTTATTGATTATGTTATTGCCTTCTAATCCTTTCCCCTTTGGTGCCTATGTTTCTCCTTGAGAGGATTTAGAAAAATGGCAGTGTTCTTTTTTTCACTTGGGAAGGAATAGGACCATAACCTTTTAAAGGTTGTAATTGGTTTTCAAAACTGAAAGTTTGTGGAAGTTCAAAAGGAATGAAAACCAACTTTAACCATTATTGGTTTTAATTTCTATTTATTGGTTTTCAAAACTGAAAGGTTGTGGAAGTTCAAAAGAATGAAACCAACTTTAACCAATATGTTTTAATTTCTATTTATGCCCCTCATAGAAATAGAAATTATACAACTAGTATCTACACATTAGGTCCATAACACATATACCCTTAAGCCTATTAACTAAATTGAATCACTTAAATTGTAGGCCTCTTATAAATGATAACACCACATTTAATTATGTGGTCCCATTGAGACATTATCTAACAATCTCCCACTGGACCACATATGTATCCTGAAAAATGTGCTTAACTTTAGTGAGCTCAGAAATTTGTTATCATAACTTGAGGGTATCCAAACAATCTTGTCCATTAACTATATTAATATAGGATCAAAGCGGTCTTCGTTACATCAATCGTAACTCGACCCACCAATGGTCACGTATACTAATACAGCTAAATGACATAGATTAATCATGGATGCGTAGCATGGAAATTACATGTGATGTGATCCATACATGCCTATTTCCAACTGGTCCTACTTAACTTTATTGAGATCAATACTTCACAATACGTAACAGAGCGTAATAAACTGAATATTTCATTTCTGCAGAAATTAATCTAATTACATAGATAAAACTCAAGGCTGACATAAAGCAGTAATATAAATACAACTCCCACTAAACCAGAATGTTCTCAAATAGAACAACACCCATCTGAGCAGTGTGCTCATGAAAGACCTTGGGTGGTAGTCCCTTCGTAAGTGGATCCGCTATCATGGAGTTTGTTCCAATGTGCTCTATGGAAATCTGTCCACTCTGCACTCTTTCTTTTACAACTAGGAACTTGATATCAATATGCTTTGATTTTGTCGAGCTCCTGTTGTTATTGGAATATAAAACTGCAGACTTATTGTCACAATATAACTTAAGTGGTCTTTCAGTGCCTTCCAAAATACGCAACTCAGTGACAAAATTCCGCAGCCATATCCCTTGGTTTGATGCCTCATAACATGCTACAAATTCTGCGGCCATGGTGGATGAAGCTATGAGCGTCTGCTTTGCAGACCTCCAAGAAATTACTCCGCCAGCTAACAGATAAATATAGCCTGATGTGGATTTCCTACTGTCTTGGCATCCAGCAAAATCGGAGTCGGAATATCCAATGACCTCTAACTTATCCGATCTCCTATATGTGAGCATATATTCCTTTGTTCTCTGTAAATATCGCATAACACGCTTGACTGCTTTCCAATGATCCATGCTAGGATTACTTAAATATCTGCCTAACATGCCAACTATAAACGCAATATCCGGACGCGTACATACTTGAGCATACATTAGACTCCCTACAGCCGAGGCATAAGGAATCTTCTGCATTTCTTGAATTTCAAGACTGTTCTTCGGGCATTGGCTGAGACTAAACTTGTCTCCCTTAGCAACCGGGGTTTCACCCTGATTTACAATTTTGCATGCCAAATCTATTGAGTACTTTTTCGATATAGCTCCTTTGTGATAATCCCAGAATACCCCGAGAACGATCTCGGTGTATTTCCATTCCTAATACAAAGGAAGCATCACCAAGATCTTTCATTTCAAAATTCTTAGATAGAAATCTCTTGGTGTCATGCAATAAGTTTATATCGTTTGTGGCAAGCAATATGTCGTCAACATATAAAACCAAAAATATGTGTTTACTCCCATTGAAACTTATGATACACACATTCATCAACAACATTAGTTTCAAAGCCATACGAAGTGAGAACTTGATGAAATTTGAAGTATCACTGACGAGAAGCTTGTTTGAGTCCATAGATGGATTTAGTCAATTTGCAAACCATATTCTTTGGGTCTCCTGACACAAAGTTTTCTGTCTGCACCATATAAATTGTTTCTTTAATGTCACCATTAAGAAAAGCTGTTTTGACATCCATCTGATGTAACTCAAGATCAAAATATGCAACAAGCGCCATAATTGTCCTAAAAGAATCTTTCGAAGAAACTGGAGAGAAAGTTTCTTTAAAGTCAATTCCTTCTTTTTGAGTAAAGCCTTTGGCTACAAGACGTGCCTTATACCTCTCCACATTACCATTTGAATCCCTTTTGGTTTTAAATATCCATTTACAACCTACGGGCTTCGCACCAACTGGTAATGAGACAAGTTCCCAAACTTTATTGTCTTGCATAGACTTATATTCTTCATTCATGGCTTCTATCCACTTATGAGAGTTGGAACTTTCCATGACTTGACGAAAGTTGATTGGATCATCTTTCGACATTCCATTTTCTACCTCATGTTCCTGGAGATATACAATATAATCATCTGAAAGTGCAAATCTCCTTTCTCTTGTGGATCGCCTTAATGGCATAGATTTTTGAGGTTGAGGTTGTAGAGTTTATTCCTCAGGAACAATTACCTCATCTTGAATGGGGGTTTGAACTATATTATCTTGAACAACAAGAAAATAAAAGGAATAAACAATTATGCTCACATTAAGTTACCAAAGATAATCTCTAAATAAATTAATTTAATGACAACATCTCAAGATACCTAGCACAACATTAATACCAAGCCTTTGGGTAGTGATATTAACTGTAAGTGGTATTCTTGTTGTAATGATCAAACATTGACAATAAGTTATGTCAAATAACAAATCTATCTTTTGATGGATTTATTATTCACATTAGGTTTTCTTAACAATTGGCACATGTTTATCACCACAAAATGTGTGTGTAATTCTGCCAAGTCTTAATCATGTCTTTGGACCGATAAATACCCGCATGAGATACACAGACATGAACATCAAAACATTCTATATAAAACAATCTAGACAAGAGAGATCACTTTTGTGACATCTTGTTTGAATTGACTTATATTGAGAATGTTAGAAAATAAAATTTCTGTAGACGTTGTATGAAATTACATTAAATTTAAAGATTTTCAAATTTGTGACCCCGTATATGTTATATAATCTGCAGCAATCCCAATTATATACATACATATATAAATAGAATTGACGGGTCCAAAAACAAATAGTTTTTTTTTTTTTTATGATGTTCAAAATTAAACCGATCAAAACGCAAGATATATATATATATATATATATATATATATATATAAATACATGATGTTCATCCATTTGAGAAAAAAAAAAAAAAAAAACTGCCCACCGAATCATTTTACAATTCCAGAAAACTTGCCATTTTCACAGAACAAAACAGGAAAAAAAACAGAATTTACATCCATAAGAAAATTCTGAATCTGATTCTAGGAAATTAAATAGAATGAATAAAGCATATCAATTCTGATAAGACACATGATATGCATGCTCTGATACCAATTGTGTAAACTTAAATTTCAGAACATAAACCTTACACTTCGGATCATTTACCATGTGTATTATCAAGAAATCAAGACAAAATGACATACCTGAATCCATTGATGAACGGTTAAACGGAAGCATGATTATCAATAAACTCTTTGTTATTAATTATGTTATTGCCTTCTAATCCTTTCCCCTTTGGTGCCTTATGTTTCATCCATTTGAGAGGATTTAGAAAAATGGCAGTGTTCTTTTTTCCACTTGGGAAGGAATAGGTACCATAACCTTTTAAAGGTTGTAATTGGTTTTAAAAATTGAAAGGTTGTGGAAGTTCAAAAGGAATGAAAACCAACTTTAACCATTATTGGTTTTAATTTCTATTTATTGGTTTTCAAAACTGAAAGGTTGTGGAAGTTCAAAAGGAATGAAAACCAACTTTAACCAATATGTTTTAATTTCTATTTCTGCCCCTCATAGAAATAGAAATTATACAACTAGTATCTACACATTAGGTCCATAACACATATACCCTTAAGCCTATTAACTAAATTGAATCACTTAAATTGTAGGCCTCTTATAAATGATAACACCACATTTAATTATGTAGTCTCATTGAGACATTATCTAACAATATGAAATAATTATTTTTTTAAGTCTTTGTTTGAGATGTGGATTGACTTTTTAACTTTTTAATTATTTTATTCTGGGGCTAAAACGTTTGGTTTGGGATGAATTTTTTTGACTTTTGAGAAAGAAAAAATAAAATAATTATGATTTAGATGTGACATTTTGTCTTATTAACTTTTTAATCTATTTTGTCTTTTTGTAACTAAAATAGACAAAAAAAAATTACCCCAAACATAGTCTAAGTTGGCGAATAGTGATACCAAATTGTTATTACTTTTTTTTAAACCAAATAAAATGAGAATTTTTAACGGAATGACTAGTTATTCTAAATGTCATTCTAGTGAAATCAAATACTAGCTTAATATTCACCCCGCCAAAAAAAATACTACCTTAACATATAAAACAATTATCGATATGTGATATTACCATATAGGACACTTTATTCTAATACAATTATTAATATGTAATATTACTATCTAATAATAAAAGAAAACAGACACATTAGATCGAACCTTTGACTGGCCAAAACAAACTCCTATTTTTGGCTCCGAAAATCTTTTTTCAAATTAAAAAAAAAAAGTTAGTATGCAGTTTTAAAATCCTTTCCATGACTTTTGCTTGACTGAGCAAACCTTACTATTTAAACATAATCACATTTTCACACAATTCAAATAGCAAAATAGTACATTATTAATGCCCGACTAGCTCTGTACAAACATTACATTTAATTTAAATTTTTTTTTTTTTTTCTTTCATAAGAATGATGTTAGAAAAGTTGATCTAGATATATAGTTACAATTGAACACACTTCAATAATTGCCAAATAGTGGCTTCATTGGGGAAGAATGGGTTGAGTGGATTTGGAGCTATTTTAGTCATAAAAAGACAAAATAGTGTTTTCGAGCTCCCCCTAATCTCCCGAATTCCATTTTTTTTTTTTTTTTCTTCAACAGGAAGAAGAAGACGGAGGGGCAGCAGGAGGGGGAGGGGGACTGGAGGGGGCCTAGAAAATGGGCCGGAGGCTGAGGGCTGGAGGTCGTCGGCGATGGAAGAGGCGACGAGGCATGGCGCGGCGACGGAGGGCAAGGCCGATCGGCGACGGAGGGCTGGACGATGGCGATCGGCGACGGATCTGCGACGATCGGCGGCTGGCGGGGCGACGATCGGCGGCTCTCTCTCCCTCCCTCCCTCTGCTTCTCTCTCTCTCTCTCTCTCTCTCTCTCTCTCTCTCTCTCTCTCTCTTCCCCTCTGCTTCTCCCTCCCTCCCTCTGCTTCTCTCGCCGAAAATGGAAGAAAAAAGAAAAAAAAAAAAAAAAGAAAAAATCCCCAAAACGACGTCGTTTTGGGGATTAGGGGGATTAAGGGGAGCCAAATTCGAGCTCTCAATCATTATTCAAGACAAAATAGACTTTTTAACCCAATAACATAAAACATCATATTCAACTCGTAAGCATTACATTTTTTCTCTCACAAAAAGTCAAAAAAAAACCAAAAAAAAACCTTTCTGAGGTTTTTTAGCCCTAAATTAAAATAACTAAAAAATCAAAAAGTCAAAAAATTAACCCACCTCCCAAACGAACCCAGTGTATTATTAGTGCCCGGACAACCCTGTACAAACATTATATTAAAAAATAAAATAAAATAAAATAAAATTATTCTCATAATAATGACAAAAAAAGTTGCTTTAAACAAAACATAAGTAGATTATAAATATTGGTTTAAAAATAGAATAAGTGTTTTCTCTGCCTTGTAGTTTCGTTTGGCATTAAGGTAAAAAAAATCATATTTTCTTTTATTTTTTGTTTTGTTAGTGATTTTTTTTTTCAAATTTGTTTCAAGATTTTTTTTTTTTTTGGTTTTTTGGTTTATCTAATGTAGAAAAATCTTCAAAAGTAAAAAATCCTAAAAGCCAAAGGAAGCTAATTGTTTTTTTTATTTATTTTTATTTTTAGTAAACTTTTTTTTGGATTAATTTTTAATCTTTTATTACTTTTCTGATTCATCTAGTTAAATAATTGCAAACTAGAACATTATTGTGCCCAGCCGACCCTGTACAGACATTACATTCAATTTTTTTCTCATTATTTAAAAAGTTGCTCTGAACGAGCCATACGTAGATTACGAATATTGTGTTCTGTGCATTAGCATTATGGCTTTGTTTGACATCCAACTACAAAAATGATTTTTTAAAATGATTTTTTTCTTGTCTTTAGTATTAATTTTCTTTTTTACTGAAAACAAAAACAAGCTAGTTGTCATTTACTTTTTTTACCTTTTTTTTTAATTTTATTTTTTTTAAAACTTTTTTGATTCGTTTAGTTAAGTAGATTTTAAAAGTTTAAAACTTTTATAAAAAAAAAGAAAATTAAACAAAATAAATCAAGTGAATATTAATATTGTTCCCTAATCATTTTAGATGTGTTCATTTTGACTTAATGCACTCATGTTATCGGCTCATTCAAAAATGAACCTTGTTTGGTTTGTGTTGAAGAAAACTTAAAGAGAAAAAAAATAGTTTGATAAAAATAAATATTAAAAATATAATTTTAAATTTAAAAAAAAATTCTTTCTATCCTCCCAAAAATAAAATTATATAAAATGATATGTGTTTTTGATTTTTTTTTTATTTCTTTCACCAAATTAATTATTTTAAAAGAACATAAATTGCAAAATATATATATACACGAATGTTATATCAATTATATTTTTTAAATTATAAGTCCTTGAAATAATAACCATAATTCATTCCATTACAATTATTAAATAACAATACAACTCTGAATAAAGTATCCTTCCATTCATGTGATTTCATTGTACAAAAGGTAACACATGTAGTTATACATTCATAAGTCCTAACCCTAAATTTATAGTATGTGCCACAAGTTAATGGTATGAAATAAAAGTTAAACAGATATACAAATGCCTTAATGACTACAATTTTTCAAGACAATACTTGGTTACAACAAAAGTGAGTTTCAACTCAATACAACTTAAGCCCTAAGTTTGTACAAAATAATTACAACAACAGTAAAAAGAAGCCCTTGGCTCCAGGTCCTCCCAAGCTATGGCCTTGGCAGAAGTATATCATCAGCATCTGAAAATGATTTTTTACATAGGGTGAGCCGAAACTCAGTAGAGATACTCTAACATAGTGTATCAATCTTAACAAAGCTATAAGGTGAATGCATATGCAATGCTCGTGCCAAAACATTTTTTTATATCTCTTTTCAAATCATGCAATGTCAGGTTTATATTACAATTCATTAAATCATTTCCTTTACAATAGAAAACAGGACAGTGAATACAACACTATGAATCTCTAGGTACGTACATGCATGTAGGCTATACAAGCACTACCAATTGCCATTTTTACTGGTACCAACCAGAAGGTTTGGCACCTTACTGCGCGAGTTTTTGGATTTTCACCAAGGACACAAAGACCAACAATAATACCACAAACTATCTCCTATCCAGATTCATCAAGATATTCACCATTTTTTCTCAAAATAACATTTTCAATGTGTCAAGTATGCAACAATGCTCAATGCAAATGGATGAAAAATTAATTTCAATTCTCCTAATTCTCATGCAATTTCTACAACAATCATAGCTATCATTTATCGATAGTCCAAAGCAGATATTTCTAAACAGACAGATAATTTTCAATAAAGATAAACCTCCCAAAATTTCAAGATGGGAGTGATAATGCATATCTAACTCCACCATCATCATCATCACCGCACCAATTCCATAAAATCTAACATCATTTCCATTTCTTCTTTACAAAATCAAATATACAAATTTAGGGCAAAATCTCATTTCCTTTATAAATCAATTCCAAGGATAAAAATCCACCATTTTATCACAACTCAACCACATTTACAAACCTACAATCATTTCCAAGAAACCATTTTGAAAACCCCTCTTTTGATTTCAAAACCAAAACCCTAGGTTTATCTAAAAATCCCCAAATCACAATATTGTTTAGAAAAACAAATAACCAAGTTAAAAATCATACAAAAGTGTGGAGAAATCCCTACCTCAAAGTTATAGACAAGGAAGATCAATGGTTGGAACTTGATGAAGGCCTAAAACGAATTTTGCTCAATCAGAAGAAAGCTCTAGGCAAACTCTATCATTTTTCCCAAAGGACAATGGTGTAGAAATCAACAGATCAAGGTGTATTTGAGGTTTAGAGATGGTTTCTAGAGGGAGAGAAAAAAGATCTGAGATTTTAGAATATTTAGAGAGAGAGAGAGAGAGAGAGAGAGAGAGATAGAGAGAGAAGTGAGAAAATGACTCAAAATGTGACTTTTACGAAGTGATATATGCGCAGATCGCTCGAGCGACCAGATACAATAAGTGAGACTGCTTGAGCAAACAAGTGACCGCTTGAGCGAAGAACACCACCCTCTAGTACTTTTGCAGACCTGCAAAAGTACTAAGAGTTCGCAAAGGCCGCTCGAGCACAAGAAGGACTGCTCGAGCTGCAACCATCGAGTGCAAGAAACACAGCTCGAGCAAAAAAAATACCCTCCCAGTACATTTGCAAACCTGCAAATATACTGGAAGTTCTCAAAGACCGCTCAGCGACCAAAGGACCGCTCGACCAAAATCTAGGCAACAGTTCTATTGAAAACAAACCCCCGAATTGTTCCAAACGCAATAAAAACATCCAAACGACCAAATTCAATCAAGAATAAAATGATACAAGATATGAACAACCAAATAAAATAAGGAATCTCGGATCCAAAACAATAAATGGGTCGAGTCTAAACTGGAACCATTATAATAAATATTTCAATTGAAAATTAAATAAACGCAAAAAAATCATATCATTCTTTAAAAAAAAAATGGATAAATTATACAATTAGTTTCAACAGTTTATGTAAAGTATCACTATAGTTTCTATAATTTCAATCTGAACAATTTAAACCATACACTTTCAGTTTTATTATAATATGGTCCATCCGTTATGCGCCATTAACATTTAAAAATAAATAAATAAATAAATAAACTTGCAACACTTGAGGTATTAAAATAGAATTCAAAATAAATTATAGAGTTTTCATTCAAATTATAGCATTAAGTAATGGAGTATAGGTGATAAACGAATCAAACAAGTCGAGTTCAACTTGTTAAAAGTTTGTTCGAGTTTCATTCGTTAAGTAAACAACTTAATCTTGAACACATTTTGAAGCTCGTTACAATTTTCAAAACAAGCTTGAATAATCAACTGCTCAATTAGCTCGATTCATTAAACTTAAAACTATATAAAAATATTAAACTACTAAAGTTCGGCTGAACAAAAACTCATTTGAGATTCACTTGAAATTATCATAAATCAAATTTGAACAAATTTTAAAATTTATTAAAATTTTTAAATTAAAATTGAACAATTAATTGTTTAATTCGTTTATCACCATTATAACGGATTTAAATTATTTAAATTAAAACTATAAGGATTAAAGTGATGTTTCACTCAAATTATTGGGGCAAACCGTGTAATTTAACTAATTATTTTATTATATTTTTTTATTTTTGTTTATATATGATTTTTTTTTTTTTTTGGTTACTTCGGAAATGGAAAGAAAAAAAGGGGCTAAGCCTGTTCCCTAGACAATCCTATCATGTTTGCAATAATAAGACTTCTAATTTCCATCGGTGGATCGTTCACCACCAACATATCTTCGGGTTGTTGAGCTCCAAACTTCGCCAAGGCGTCGGCACAAAGGTTCCCTTCCTTCCAAACGTGTTGGACAGTGCATTGGCATCCTCTGAGCAAGATCTTAGAGTCTTCCACCAGATTCTTGAAAGGGCAGTTGTCTCCTAATTCTTCATTCATCAATTGCACCACCTGCATCGCATCTGTTTTAATGATGACATTGTTCATTCCTTTTCGTAGTATGACTGTGAGTCCCTTGTACAGGGCCCATAATTCAGCCTCAAGACTTGTTCCTGGTTGCAATCGTCCATAGTAACCACACACCCAAGCACCTCTTTTGTCTCAGATCAGCCCACCAAAGCCTCCATCTCCTCCAGTTTTCCTGCTGCCATCGGTGTTAAGTTTCAGCCTTCCTATAGGTGGTAAACACCAGTTAACTAGTCTAAATGAGGGTCTGGATTGTGGTACAAGCTGGAGGAAAGCTTGATGGATTTCTCGAGAGTAATCAAAAATGAATTTTTCACTCTCTTGGTTACTAACAGTTTTTCTTTCGAAAACAAAACCATTTCTATTTTTCCATATTTTCCACAAAGCCATAACAAAAATAGTATACCAAGAGAGCTGATCATTAAGATGGTTTTTACTTTTAGCATTCCTCTTGAGCAAATCCATCCAAGGCCTCCTCAGCATATCTATATACCAGTGTTTATCAAAAATAGTGAGCCACACTTCTTTTGCCAAGTAGTAGCCTCTAAATAAATGATTCATATCCTCAACCCCATTGCATCTAGGACATTGAGGATTATTAGTTAAGCCTCTCTTCAATCTTATTTGATTGGTAAGCAGCTTTCCATGAAACACAGTCCACAAGAAACCTTAAGTTTCTGTGGTAATCTCAGTTTCCACACCTAAAACCAGTCCTCCTCCTTGTTCTCATTTCCTTGTAACAGTTCATACACAAAAGAAATAGTAAATTCTCCACCAAGAGATCCCTTCCAGACAAGAGTATCCATCCCAGTGTTTCTGGGGGGTGGAGCCCAGAATCAGAGCAGCTAGTGGATGGGAAAAGTTATCTGTAACCAGATGACATCCCATTTCCCATCTGTCCCCAGCAACTCTTTCAAATTGGTAATGTGATTAGCATAAGTATGAATAGATTGTGTAGTGCCAGAGACAGTGTGTAGACCGCCCCGAACTCCACTCCGCGCGCGAGGGCGCGAATTGTAGTTCATAGCTACTACAGTTCAGACTCCTGCCACGGTTCTGAATCTAATCTCACAAAGTGCAATGTAAGACTGATAAATCACCAAAGAGTCCAAATCCGGCAAATCATTTTGGAAAATCGATTTTAATCAAAAGCGCCAAACATGGACTGCTTTGCCAGATTTTAGAGTCGCCACCTCAATATTTTGTTTTTGGAAAATTTAGAAACCCTAACTCATGCCTAAGGCCACGTGTCCGTCATCACCAAAGTTCCCTCGGCTCGGGAACTTGTACGAGAGGGAAAAGTCCTGAAATGAGCATCCTCGCTCGCCTGATTAAAGATCGGCCTCTACTAACATGATATGTTATTTTGAAAACACATGTGTTCTTATTCTGGTTATTTAGCTAACTTACTATGTGATGCGCACAACAAAAAAGTATAGACTCAATCACGCGGATTGGAACAAAACATCTCAATGTTTGTTTTTGAAAATGGTTTGAAGTTGCTACTCGCAAGTAGGCTAAGATGCGGATTTGCTACTCTCAAGTGGGCTTAGAAAGAAAACATGATTTTGCCACTTCAAGTGGGCTTAAAACTCACAATCATCGAGTTGTTCCAATCCATGCAATCAAGCCTTCACCCACAGGCATTCAAACAGTTATAGCAGTTAAGCAAATAGCCTCATGGCAAGCATGCTATCATAGCAGCACTTACACACATGCAAGATGCTAAAGCATAAATACTCACAGTGTACTCCGAGCCAAAAAAGAAGCTAGTTAGTAATTAATGCATGATCCTAGCTATGTTAACAATGCCTAATGCAGTACATGCAAAAAAATGCGACTAAATAGGCTCGGCTATCTAAGATGGCATAATAATGCAACACTTGATAACATGCTGTTAAACACGTATTCAAGTAAATGTATTGAAATACAATGTAATTTGAATGATGCGCCGAGCCTGGTGCATGCAATACGAATGAATGATGCACGCATGCAAACATAAGTATGCTAATTGAAACATGCCCTAAAACTAACCAATGAAAGCTGATAAGTGAAAGGAAGAAAGAAATAAGGGTTGGAAGACATGCATCACACACACGCACACTTATTACAACATTTGCCCTATTGACGGAGGGTCCGAATGAATCAACTAACTAGCTACGCTAAGCTAATTAATTACAAACCGAATTGAAACTAGCTATACTAAGCTAATTAGAATATTACAACGCAGATTAAACTAATTAATTACAAAACAAGTAATTAACTACAACTAGCTAGTAACGTGGTAAAAATAGCCTTGCGGGCGAGAGAGGCATGCATGCTCGATCTCGTCCTCCCGGAAATCCACCACCTTGTCTCAAGATGCCTCTGTTTGCACACTTTCTGTACTTCTGAAAATTGTGCCCCACCTTAGGGACATGCTGAGGGATGGTCGGCCAAGAGGGATGGCCATCGGCCAAAGTTGATAGCCAATTGGCAGATTTGGGTGGTCGGCCAGCAGATTTGATGGCCGATCGGCCACTGCTTCCTGCAATTTCTCATTTTTGCTGCAACAGAGCACAAACAGAAGCATAGCAGTGTATTTGCAAGAAAATGTATGCACAACCACCCTCCCTATCATTTCTTAAGCTCAAGAGGGTGTAATACTCGGCTCTGGAGCCATCAATGACGCATCTCAATGTATGATGGCCAAGGAGGCCGAGTTGCGCAAATTAATATCAATGAATGCACACAATAGCACATAAGACTCGATGAACCTCTACTTTATCATACATGATCAAAGGTGTCGGTGACCTAAGGAATGAGGCACATTTCATCACTTAGAGTATGAAACGTGCAACATTCCTCGTGTTTGGATTGACATCCAACCCAAACACAATGGCAACACACAATATGCTAACACAATGCAATGCAACAACATGCAAACACAATGCAATGCGACAACATGCAAACAACATGAACATGGCAAGGGCTATGTAATGCAATACTCAACGGACCAAACCAACCTCAAAGAAGCCTTATGCATACGAAGACAATGGCCAAAACATGTTGAAAATGAAGTCTAAAAGCAAATGCAAGCATGCATACACATTGGTTCACAAACAAGGCATGAAGACATAACTCTCAAACACATTGAAGAAATGGAAAATGTGAGAGTGTGGCAATGAAATATGCTCTGAAATCATGTAAGGAATAATGCCAAATCATGTACATAACATAAGCATAGCATGTTAGGAGGCCAAAGCTTAAGGATAGCAAAGGGACTTGTACCATAGCCATATCAAGCAAGCCCCAAAGGGCCAAGGCGACTCAAAACAATCCAAGGCAAGCCAAAACAAGGCCAAAACATGCATGGACTAGAGCTAACACATGCTAGAATAAAAGGCATGAAGCATGAAGCATACATGGCCAATGAGGAGGATTACACTACACCTATCAAAATCAAGCATGAGACGACTTTACCAACAAAAATTAGAGTTACGGCATATCAAAATAACACAAAAAATGTACTAAGATGGCAGCCCAAAAGTTTAGACAAGATGGCGTACATATTGGCTCATATTTAAGGCATAAAGCACAACCTTTCAAAAGCATTGAAAGAGTGACACATGTGAGAGTGTGACCACACTACACACACTGAAATCACATACCAAATGATGCTAAATCATGCAAATAGCCCAAGCAATGCATGCTAGTGACTTGGAAACTAAAAACTAGTGAGCAAGATTGCACTATGGCTATGCAAAGCAAGGCATGCATGACCAAAACAACATCAAACAGAGCTTAAGCATGGCAAAACATGAGTGAAAGCTTCCTGGAGTGGAGCCAAAAGCATGCTAAAATGATGGTCCAAAGCATGATGCATGTTAAGGCTATAAGGAGGATTGCACTACAAGCGCAAGGAGCATGCAAGAGGCAATCAAACCAAGCCAAAACAGAGTTAAGACATGATAAAATAACACCAAAAATATGCTGAGATAGGACCAAAACATGCTAGAAAGACATGCTACTTTGATGAGCCATTAACACAAACAAACCAAGGAAGAGGATGGGGGACAACCCCCACCCATTTGGGGCCTCAAAACGCACTTTCTACCACTGAAAATCCACTAGATTTCAGTGGCTAAAAGGCCAAGAAAATGTGATCTCGAAGGCCTAAAAGGATGGCATAAAACAAGGCCAAACAAGGCACAAAAAGGGGTAGACCACCCCCAACACCAAAGATGCCTCAAAGAAACACTTTAAGCACTTGAAAATGAAGCTTTTTACAGTTGAAAGCTAAGCCAAAATAAGTATGCAAATATGGCTAAGTAAGCTATGAAAACAAAGCTTTAAAGAGGTAAGAGACTCACCCTTGAAGAACCACTTCAAGACAGCAACTTCTGAGGTAAAAACCAAACCAAAACCACTCAAATGCAACCTCCAAGAACCTCAGCTCAGTAGTAAAGGTGTTTCACTAGGTGTTTGTGTGCAAAAGTGTGAAGAAATGACACTTTTGAGCACAAACAAGCACAAATATAGAGAGAGAGGAAGAAATATAGAGAGAGAGAGATATATGTTTTTGTATTTTCAATTTTTAGAACCTCTGGAAAGGGAGAGGGACCTCCCCTCTTATAGAAATCCAAGTTTCAAGCTTGTTGAACAAGCTAGAAGCTTGGTTCAATCCCTCTATACACGTGTATGGAGGATGAGTTCTGTGCTCACCAGCTGACACAGCTGGCAAAGAAATATCTGCAAAAGCAAATAAAAAAGGCCTCGGCCAACAAACATGGCCGGCCGGTCAAAAATGGTGTCGACCGACCACCACTAATGGCCGATGGAAAGAAGGAAAGTCCGATAGGCATGAGGCCTGGCCGATGGGTTGTGGGGCTAGCCAACAAGCCACCTCCTTCCCTCAGAAACAAAGCCACAAGCTTTTGGTCCACAACCAAACACAAAACAGACAAGTTGAGAGGCTCCAAGACAAGGCGCGCAGCCAAAACCTTCAGAAACTCAAAACGAACACGAGCATGGATGATCATCGAGTGTTCGAACGATGATGTCCAAGTCTTGAGGACGATAAAAAATGGAGTGTCTACACAGTGTCTTCAAAGGAACTGTTTCCACACCACCAATCTTTCCAAACATTCACAGACTTGCCATCACTAATGCTCAACTTTACACCTTTCGTTAAGAGAGGTTTAGTGCTCATCATGCCTCTCCAAATATGGAAAGCATCCCTGCCTTTCTGGCAATCAAAGAAGAAAGTTTTGTTTAAGTATTTATTTCTTAAAACCTCACACCACAGACTGTCTCTATAGCTAATCAGATTCCATCCCAACTTTAAGATCAAAGCTAGGTTCTGATCCCTAGCTTTTTTAATCCCTAGGCCACCATTTTTTTTTCATTTTACACACAACATCCCATTTGACATGGTGGATTTCTTCTTTTCCAGAGTATCCCCCAAGAGAAAGTTTCTATTTATACTATCGATTTCATTGCAAAACTTGGATGACAAAAGCATAATCTACATAGCATAAGAAGGGATAGCAGATGCCGCAAATTGGATTAGAGTAGCTCTACCAACCATGGATAAAGTATTATTTTTCCATCCTGCCAACCTCTTTTGCATCTTCTCTAAAATGTGGGTGAAAATACCCCTGGTAACTCTGCCATTAATGATAGAGACACCCAAGTATCTCCCTAAATCAGAGGTAAGAGGGATGCCACACATGGTACTAATTTTTTTAGCACTCCTCCTATCAATGTTAGGAGATACAAAGAGTTTGGATTTATGTGAATTGATTTTCAAACTAGAAATATCACAAAACTCATCCATGACCTTCATGATAGTACTACAATTGGAAGTAGTAGTCTGTCCAAAAAGCATTAAGTCATCAGCAAATAAAAGATGAGTGAGTTTAGGCCTCCCTCTAGAAGTCTCCACTCCCTTCCAAGCTTTATTATCACCTTGAAAACTGATCATATTAGATAACCTCTTTTGCATCTTCGTTTGGCAAATATTTGTTTTAAGTTAAAAGTCAAAAATTATTAAAAAAATCAAAACGCCTATAATTTATATTAAAAAGTCAAAAATTTTCATTTTCCTTTTATTTTTGTATACCTTTTCGTAAAAAATTAAAAAGTCACTCCAAATATATTAATTTTTTTATCTCATATTTTAGTCAAAAAATTAAAGATTTCCAAACGAGTCGTTTAGGAACATGTTATTTTAGTAATTTTTTAATTTTTACGAAAAAATATATAAAAAATAAAAAAACTCTTTTTTTTTAATATTTTAATATAAATTATAAATTATTAATTTTTTTAATAACTTTTTAATTTTTAAACTAAAATTCTTGCATGCCAAACGAGGCTAGTTAAAGTGGTTAGATGCGTCTTAATTTGGAGAATAGGACACGCGTCTAGACACAGATGAATTACTTGAACGACCCACGTGAATGAAAGCGGGAATACATGGTGTTGTTGTGGGTAGCCCCCCCCCCCCTCTCTCTCTCTCTCTCTCTCTCTCTCTCTCTCTCTCTCTCTCACACACACACACACACACACACACACACACACACACACACACACACACACACACACACACACACACACCCCAAACAACACAAACACAAACACAAACTTTAGACAGACCGACCTCTTTAATGCTCCAACTCAATTAAAATAAAATAAAAACTCAACTTTTATATACTAAAGCTTTTGTTCAGAATATGAGTTAACTTTTTAGTTTTTTTTTTTTTTGACTTTTTAATTATTTTAATTTAGGACTAAACATCTTTATTTGGGATGAATTTTTTTAGTTTTTTTTTTATTTTTATAAGAAAAAAATAAAATTATTATAATTTAGATGTGACATTTTATTTTATTAATTTTTTAATTTATTCTTTTTTTTTTTTTGTAGTTAAAATAGCTAGAAAAGCCCATGCCAAACATAACCTAAGGCCTCATTTGGCATATGTTATTTTAATAATTTTTTATTTTTTAATTAAAATATAAGATAAAAAATTAATATATTTAGAATAATTTTTTGATTTTTTATTAAAAATATATATTTAAAATAAATAAATAAATAAATTTTAACTTTTTGATATAAATTATAGCTTTTTAATTTTTTTAATGACTTTTTAATTTTTAGATTTTAATTTTTAGATTAAAATGTTAAAAATTGTCAAAAGAGACTCAACACTTACCATTTGACTTTCTTAAACGGGCGAAATAGATCTATTTTAAGAAGTGATTTTTTTTAATTTATTAATTTATTATAAAAATATAATATAACTTAAATAAATTAATAAATTGATTGTTTTAAGAAGGATGATTCTCTCTCTCTTCAATGTGTGTATTGTTGAATATATATATGTCTACAGGGGAAATGACGGCCATTCAAAGAGGACAAAAATGTTGCAATCGTGGCTTAATACCAATTGGGATTGGTGGGGACCTCATTGACTCTCCTGAACCTTCCATGTGTTCTCATTTATTACTTTTAGATTTTTGTTTCTTAAAACATGTTAGCTCAAAAAATTTATCAACTAATAATTTTATCAAAATGTCAATATGAATATAGAGTAATGCTAGAGATTCAAATATTATTAAAAGTTTTATTAAATGTCTTATATGGGTGTGGGACCCATACAATGTGGGTCTCATGTGGGTCCCACACCCATGTGAGACATTTGGTAAAACTTTTTGATAGAATTTTGGGACCTCTAGCATTTTTGATGAATATAGGACCCACATTTATATAAGATTTCATTTATATTAGATATTTAATAAAAATATTAATAAATTTCCTAATAGCTTTAACATCAGTTTTAGGTCATGTTTGTTTGACGGATTAGGTTAGATGAGATTATTAGTAAGATGATTATTAGTGAAGGGATTGTTAATGCGTGAATTATTAGTGAGGGGATTAAGTAAAAATGTATTTGTTTTGATGATAGTGTAAGAGATGATTAGTGATAGGATTGTTAAATTATTTTTATATAAAATAAATAAATAAATTATTTCTATATTGAAAAAATTAAAACAAATATTAAAACAAATAGGTGCACTTGGTAAAAAAAATAAAATTAAAAAAATAAATTTTTTATATAAAATAGACTTAATCCCTTTACTATTTTCCTAATCCTACCTAAAATTCACCTAAGTTAATCCCCCTACAGAGGGGATTACTAAACCCCTTACACTACTAATCCTATGACATTTTCTTACATCCAAACAAGGTTTTGGTAAGTCCCACGGATTGGTAATCCAATCCACCCACCCAAACCCCCAGTCAAACATGCCCTTGCTTCTTTTTCTTACCTTGGAAAATTATCCTTAATTGCTTCTTGTGTTTTTATTTTATTTTGTTTTAAAAATAAAAAATTAGCATTTTTAAATTCACAAATTCACTTAAGTTGGGTTTGATTAATTGATTTAGGAAGAGATTTGAAAATAAAAAAAGAATAAAATATAATTACATTTCACACATCATTTTCTTTTTTTCTTTCCAAATCTCTTTCTAAATTCATAAATCAAATACAATGTTAATGATATAGTAAAAGAGTTAAGCGCTATATCATTACATGAATAATAAATTAAAAATTAGCAATTATCATAATATATCATTGTGAGTGGAAATTATGATTTTTGAGGCTTCAAACTTTTCTCTTTTTGATTTCGCAATTCGATTCCACAGTTTTATAGTTACAAATTCAGTTTAGAAATCAGATTATTTAGAACCATTAGAAGAAAAGCTTTCAATAATATTTAGAATTAGCCTATTATTAGAATGTCCATCCAATTGGATTTATGGGCTCCATGCCCTAATTAAGTGATATTAACCATTTATTTTATGGATTCTTATGTATAGATCATGTATGAAAATAATTAGATTGATTCGATAATTATAATCATATGATTTAATGATATTTGTTTTAAAAAAGAAAAAATAGAAAATCATACTTATTGTTTTTCATTTAACAACAAATTTAATAAAATTATGTGATTATTAGATCAAATTAAATTAATTTTTTTAATAAATAATTTATAGGGTAAATTACACTGACCTTCCATAAAATTTAGAAAAAATATAACAAATCTCATAGTTTTTGAATTATTACATTAGGCTCTCCTAAAGTTTAAATTTACATAATACTCAATTCTTTTTTTATCAATCACTAGTATATGAACCGTGTTATGCACGATTAAACAAATAATTAAAAACAATTTTAAAATTAAAAAAATAAAATAAAATTTATTTAAAAAGTATAAAAAATAATTTAGAATACACGATCTATTTTAAAAATTATACTTATTGTTTTTTATTTAACAACAAATTTAATAAAATTACGTGATTATTAGATCAAATTAAATTAATTTTTTTAATAAATAATTTATAGGGTAAATTACACTGACCTTCCATAAAATTTAGAGAAAATACAACAAATCTCATAATTTTTACATTATTACATTAGGCTCTCCTAAGGTTAAATTTACATAAGACTCAATTCTTTTTTATCAATCACTAGTATATGAACAATTTTAAAATTAAAAAAATATATATATATTAATTTATTTAAAAAGTATAAAAAATAATTTAGAATTTTAACTATTTTATTAGAATATATATTACAGTTATTATGTCATTAAATGTATATGCTACGTTCACAATAGAAAAAGATGTCGTAATTTAATTGGTAAAGATAAAAAAATAGAATAAATTAAAAAAATATATTTATGATAAAATAAAAATGCATTTCGTTTTATAAATATTTTAGTTTTAATTTATTTTATGTTAAAGTTTGTCATAAAACTTAAACATACATTTTAAAAATAAAACAATATATATTTTGATAAAACCGCTAAAATCGGTCAAAAGACCAACCAATTTACACAAAAATTAATTAATTAAAATTTTTAATTTTTATTTTATTTTAAAATTTAAATTGTCTTAAACTGAAACATGCACAACGTTTTAACATTAAATAAGAGTATAATGTTCACTTTGTATAAATGAAACTACTCACTTTTTTTTTTTTTTCTGATGTGAGATTGTGTAAAATAAAAGTTAACAATTGTTTGGTTAGAAAGTTTATTTCGAATCAAGCAATTTCAATCGTTTAATATTCAATTAGATCAATCTTTAGTTTAATTTAAATCAAACAAAACTAACTAATATATTTGATAAAACTACTAAAATCGCAATTAAGCCAGCAAATCAATCAAACCGAAAATAGTTTAGCCTAATCGGCTAGGTCAAAAGACCAAACAATTTATACAAAAATGAATGAATTAAAACTTTTAATTTTTATTTTTATTTTAAAATTTAAAACTGTCTTGAACTGAAATATGCATAATACTATAATATTAAATGGGAGCATAATGTTCACTTTATATAAGTGAAACAACTCACTTTTTCTTTTTTCCCCAATATTGGATTATAAAATAAAAATAATAATTGTTTGGCGTACAAATTTATTTCTAATCAAATAATCTTAGCCATTCAATATTTAATCAGGTCAATTTTTAATTTATTTCAAATCAAACAAATCTAACAAATATATTTTGATAAAATCGCTAAAATCACAATTAAGTGAATCAGTCAAATCGAAAATGATTTAGCCTAATCAGCTAGATTAAAAGGCCAACTAAGGCCTCGTTTGGCAAGGGGTTTTCTTCGCCAAAAAGTCAAAAAGTCACTTAAAAAATCAAAAAGCCAACAATCTATACCAAAAAGTCAAAGATTCTCTTTTCTCTCTACTTTTTGCACATCTTTTCATAAAAAATCAAAAAGTCATTCCAAACATACTAATTTTTTTACATCATATTTTAGCCCAAAAACTAAAAAGTTACTAAAAAAACCTATTTTCAAACGAGGCCTAACTTACACAAAAATTAATTATATAAACTTTTAAATTTTATTTTAAAACTTAAATTGTCTTGAATTGAAATATACACAACATTACAATATTAAATGGGAGTATAAGATTTACTTGAAAGTGAAGCAACTCATTTTTTTCTTCTTTTCTCAATGTGGGATTGTAAAATAAAAATTAATAATTATTTAGGTGGAAAGTTTATTTCTAATTAAGCAATATCAGCCATTCAATCTTTAATTAGGTTAATTTTTAGTTTACTTCGAATCAAACAAACCAATATATTTTGATAATAGTGCTAAAATCTCGATTAAACTAGCGAGTTAATCAAAACGAAAACGGTTCATCTTAATCAGATAGGTCAAAAAATCAACTAATTTATACAAAGATTAATTAATTAAAATTTTTAAAATTTATTTTATTAAAATTTAAACTGTCTTGAATTGAAGCATGCATAACTCTATAATATTAAATGAGAGTATAAGATTCACTTTGAGCATGTTTGTTTTGAAGTATAAGGGTGTGGGATTGGACTATTAGTCCCACCGGACTAATAATCCATTGTTTGTTTGGAAAATTTTGCTCTGGACTAATAGTCCCCCCGGACTATTAGTCTCACAAATATGGGACTATCCTATCCCATGGGGGGGATGGGATAGAAACCATGGGATTGGTATCCCATGGGATTATTTAGTGAAATATCCATTTTACCCTCCATGCTATTACTTAGTAAACAATTAGAAAATAGTAAAATAGTCTTTTGAACATTTATAAATTATTTTTTTAGTGTTGTTAATTTAAAATTATATATTAAATAAAAATTTAAATTATAAATTATAAATTAAATTAATTAAAAATAATAAATTAAATTATGGCCTTATAAATTAAATTTTTTTAGTGTTGTTAAAAAATTAAATTTACATATTAAATAAAATTATTTTTTAGTGTTGTTTAATTTAAAACTATATTTAAATAAAAATTATAAGTTATAAGTTAAATTTATTTAAAATAATAAATTATAAATTATGGCCTTATAAATTAAATTGTTTTAGTATTGTTGAAAATTTAATTTGTATATTAAATATAATTATTTTTTTATTGTCGTTAATTTAAAATTATATATTAAATAAATAATATAAATTATAAATTATAAATTTAATTTAATTGAAAAATAATAAATTAAAAATTATGGCCTTACAAATTAAATTTTTTAGTGTTGTTAAAAAATTAAATTTACATATTAAATAAAATTATTTTTTAGTATTGTTAATTTAAAATTATATATTAAATATAAATTATAAATTATAAGTTAAATTTATTTAAAAATAATAAATTATAAATTATGGCTTTATAAATTAAATTTTTTAGTATTGTTGAAAATTTAATTTATATATTAAATAAATTATTTTTTATTGTCGTTAATTTAAAATTATATATTAATAAAATATAAATTATAAATTATAAATTTAATTTAATTGAAAATAATAAAAAAATTATGGCCTTATAAATTAAATTTTTTTAGTGTTGTTAAATTATAATTATAGATTATAAATTTAAAATTATATATTAAATAAAAATGATAAATTACAATGGTAAAATAGTCTTTTGAACATTTATCCTTATCCAATCCGTCTAACCAAACATTGGATTCACTAAAATTAGTCCAATCCAAACATTTAATCCCATGACTAAATAAACATAGGATACAAATCCAATCTAACCAAATAGTCCCGGAACAATGTATCCGGGACTAACAGTCTAATGGATTATAATTCCCCCTTATCCAGTCCGTCCAAACAAACGCACCATTTATATAAGTGAAACAACTCACTTTTTCTTTATTTTCCCGATGTGAAATTATAAAATAAAAATTAACAATTTTGCTGTGATGAAATTTATTTGTAGTAAAGTAATCTGAGCCGTTTTTTAGTTGAAACGGTTCATACCATTCTAACCATTTAAATCTCTAAGACATTTTCAAAAATCATTTTTATTATATAGATATATATTAAGGAAATATATATTTTCTTTTTAAAAATCATAAATCACGACTAATTAGAGTTTTATTTTTATATGGTTAAATAAAAGTTAACTAATGAAAAAAATTTTAATTGTTTAAAATTAAGAAAATTAAAAAAATTAGTATGAGATATTAAAACTCTCATAAGATTTCTCATTAAAAATCCAATTTTCCTTAATATATATATATATATATATATTTGTTGATCACATCGATGAAAAAATGATATTATTATCTCATTTATATTGAAATATATATTTTTTCTTATTTGTCTTTACTATTTTTTATTGATTTGGTATTTTTAAACTTGTTAAACGAAAAATCAACATAATTATACTAAAACTATGAACTTATTTAAATTTTCTCTAAACTTCATAAAAAAGTAATATAATTTACTCTAATTTATGTCTAGAAACCTATAAAATTAAGATTATTAAAATATGAGTAGTGACAAGTCCCATGATTTCACATAAAATACATCCGCTTCCCTCCAATTATACAATTACAAAAACATTAGAAAGTCGTACGATATTACAGCACCGTTTGGGAAGAAGGTTTGTAGGTTTTTTTGGTTATTTTAGACACAAAAAATAAAATAGGCTATTTTAGTCACAACCAACAAAATATCACATCCAACCCATAATCATTATACTCTTCTCTCTCAAAAAAGTCAAAAAGTCAAAAAGCTTTTCCCAAACCAAGCTTTTTAACCCAGGCTAAAATAGTCAAAAAAAATTAAAAAATCAAAAGCCAACCCACTTCCCAAACCAACCTTGAATATAATATTAGTAATGGGCAATATGGTCCAACAAATGACTGGTTTTTGTGTTTTTTTGAACTCAACAAATGACTAGTACCATAAATAAATTAGAATCACAAAAGCAATGGTTATTTAAGGGTTGGTTTGGCAATGATTTTTTAGTTAAGTTTTTGATTTTTTAACTTTTTTAACTTGAGACTTTTTATTTGTTTGGTTTTCTTATTTGATTTTTTTGGCTTTTTGATTTTGGAATGACAAATTTTTTGTTGACTTTTTTACTGGACTTTTTGATTTTTTTTTGTCCATATGTGATTATTTAGCCCATAGAGTTTGCCAAGCCAGGACTTGGATTATAAAATTAGGAAAGCAAAAGGTACTTGTACCTAAATCATTGTTATACATTTTATATTTATTATTATTATTGTTAGGTTTTATTCTTGGCAATCCGTTTGATAAAACTCCTTTTAGTTGTAATTGTATTCGATATTTTATTTCAGTGAGTCTATAAGTTTTAGATGCGAATCCAACCCGAATTGTGCATTGCAGAGAAGTTTGTGATGTTTATTCATTCATGTTTGCCACTTCGCTGACCATGCCAAGAATCGAGCTGCTTGTCCGCTCGAGCGGAGAATGTTTAGTTCCAGAAGTTTGACCTGTCTACAAAAGTACTAAAAGTTGGGATTTTATGCTCGAGTGGCCATTCACGCGCTCGAGTGGAGAACGCGATTCAGTTTTTTATAAATATGTGTTTCAGTTAGATTTTAGAGTACGATTTCCAGATCTTCTTTGAGGGTTCTAGGGTTTTCCTTTGGGACTATTTTGCTAGTTTTCTTTGATGTTTGATTGAGTATTCAACTCATGGTTGAAGAAGTATTTATCAAAGGATTGTTTTGTTTCGTTCAATACAAAAGAGAGAGTTATTCTTCGGTGGATTCTGGGGAATTCAGGCCTGAAGCTTTGGTGGATTCTAGAGTGGCTCATCGTCGTGATTTGACAACGGCGTTGTGGATTCAACGTTGGGCAAGACAATTCCGAGGTGAAGACGGGGCTAGAAGAGGCACATAGGGGCCGGTTCGATTCGGTTCGGGCGTGGATTCGCTAGGTAATTGAGAATACACTTGTGTAATTCCTTTATGTCTTCTTAGTGGATTGTTTTGTGACTTTTGCCCGTGATTTTTTATCACAATTGGAGACGCTCCAATTGTGATTTTTCCACGTTAAATCCTTGTTTTGATTTGTCTTTGGTTGTTTGATTGGGATTGCTATTTACTACTTAAAATTGATACATAATCACAAATCAATATCTAAAGGATTTCTAAATTTTTCAATTATTATTATTATTATTGAAACAGAAACTAATCAAAATTTTACTGTTTAGTTATTAAATAGATGAATTTCTAGTATTATGCTTTTTTTATATTAATATTTTTATTAGTGATGATGGTGTTAGAACTTCAATATTTAACTATTGGACTCAAGTACTTTGCTCGAGAAGTATAATTTTACTTTGTATTTATTCATTAGAAAAATTTAAACCCATTTTATTCCTACTGTGTTCTTTGTCCTTTCTGGAAAAAAGGAAATTTCAATGCTCTCTGTAATATAATTGCTCGACATGATAGGTTCTTAATATAATTAGGATTTTGTTAACAAGTGTAACATGGCCCGCAATTAGTTCATAATTTGTCATTAAGAATGTTAATTAAGGTTTAAGAAAAGAATTATGTGTTAATGGTGTGATTTTGTGACAACCCTCGCCACTGATTACTGCTAAACTGTGACTGAACATGATAAGTAACTGGTTAGATTGAAATTCTGAACTGATTGTGTGTGTATGTTGTTTTAGTGCGTTTCTATCTGTTTGTCATTGATTTATCTGTTCATGTTTTAAGTTTCGAACTGTAACTTGAAGGCCTTATCGGCGGCCGAATCAGAAATTAATTGGTATTTCATGCTAATTAGAATTTATGTGATTTTATGGTAGGTTTAATTTAAATTTGATTTGGAATGATTAAATTAGATTAAATAAGCTAAGTTACATTAGTTGGAGTTTATTGCAATTTTGCCATTAAGTGGCCATTTCCTATACACTTGTTTGGGACTTTATTAGTACATTCCATACATCATTTCATCATCCGTCTTGAGACCAAAACCGTGAGCAAGAAAGGGAGAGTAGGAGAGCTTTGGTTTCAACAAGAATTGTTTGGAGAATTAGAAGAATTGAAGAGTATATTGCATAATTGAGCTTCTAGACTTGAAATTGAGGACCTAAGGTAGGATATTTATCCTTTAGTTTATGAATTCAAGTTGGTTCTTGCATGGTTCATGAGTCATTAGTGATCTAAGTCAAGAATTGGTTTAAAGAGTTGATTTGAGTAACTAAATCATGCATGCATGTACACATTGTTGAGCTTTGAGGTTGATTTCATGGAAATCCTCACATGCATGTCTATATTCTAGCTATGGTCCATGAATTCATCATGTTTTTGAGTGAATTGACTCATTTGACCAAGTATTTGAAGCTTTGGTTTCAATTGAACACTTGCATGTTACATATACATTATGTTCATGAAGTTTGGTTTGGATTTGTGTTTAATTGAACTACTTTTGGGCTTTGATTTTGCAAATTGATATTTGAAACATGTCATCTTATGAGTTTTAAAGTGTTTTCCAGAAAATTGGCCCAAAAGAATCGAATTTGATGCTTTAAATGTTGAATTTGAACTTGGAGGTTCAATCTGGAAATTCCAGATTTTGGACCCACGCTCGAGCGTACAATCTGAGTACATACGTCCCGCTCGAGCGGGGAAAGTAACGCTCGAGCGTGAAATGCGTGTATCCAGTACTTTTCATGTGTTTACAGTCCGCTCGAGCGAGGGAATGTACGCTCGAGCGAGGACTTGTGTCTCACGCTCGAGCGGAGGTCGAGCGCCCATCGAGCGTGAATTGCATGCATCCAGTATTTTTGCTTGAGTTTACAGTCTGCTCGAGCGAAGTAAGTCACGCTTAAGCGGAAATCCTTTGTTTGCATGTCACTCGAGCGTAGAAAGCCACACCGAGCGAGACCCCTGTTTTCTGAAAATTTTGAAAAGTGTTTTAAAGTACATCTTTGCATCCTCATTTCATCCTAGGCATTCCGAGGCCTAGTTTAAGGCATCTTAATGAGGCTATTGATGTAGAACCACACCGAGTCAAGATAGGAACTAAGTTGTTGATTCCCAGTGTGTAACTTAGTGTGTGTTCGTTTTGTAACTGTGTAGGGTTGGCATCCGAGGACGCTCATTAGCTGCTTATAGCCCAGTGCTCTATGAGTAACAATGTTGTAAAGATATGTTCAATTATGAATATTTTCTGAATGATCAACTGTTCCGTTTACTAAAACGTTATTGTTTAATGAATGAATGTTTGTCCTATTTGTAAATTGTATTCGTGGTATCCATAGCAATTTACTGTTACTGTATTGTTACTGCTACTGTCACAGAGATCTCTGTCGGTTCCCATGTTTGAAACCACTACTGTTTACTGTTATGATGGCCATCAACTGACTGTTCAGTCTGTTAAGACCTACTGTGCTGTTTTGCTATGGGATGTACCACATATGACTGCTATGGTTTCTAAATGACTGATATGACTGCTTAATGACTGAAAGGACATTCATTCTTAACCTCTTTATACAACTGTTATTCACTGGGCTTTAGCTCACTGTTTATATTTATATGTAGGTGTCCAGGCACCGGGCCGGAGCTAGGAGCGTCGGGTTAACTCTCTTTTTGTCAAGCCAACCATTGTGCCTCACCTCGAGGTTCCAAGTCTGACCGATCTAAGGCTGTTTTAGGGTGTCTCAGTATCACCCTTCTGTCTCTGTTTTGTAATACTATTTAAGACTTGTACTGTACTGTGCTAATTAGGGATTTGGTCCCTAACCTGAATGTTGTACATATGGTGTATATATGTTTTGCTTATGAATGTGAATATGTTACAGAAAAGTCTTTTTGCATACAGACTGTCACAGCTCATTGGACATCTTTTATTACTGTTTTCGCTCTCGCTAGCCCCTGTACTCTGTATTACTGTCTTTATTATTAAGCAGGCCTTCGGTAATCACGGATTACTGGCCGATTACGGTACTAAACCCATAGGGGCGGGTTTGGATTGTGACAGAGTGGTATCAGAGCGATACTAAACCACGAGTTATACCGCACACACGTGTCCAAATGAGCTATATGATGTCCTAGAAAAGTAATTAGGGCATTGCATGAGCATGAAAAGTGTGTGTGGCCTAACATGAATATATGTGCTAGTGTGTTAATATGTTTAAAGTATGTAACTGCTATGTTTATTGCCATAATTGCCTATAGTGAAATGGATAACGCAAAGAAATGCCATGAGTCTAAATCATTGAGGCAAGAATGGCAAGGTTAGAGGAGAATGGTGGAACTTTGACTGAGAGTCTAAGACAACAACAGAACCAACAGCCCCCACCTCCTCCAGTACAGCCAGAGCCACTTGTTAATGATGATATAATTGCTCTGACACAGAAAGTTCGGTAAGATGAAACCGCCATCAATTCAAGGAGGTCTTGAACCATTAAAGGCCGAAGCCTGGGTTCTAGAAACCGAGAAATTGTTCGAAGTGTTTCCATGTTCTGAAGCACACAAGGTGCTATTGGCTGACCTTCACTTTACAAGAAGAGGCCAGAAGGTGGTGGATGCTTGTCCATGACACCAATATTGCTATGACTTGGGCTCAATTTAAAGAAGCCTTCTTTGAGAAATACTTCCCTCAGTGTGTTAGGGATCGAAAAGTAACTGAATTTGAGCAATTGAAACAAGGTACCATGTCAGTGGCAGAGTATGCATCAAAATTTACTGAACTCGCCAGATAGCACCACACATGGTGGACACTGATTACAAAAAGGCCAGGAAGTTTGAAGGCGGCTTAATGTTGAAATACTTGACAGAATCAATGTTCTGAAACTATGAAATATGTAGATGTTCTTGGCCGAGCAATAATAGCCGAGTCGAATATCGAGGCACTGAAATAGACTGAAACACCGGGAACTAATGGCGCGGTTAAGAGATGGGCTTTAAGTCAAGAAAGGCCGAAATAATTCATTGAACAAAAGTAGGAATACAGGGTCAACAACTAGTTCCAGTCAGGGAAGTGGCTCCATACCGCCCTGTTCAGAATGTGGTAAGAGACATAAAGGGGTTTGTTATAAATCTCAGGTTGCTTGTTACAGGTGTGGCAAGGTGGCCACATGGTCAAGATTGCCCTTCTGCTCCTCAGGGCAATAGTAAAGCTGCCAGCTAGTGCGCGCAGCATCAACTGTTGCCACCGAAACCTACCCAAAGCTACTGGAAAAAAAAGCTATGAGGCAAGGCCGAGTATTTGCACTTGTACCGGGAGATGTGCAGAATACCGAGACCATTTGTGTCAGGGTATACTCTCAATTATGTGCTCAAAATGCTTATGTTCTGATTGATTCGGGGTTTACACATTCATAGTTCTTCGCATGCTTTTCGCGAAAACTAAATAGACCGTTGGAACCCATGAATTATTCTGTTAGCTGTATCTTCACCGTTGGGGGATCCATGACATGTGCTTATATGTACCTTGCATGCGAAATTATTGTTGGGAACTGCATTTGTATATTGATTTACTGCCTTTGAATATCGATCATTTCGATGTGATATTGGGAATGGACTGGTTAACAAAATATCATGCTACCATAGACTGTGTAACAAAACAAGTTGTTTTCCGTCCACCTGGATTGCCTAAATTTGTGTTTAATGGAGTTGGAGTAGTACCTCCCCCATATCTGATTTCATCCATGAAAGCATTTAAACTGATTAAGAAGAGATGCAATGGGTATGTATGTTGCATATTGACTGTACTTACTGATGCTAAAGCTAATGTGGACAGTATTCCTATAGTCAGAGAATTCCTAGATGTTTTTCCAGATGATTTGCCAGGGGATTTGATTGAGATGGACATTGAGTTCACCATCGATGTGATTCCGGGTACACAGCCAGTTTCCAAAGCTCCGTACAGAATGGCACCTACCGAACTGAAAGAACTGAAAATTCAACTACAGGAACTGTTAGATAAGTTCATCAGGCCCAGTACTTCACCGTGGGGCGCTCCAGTTTTGTTTGTAAAAAAGAAAGACAGCTCACTGAGACTTTGCATTGACTACCGTGAACTGAACAAGGTAACAGTGAAAAACAAATATCCATTGCCTCGTATTGACGATTTGTTTGACCAGTTACAGGGTGCCCAGGTTTTCTCTAAAATTGACCTTAGATCCGGATACAACCAGTTGAAAGTCAAACCAGGGGACATTGAAAAGACTGCCTTTCGAACGAGGTATGGACATTATGAATTTCTTGTTATGCCTTTTGGAGTTATTAATGCACCTGCTGCAATTATGGACCTTATGAACAGAATTTTCAAAGCATTCCTTGATGAATTTGTAGTTGTTTTCATAGATGACATTTTGATTTACTCCAAAAGCACAGAAGAACATGAACATCATTTGAGAATTGCCTTACAGACCCTAAGAGAGCAGAAACTGTATGCAAAACTGACAAAGTGTGAATTTTGGCTCGACAATGTAATGTTTTTGGGACATGTGATCAGTAAGGATGGCATTTCAGTTGACCCACAGAAGATTGAGATAGTAAGAATTGGCCCAGACCGTCTAATGTTACTGAAGTTCGAAGCTTCCTAGGCTTAGCCGGGTACTACAGAAGTTTTAAAAGATTTCTCCAAAATTGCCCTACCATTGACTCAGTTGACTCAAAAAGGAAAACCATTTGACTGGACCGATCAGAGGGAATTAGCTTTTCAAGAGTTAAAGACTCGACTTGTGACTGCACCGATTCTCACCTTACCCTCAGGTACGGATGGATTTACCATATTTAGTGATGCTTCTTATAAGGGTTTGGGATGTGTTTTGATGCAGAACGGTAAAGTTATTGCATATGCTTCCCGACAACTGAGACCGCATGAAAAGAACTACCCGACCCATGACTTAGAACTTGCCGCAGTGGTATTTGCATTGAAAATCTGGTGTCACTACCTATATGGGGTAACATGCGAAGTGTACACAGACCACAAGAGTTTGAAGTACTTCTTCACATAGAAAGAATTGAACATGAGGCAACGGAGATGGTTCGAACTGATAAAAGATTATGACTTGTAAATTTTGTACCATCCGGGGAAAGCTAACACCGTTGTCGATGCACTGAGTCGAAAATCAGTTGGAAATTTAGCCTGTTTACTCACCGGGCAGAAAGAATTGCTATGTGACCTTGAAAAATTTGAGGTTGAAATTGTTTTGCGTGAACAAGGTGGAACCTTAGCCGCTATTTCTGCTCAATCAGCACTGATTGAGGAAATTAAAGAAAAACAGCAACATGATGACTTTTTGAAAAAGGTCATTGATAAACGGGAGTCCAAACCGAGGCCGGACTTTAAATTTGAGAACAATGTGTTGAAATTCCAGGGAAGGGTTGTGTGTACCGAATGATTCTGAACTGAAAAGACGAATTCTGCAAGAGGGCCACAATTCGAAACTGTCTATCCATCCAGGAAATACGAAAATGTATCAAGACTTGAAACTGAATTTCTGGTGGCCGGGAATGAAGAAAGAGATTGCTGACTTTGTATCGAAATGTCTTCATTGCCAACAAGTTAAAGCTGAACATCAACGACCCGCAGGCTTACTGCAACCCTTACCAATACCGGAGTGGAAATGGGAACATATCACTATGGATTTCATTGTTGGTTTACCTCGCTCCAGTAAAGGTATGGACTCAATTTGGGTTATTGTTGATAGACTGACTAAATCTGCTCACTTCTTACCTGTCAAAACAATTTACAATGCGGACAAATTGGCTATAATTTATATTGACGAGATTGTTAGATTGCATGGAGTGCCGTGTCCATTGTTTCTGATAGGGACTCGAAGTTACATCGAGATTTGGCAAAGTCTGTAAACTGCATTGGGTACTGAACTGAGACTGAGTAGTGCATATCATCCTCAGACAGATGGCCAGTCAGAAAGAACCATCCAGACTCTAGAAGATTTACTGCGGATGTGTGTTCTTGATTTCAAGGAAATTGGGAAAGCCATTTACCTTTAGCTGAGTTTGCCTACAACAACAGTTTTCACTCGAGCATTGGTATGGCGCCTTTCGAGGCTTTATATGGCAGGAAATGTCGATCTCCTATCTGCTGGGCAGAAGTAGGAGATGGGCCTTTGCTTGGGCCCGAGATTGTACAGGAAACCACCGAAAAGGTGAAACTGATTCAGCAGAGATTGAAAACCGCACAAAGCCGACAGAAAAGTTATGCGGATGTCCGAAGGCGAGACAGGGAATATGAAGTAGGTGATCATGTTTTTGTTAAAGTGACGCCAATGAAAGGCAGACTCGTTTTGGAGTCAAGGGTAAGCTAGCGCCGAATATGTGGACCGTATGAAATCATTGAGAAGATTAATCCGGTGGCGTATCAAGTAGCGCTTCCTCCTGAAATGGAGCATATGCATAATGTCTTCCATATTTCAATGTTGAGGGATTACCTTCGGGATCCCTTCCATGTGATTGAACCTACCCGTGTAGTGCTAAGTGATGACTACACTTATGAAGAACGGCCTATTCAGGTTGTAAATCGACGAATCAAGAAGTTGAGGAATAAAGAAATTCCGTTAGTGAAAGTGGATTGGCAAAACCACGGTGGCACTTATGCCACTTGGGAAAGAGAAGATGATATGTTGAAGAGATATCCTGAACTGTTCCTTCTGAATCCGATATTCTTCCAGAATGAAGGTAATCCGAGTTTGGAGGACCAAACTCTTTTTAAAGGGGAAGACTGCGACAACCCTCGCCACTGATTACTGCTAAACTGTGACTGAACATGATAAGTAACTGGTTAGACTGAAATTCTGAACTGATTGTATGTATGTTGTTTTAGTGCGTTTCTATCTGTCATTGATTATTGTCCATTGATTTATCTGTTCATGTTTTAAGTTTCGAACTGCAAATTGAAGGCCTTATCGGCGGCCGAATCTGAAATTGATTGGTATTTATGTTAATTAGAATTTATGTGATTTTATGGTGGTAATTTAATTTAAATTTGATTTGGAATGATTAAATTAGATTAAATAAAGCTAAGTTACATTAGTTGAGTTTATTTGCAATTTTGCCATTGAGTGGCCATTTCCTATACACTTGTTTGGACTTAATTAGTACATTCCATACATCATTTCATCATCCTTCTTGAGACCAAACCGTGAGAGAAAAGGAGAGTAGGAGAGCTTTGGTTTCAACAAGATTGCTTGGAGAATTAGAAGATTGAAGAGTAGATTGCATAATTGAGCTTCTAGACTTGAAATTGAGGACCTAAGGTAGGATATTTATCCTTTAGTTTATGAATTCAAGTTGGTTCTTGCATGGTTCATGAGTCATTAGTGATCTAAGTCAAGAATTGGTTTAAAGAGTTGATTTGAGTAGCTAAATCATGCATGCATGTACACATTGTTGAGTTTTGAGGTTGATTTCATGGAAATCCTCACATGCATGTCTATATTCTAGCTATGGTCCATGAATTCATCATGTTTTTGAGTGAATTGACTCATTTGACCAAGTATTTGAAGCTTTGTTTCAATTGAACACTTGCATGTTACATATACATTATGTTCATGAAGTTTGTTTGGATTTGTGTTTAATTGAACTACTTTGGGCTTTGATTTTGCAAATTGATATCTTTGAAACATGTCATTATGAGTTTTAAAAGTGTTTTCCAGAAAATTGGCCCAAAAGAATCGAATTTGATGCTTTAAATGTTGAATTTGAACTTGGAGGTTCAATCTGGAAATTCCAGATTTTGGACCCACGCTCGAGCGTACAATCTGAGTACATGCGTCCCGCTCGAGCAAGGAAAGTAACACTCAAGCGTGAAATGCGTGTATCCAGTACTTTTCATGTGTTTACAGTCGCTGAGTGAGGGATGCACGCTCGAGCGAGGACTTGTGTCTCACACTCGAGAGGAGGTCGAGCAACTGTAACAAGCCCGCGGGAGGGCCTCGCTACAAGCTCGGACTCGATTTGTGTCACGGTTCTTAATCTTGAACCAAAGAGTCCAAATCCGCAAATCGTTTGGAAAACAGATTTTTGAAAGAAGTGCCAAAACATGGACTGCTTTGCCAGATACAGAGTCGCCACCTAAAATTTTATTTTTGGGAAATTTTAGGAAACCCTGACTCGGTTGCCGAAGGCCACGTGTTCGTCATCACCAAAGTTGCCTCGGCTCGGGAACTTGGGTACGATTGGGGAAGGTCACTTCGTGAGCACCCCGCTCGCCCGGTCAAAGACCGGCCTCTACTAACCATGATATCTGATTTGAAAACATTGTGAGTTCTTATTCCGGTTATTAGCCTAGGTTACTATGTGATGCTCGCAGCAAACAAGTATAGACTGGGCCGCCTGAATTGGAACAAAACATTTCAGTTTGTTTGTTGAAAATGGTTTGATGGTCCTACCCGCAGGTAGGCTAAGACGCGGATTTGCCACCCTCTGGTGGGCTTAGGAAAACATGATTTTGCCACTATCTGGGGCTTAAAACAAACATTGATGAATTGTCCCAATTCAAGTAACCCAACCTCCACCCACAGGCATTCAAGGCAGTTATATCACATAAGCACATAGCCTCATGGTAAGCATGCTATTCATGGCAGTCACTCACACGCATGCAAGGATGCTAAAGCACAAACTCACCGAGAGTACTCCGAGTCAAAACAGAAAACCGATTAGAAATCATGCATGATCCTAATTATACAGAAATGCCTAATGCAACGCATGCAATAATGCAACTATAGCAGGCTCGGCTATTCTAAACATGGCATATGGAATACTACAGCTAACATGTACTCAATTTGGAATTGGAATACAAATGCAGTTTGTATGATGCGCCGAGCCGGTGCGTGTAAAACAGATGAATGATGCAAACATGCTGTCATACTGTATGCTGATTTGAAATATGCCCTATATCTAACCATCATAAGGGGTAAATAAAAGGGAAGAAAGACGTGGGGTTGGAAGACATACATCACACACACGCACACTTATTACAATTATGCCCTCGCGCAGAGGGTCCGAATAAATAATACAGTCCGAAATAAAAGAATAATACAGTCCGAAATATACAGATTTCTAATTAATTAACCAATTAACTAAGAAAAACTGTAAACTGGCATGCAAGCCAGGGGCTGCCTTGACTCCGCTCCAGATAATGAAGTGATACATGTTTTGGGCTGTTTCGCGCAGAAATCCACTGGGATGCTCCAATTAGCCTTTGTTTACAATGTTTCTCGAAAAGCGTGCCAGACTCCGAAGATTGTTGATTCTTGATTTTGCTGCAACAGAGAGCAGGAAAGGGGCATAGCAATGTATTTCACAAATATATGCATGCCTCGATCCTCGTACCACCAATCACGCATATCAATGCATGATGGCCGAGGAGTCGGATTGCACAACTCAATATAGGATGAATGTATATGAATGCTACAACAAAACCTAACTCCATCATGGGTAATCCGGAGCGTCGGTGACTTGGGAATTGAGACCCGTTCCGTCACTCGGAGTACGAAACGCGCCTCGTTTCCCGTGCCCGGGCTAACTCCTATCCTGAACATGATGCAATATGCATGATATGCATGAATGCAACTAAAATACAATCCTAGTATGCACAATGCTATGAAAATGAGATGTCTTGAAATGCGTGCACACGGGCGCTCAAACCGAGACGGTGATCCTAAGGCATGAAATGGCATACGCAATGCAAATTGGACTTACACTAACATGAGTGGACCTCAGCCACACTCACATAAGAGGCCGAGAGATGAGAATGAAATGCCTCGAAATGCGTGCACGTGGGCACGCAAACTGAGGCAATGGCCCTAAGGCATGAAATGACATGAAACATGATATACAATGAGACTAAAATGAGATGTCTCGAAATGCGTGCCCACGGGCACGCAAACCGAGAAAATGGCATACGGAATGCAACGGGACTAAACTGAGATATGCGATGCAATATGGGCTTACACTAACAAAATGGCATACGCAATGCAAATTGGACTTACACTAACATGAGTGGACCTCAGCCACACTCACATAAGAGACCGAGAGATGAGAATGAAATGCCTCAAAATGCGTGCACGCGGGCACGCAAACCGAGGCAATGGCCCTAAGGCATGAAATGACATGAAACATGATATACAATGAGACTAAAATGAGATGTCTCGAAATACGTGCCCACGGGCACGCAAACCGAGAAAATGGCATACGGAATGCAACGGGACTAAACTGAGATATGCGATGTAATATGGGCTTACACTAACATGAGAGAGCCTCAGCTACACTCACATAAGAGGCCATGAGATGAAAATAAGATGCCTTGAAACGCGTGCACACGGGTACGCAAACCGAGGCGATGGCATACGCAACGCAAATGGCATACAGAACGCAAAATGGACTTACACTAACATGAGAGAGCCTCAGCTACACTCACATAAGAGGCCGATAGATGAAAATGAAATGCCTCGAAATGCGTGCACACGGGCACGCAAACCGAGGCGATGGCATACGCAATGCAAATGGTATACAGAATGCAAAATGGACTTACACTAACATGAGAGAGCCTCAGCTACACTCACATAAGAGGCCGATAGATGAAAATGAGATGCCTCGAAATGCGTGCACACGGGCACGCAAACCGAGGCAATGGCATTAAGGCATGAAATGACATAGAAAATGATATGCAAACATGCCAATGGAATTTCAGCACTGAAATATGGGGGAAAACAGTCCCGAAAGATGGCGAAATGACACCAAATGCAAGGAATGGTCCCGAAATGCGAATTTAGGCACCCGAAATGGCCTATAGCTATGCAATGCATACACAATATGGACATGGAATGAAAATATAGTAGCAAGGCAGCCCCAAAACAAGCATTTTTCAGTCATAAAAAGGGCTAAACAGCAAGCACACATAGGATTAAGCAAGAATGCAAAAATGGCCCCGCAAGAGGGGTATTGAAGCAAGTGATACATGCGATGCCCAAATGGAAAAGTACCCTTCTACAACACTGATGAGGGACTAAAAATATGAACATTTACAGTAGATGACATCCCCCAACTCAGTATGAAAACATGCTAAAACTGTCATGCAAGAAACTAGGATACACAAGGCTATAACATGAGGTACCCCAGTCATTCATCAAACCAGCAAAGACCCTTAATGAAATATGTCAAGAAGATCAAAATATAACTCTTTCCAGTTCTGATGATGGCCGAAAACAGAATCTAAATAAGCTTAAAAAAGCATGCAAAAATGGGGGTCAAAGAGGGGTATAATGGAAAGCATAACATGGAGACCCCCAACAAGGTTGATCCCTTCTACAATGTTGTAGAGGGACACAAAATAAGCTTACTCACAGTTCATGAAATGCTCCAAAACAATTTACATATAGGCCAAACAAATCATGCAAATTTACGGTAAATTGGAGGAATTGTGAAGAAAGTGCAAGATGGGGGGCCCAAACAGGGTTGAGCCCTTCTTCAATGTTGAAGAGAGGCTCAAAATAGGCCCTATTACAGTTCACATTATGCTCAGAAACAGATAACACATAGGCCAAATATTCAATGCAAAATAATGGCATATAAGAGGATATTGAAACAAGTGCAAGATGGAGGGCTCAAACAGGGTTGAGCCCTTGAACAAATATGAAGAATGGCTCAAAATAGACCTAGTTTCAGTTAATTTTGGAGCCCAAAACAGTGAGAAAGTAGGCTTAAGAAATGAAGCAAGAAAATGCTACAAAAGAGGGAAATGGAGACTTACCCTTGAAGACCTCTTCTTTTCTACCTCTTGGCTTGAGGAATGTTGCTTCTAAGCCTCTGAGAACTTCTCCTTGCCTCTGGAAATGGAGTGGTGGTGGTGGTGCTTGATGGTGATGAAGAAATGGCACCAAACTTGAAGAAAAGTGACCTTGGAGCTTGGAAATGGAGAGAAATGGGAGGTGGAAGGTATAGCTCTCTCTCAAATGTGTCTCACAAATTTCTAACCTTGAGCCAAGAATCCAAGCCTCTCCTTTATAGAGGAGAGGCATGAAAAATATCTAAAGTAACTCTCTAATCCTCCATACACGTGTATGGAGGATGGTCCAATTGGCAACAAGCTGGCACAGCTGGAATACACTGAGGGAGAGGAAAATGGCCGGCCAGCTTAAAGGGGCAAAAAGGTCATTTCACAAAAGGGTGGCCGGCCAGCTAGTTTTCTGGCCGGCCAGCTAGGTTTTCTGGAGCTGTTGGGAAGAAGACTGGCCGGTGGGTGCTAGGGAAGTCCACATGTGGCCATTCAAGTTTCCAAATTGAAGCCCCGGAAGTTATCTTTCCAATGGCGCAAACCTTGCATCAAAATTCCTTCTGTGGAAAAAGTTATGCCCGTTTCCGTGAAGCCGCGCAGATTTCGGTCCAACCGGAGTGATGCCCTACTTCAATCAACCATATCTCCTCCATCCGGAATTGAATTTAGGAGATTCTTGAGTGAAAAATGAATCCCCGGGAGTAAAATTTCCAACGGTGGTGGCCTCATAGCTTGATTCCTCTTGTGCAAAGAGTTACGCCCGTTTCGGTGAAGCCGCACAGACTTTTCCTTCCCGGATTCATGCTGAACCACTTTTGACCAAACAAAAAGTTGGTTGTCAAAACAATTGCTGGCCTCCCACCCTCCTACAAGCTTCCTAACCATGAAAATAAGGCCTCCACCAAAAATGAACCCAAACCGATGCGAAATGAAGGTTTGGGGGCCGAAACGCGCAGTCGGGACCCCGAAAACTGACTGTTGGGTACCGGGAGTGGTGTTCAACCACGAAGTGGGTATCTAAGACCCCAGTGTCCCTCGAAAGGGAGTAAATAAGATGCATGCCAAAAACCGGAGGAATCGAAGATGGTTAGACGGTCCCGAATCGAGGCACACGGCCTGACGGCTCCGAAAACCGGGAACCGGGCTCCGAAATGGGCAAAATGGCCTACGGGCACGAAACGTGGCCCACGGCCACTGAGAGATAGTCTACGGGACCTCTCCCTCCCCTCAGGAAAGAAAATAGAGAAAACCGAGTCTGGTTCGCAAACCGAGGCAAGGCACAGAAGAGGGTTCGGAAGTCCGGAGGAAGGGCGCACGGCCGCGACTCTGAGACTCCTGGACGAGCGCGATATGCAACATCACCAAGCGCTCAAACGGTGACGTCTGAGTCTTAAGGTCGGTCAAAAATGGGGTGTCTACAGCGCCCATCGAGCGTGAATTGCATGCATCTAGTACTTTTGCTTGAGTTTACAGTCCGCTCGAGCGAAGCAAGTCACGCTCGAGCGGAGATCCTTTGTCTGCATGTCCGCTCGAGCGTAGAAAGCCACACTCGAGCGAGACCCCTGTTTTCTGAAAATTTTGAAAAGTGTTTTAAAGTACATCTTTGCATCCTCATTTCATCCTAGGCATTCCTAGGCCTAGTTTAAGGCATCTTAATGAGGCTATTGATGTAGAACCACACCGAGTCAAGATAGGAACTAAGTTGTTGATTCCCAAGTGTGTAACTTAGTGTGTGTTCGTTCTGTAACTGTGTAGGGTTGGCATCCGAAGACGCTCATTAGCTGCTTATAGCCCAGTGCTCTGTGAGTAACAATGTTGTAAAGATATGTTCAATTATGAATATTTTTTGAATGATCAACTGTTCCGTTTACTGAAACGTTATTGTTTAATGAATGAATGTTTGTCCTATTTGTAAACTGTATTCGTGGTATCCATAGCAATTTACTGTTACTGTACTGTTACTGCTACTGTCACAGAGATCTCTGTCATTTCCCATGTTTGGAACCACTACTGTTTACTGTTATGATGGCCATCAACTGACTGTTCGGTCTGTTAAGACCTACTATATGTTTTGCTATGGGATGTACCACATATGACTGCTATGGTTTCTAAATGACTGATATGATGCTTACTGACTGAAAAGACATTCATTCTTAACCTCTTTATACAACTGTTATTCACTGGGCTTTAGCTCACTGTTTATATTTATATGTAGGTGTCCAGGCATCGGACTGGAGCTAGGAGCGTCAGGTTAACTTCCTTTTTGTCAAGCCAACCATTGTGCCTCACCTCGAGATTCCAAGTCTGACCGAGATAAGGCTGTTTTAGGGTGTCTCAGTATCACCCTTCCGTCTCTGTTTTGTAATACTATTTAAGACTTGTACTGTACTATGCTAATTAGGGATTTGGTCCCTAACCTGAATGTTGTACATATGGTGTATATATGTTTTGCTCATGAATGTGAATATGTTACAGAAAAGTCTTTTGCATACAGATTGTTACAGCTCATTGGACATCTTTTATTACTGTTTTCGCTTCCACCAGCCCCTGTACTCTGTATTACTGTCTTTACTGTTAAGCAGGCCTTCGATAATCACGGATTACTGGCCGGTTACGGTACTAAACCCATAGGGGCGGGTTGGGTCGTGACAGATTTGCATATTATTTGAATTTCTACCTGTTAGTCGAAGGAATATCTGTTCAAGATTCTGCTTTCACTATAAGAAATGACACTTTTGGCGACTAAATTTTTAGTCGCCAAAGGTCAAGTTTTAGTCGCTGAGGGTTTTTAGCGACCAAATTTTTTGGTTGCCAGATTGGTTGTTGACTAATTGTCATGAAAGGTATTGATAACTAAATGTTTTTGAGTCGCCAAAAGTCATAGATTGGCAACTAAATATTTAGTTGCCAAAAGTTTTCAAATAAAATTAATTTTAGTTTTCAGCGACTTAAACTTTTATCATGGATAAGTTTTAGTCACAATATTACTACATTTAGGGATTGAAGAATTTAGTCGCCAAAAAAATATTTTTCATTTTATTTTATTTTTTACTACTAACTATTTAGTTGCCCAAATTCATATTTATTTTTGACTATTAAATATTTAGTCACAAAAAAAATAAAAATAAAAAATCGTCTAGTTGTTTTTGGCTACTAAACTATTTAGTTGCCTAAAGTCTCATATAGTTTTGGCTACTAAATTTTTAGCTGCCAAAAATCTTTGGATTCTTTCTTGCTACCAAATATTTAGTTCCTAAAACTATTGATTTCCTTTTTGGCTACCAATTGGTTAGTCGCCAACAAGTTCACTTTTTTTTTTTTTTTTTGGCTACTAAACATTTAGTCTCCAAAAACTTTATTTAGTGTTTTTATTATTATTATTAATTTCTTCACAACCTGTATTTATTTTGTGCAACCTGCACCGTGTATATAAACAAAACAATATATATACCTATTTCTATTTCACTTTCAACCATCCAAAAATTTGGTCTTTTAACATCAAATTCTATACAAACCAAATACAATCTAACCCAAGATAATAATTCCATACAAACATAGAATCATACAAAAACGATGTCCTCCGTACACAAAAAAGAAATATCCACTAGTAATCTATAGCACAACAATAGTAATATGTTCCTTATGTGGTATGCAGTCTACCTTGATAACCATCTTTTGCAGCATCCTTGAATTCTTTAGCAGAAATTGCACGAATGAGAAGTAGAAGTCACAGTAATTCCATCTTAAACCAGCGAACTTAACTATCTTTAGACGCATCATCAAACACTTAAAAACCTTGCTATGATGTCCATTAATGCTCCCCATTATAATTGAAAGGTTAGGTGAGATCGTTACTGCAGATGAAGAATCATTAAGCTGAAATCTATGCATGAGTTTAACAACATGACTTTAGCAAAGAATTTGACTTCTTACAGTCACTAAAATGATTCAAAATTCTACAGCAAATGTCATTTAGAGAATATTTTGAAGGTGTAAATATGATGGGCAAATAAAATTTATTTACTTGCAACAAAATAGGAAATTTTCGATAGAATCACTTACAATCTAGAGGAATGACTCATAAATATTAAAAGCAATAGAATTGATTGGCATTACTAGATAAAATACATAAAGATAGATTCATAACCAACTTTCGATGGAGTCTTTCCATATTTTAAAGAAAATAATCAAGGAAATTATTATAAAAAGACATACTTCATTATTTGTAGAAGGGGACATGGTTATGACTAATGTCTCTAGATGAGCAAAAGTAACCACAAAAGATCAGATCATGAAAACACAATACGAAAGTAACCCAAACACAGTACTTTTATGTTAATTGTAATTGGGAATTTTTCTAATAAATATCATTTAGCACAAAATATGTACAAAGCCATAGCTCATTTTTTTTTCTTCTACAACTCAAATGACTCAAACTCAATATCTGCACCAGCAATATTAGTTGGTTATATCATGGTATGAATTGCAATGTACTTCATCAATTAAATCGGGGTTTGAATTAACTACTTAGCTATAGGTGCTAACTGTCCGAAAACCCAACAGGTTATACTATTACTAACTATTACTATACCCTTCTAATTTAAGAAATATGCACAACCATTGAAGAATTGATTGGCAAAGTTACAAACAGGAACAATTCTTCATTATTCAAGAATTTAAGTCCTGAAATACCTAACAAATGATTCTAGACACAAAAATGGTGCAAATTTCAATGAAGAATTACATAAATTCAACGAAGATTTAGAACCAGTGTTATTGGCAAGATTAAACATAAATTATCTAAAAAGGAAATGATAGACAAATTTGGTTTACCTAAAAGCTAATTTGCAGAGAACATGTGATTGTGTGAGCAAGCCCAAGGTTTAATATAAAATTACATACCAAATTAATTATCTCTAGCATATTTAGAGAGAACTCTGAAAGGAGATTTCCCTTGCTATTTATTTTCTACTGCCAAGTCAGGGATGCAGGTTTTGCAGGGTCAACCTTAATTTGGAAAACAGAAAAGCATAGGAATAAGATGAGCACTAAATCAAAGCATCGACTAGGAAACACGTTAAAATTTCTCAACAGAACCTCAGAAATCTCAGTGCTAATTACCTGTGTTAACCAATGGTAAAATTTTTTTTTTTTTTTTTTTTGGAAAAAGGAGTTTACTATATACACTATATAATCTAACAAAATCACAACATTCGGGACTACTAGTTTGAACCCCCACGTGCTACGTGTGAGGGGATCGCATCGTAGTTGCAATGCTTATTCTCCTATCAATGTGTCTAAATGCTTGCTTGTTTAAGTTTAAAAAAAAATGAAGTACAGGAAATGGAAAAAGGGCCACTAATACAATAATTCAACCAAATGATTCATGCATTATGTTACAGAAACTCTACTTTTTCCTTCTAGTATTTTTAGAGTTATGTGTAGCTCAAGCATCTCTTTCGAGTGTCATGTGCGATAATTTGACAAAAGTAAAATAAGCAAAGGAAAACATTAGGATGACAAATGCTTTGATTAACATAGAAGGTGCCACAAGAATGAAAGTTGAATAGAATATGGGTCAAGGTAGCAAGGTAAGAACCACAATAACAAGCAAAAAAGAAAATATGATCATAATTGATATAAAATAATAGCTGATGAGGAATCTTTAGTGCCTTACTTGTCCTTGAATGGTATATGAGGACCACGAACAATATCATCAAACTTGTCATCCTCAAATGAATCCTAAATACAAAATGAACAAAAGACTCTCAAGTATCAAAATCAATAAGAGGAGGGGGGAAAGAAACAAGAAAATCATTGAAAATCATATCAATAATAATGCAAATTACCTGCAAAAGTGAAGAATGAGATAAACTTCTGTAACGGCCCAAAACGCATGTCACAATTATCTGTAATTAATTATGCGCTAATATGAATTAATTGGGGACTATCTGTTTGACTTGGGAAAATATCTGTTGGGACTACAACTTCGGGACTGAAATTAACGACCATAATGGGTTCGGGAAACGAAATTGAACACGCCTATATGTTACCGGGAATTTTTAGAGCCATTTGGGAAATTTAATTGAGAACTGATTTTCGTCTGATTCGCTGAGCCATGTTTGGCTCAAGTTTTTGGCACAATTATATTTATGACTAAAGATAAGTATAAGGACCTTTGTTTGACTCAAAACCAAAGAGAAGAAAATATCTGAGAAATAGAGAGAGAGGGAATATGTGAGAAAGGGTAAAGCAAGGGGGAAGAAGAGGAAAGAAAGGGGATCAAGTTACAAAACCATCCAAGGTAAGATTTTTCATGAAATAGATTATTTAATCCTTGGCATCTAGTATGGTAACTCAAGAACTTAGCATGAGTTCATGGAATTCTTGTATCTAAGTATTTATTTTGCACTTAATTCTTTAATTGTGAGCAACCTCCATGAATTTTGAGTTTATGGCATAATATTATGGTTTTCCAACTCAATTCAAGGTTTGATTTTGTATATGATGCATTTGAGTTTTGTTTAGAAGTTTTGATGTTTAAATCAAGTTGTTTTCAAGTGTTGGGCCTTGAATTTTATGATTTTGAAGTTGATTTTGGCAAAAGAGGAAAGACCCACGGTTTTACAGAACTTCGGACTGGTTTTTCACCCAGACCGCTCGAGCGGCCTGGGCCACCGCTCGAGCGGCCAAACAGTGTTTTGGCTACTGCAGTTCCACCGCTCGTGCGGCCAAACAGTGCACATTTTCCAATTTTGTTTTTTATCGTTTTCTGACTTCCGGGCCTTCATTTACTTGATTTCCACATGTCATTTGCATCATTTAGCATCTCTTAAGCATGAAACAAAGCAAAGAAAGAATAGAATGGCATTAACTAATGGATTCAATGGCAAATGTGTTAAGGAATTGTGTTATAATGTTGGTATTTGTAGGTCAAACCTCGAAGACCATGCAACCGGTTTAGGAAACCCACTGTGAGTAACATTTCCGTAAAGTTATGTTGATAAAATTATGTTCTCACTGGTATTGATACGCTATGTTTTCTCAAAGTATTATCTGACTGTGTGAACGAATATCCTATTTGTGAATCTACTATGGCATCTACGGATAGTCCCAAGTCATGGGGGACGGCACATTAGTGCAGGTCCATGACATATACGTGATACAAGATCTCGTTAGCCACTTCATTGTGGTGATATGTGTTAATCGGTAACCGGAACCGATTCTCTAGTCGGAAGACGATATGTGTTGTATCCTGTGAGATGTACCATTATGTTATGTTCTAATATGAATGATTATGAATGATTTGTTTTACGAATACGTTATATGTGGAATTCGTTCACTACCCCTTTACTTTAATGTTATTCACTGGGCTTAGCTCACTGTTTTTATATATGTATTTATAGGTGAGCGTTCTGGGAGTCAAGCCTATGTAGAGTCTTGAATCGAGCCGCCGTTTTGGAAGCCTACCAAGTGTTTTGGGTGCCTCCGAGTTGGGGTTAGGCCTGGAAGGCCGTTAGCAAGCTTTGTTTTGTGTTTGATATTTTGTTATATGTATGTAATGTAAGTGGGTAAATTAACATTTTTGGCATGTAAATATTTGTTCATATAGATGCACAGCTCTTTGGACTTATGGTATTTTGTCTTTGCTTCCGCTAGTCCCGATTATTTACGTTTTGTACAGGAAGGCCTATTACAAGGCCTATGGTAATCTTGGATTATTGGCCGGTTACGATTCCAAACTTTTAGGGGCGGGTTTGGGTCGTGACAACTTCACTGAAAGCTAAGCACAGTACATGCTGCTATATATATGTACACTTTGTATAACTGAGTTGGTTGTAACTCTCTAACAATTTCTCTAACCAATTATCTAACCATCTTGGTGTTTTCTATCTTTACAATTTTGTTACTTATTATACATGACAGTCGTATACATGAGGTGAGCAGCCTTAGATGCCTTGACTTGTTTTGCAATGGTACTAAATATTTAACTGTTAGTTGCTCGAAATGCCTTTGTTTATTTATGAAAAAATAATAGGTATTATAATGTTTTTTTTTTTTTTTTTAATAGCTTATGTATATGGCTTTATGGACGGATTTGAGAATTATAATTTATATTAGGATTGAGTTTAGGATGATTATATAGGCCTGATGTTTGGGCCAAACAAACTTGAATAGACACAAAATCCCTTATTAGGTAGTGTTGGCCCAACCCAAACCCGGCTTGGCCCGGTGAATGACCACTTATATAGGGGTGTGTATGGTGCGGTTCGGACGGTTTGAGAGTAAAATTACAAATCGAATGACGGATTGGTAGATTGACAAATCGCGATTTAGGCAATTTGGATAGATTGATAGAGTAAAGAATATTCTAACCAATTATCAAACATTTGCAAAATATATAACATTAATTTACATAATATTTCATATATATATCACAAACTAATTTTACATAATATGTTTCATATATATAATTACTAATTTGTAACAAATTTCACATCTTAAATCTCTCTCACATTTACTTTTATTTTTATATTTCGTTAGAGATTAAAAATATATATGTATTAACTATAGTTGAGCGATTTCGAAGGAAGATTATAAAGTTTAAAGTTTAATTCGCAATTAACGAATAGAGCAATGTGAATTAATACGAATCGATATTATTTTAATAGATTAGACGGTATTTTGTACCGTCCTACTCAATTGGGACTTTAATAAACTCTCCATCCCCATCCTTACGAACATTCTATGTCAAATTCAAACCATTACCCCTAGATGGTTCAGATTAGAAGATGATAGAATCTCTTGGAGCCAATCCCCTGACGGTACCTTTAGCAGCAAATCGGCTTACTCCCTATCCAAGGCCTTCATAACCACCCCCCATTCACCAACTGGACTTGGGTTTGGCAGACCCTTACCAACCCACGAGTGAATCATTTCCTTTGGCTTGCACTTCAACAACGATTAAACACCAAGGACCAACTTCATACCAAAAAGATCACAAATGATAATGTCTTCCAACTTTGTGTCTCTTTTCCTGAAACAAACATTCATGCGTTGAGAGATTACACAACAGCAAAGAGATTTTGGGATGTAATCCAAATTCCCCCGAATCTTTCACTCTCCTTCAACCTTCATTTGCCCGACTGGATCAAAACCAACTGCCTTTCAACTGATCTACACACCTCCTCCATCCCGTGGGCCATCATCTTTTCCCTTATGTGTTGGACCATTTGGAAAAATTGCAACACTTCCTACTTCGAGCCTAACCCCACAAGCCTCCCCAAAACTTTGTGGACGATGGCCAAAGCCTCTGATTGGTATCACATTTCTTATTCTCACAAACACCTTTCTACGAAAACCATCTCCTGTGAGTGGTCCTACCCACCTAGCCTTTGCTTCAAACTCAACACTGATGGCTCAGTAATGAGAACCATGCAGTAGCAAGAGGGCTCATTAGGGATAATCATGGAAATTTGGTCTTGGACTTCTGCAGATACTTAGTCAAAATTTCCAGTCTAACCACCAAACTATGGGCTCTCAGAGACGGTTTAAAATTACCTCTTGAGCTTGGACTCACACCAATTGAAGCCGAATCCGATGGTTTGGTTCTTGTTAATATGATAAGACATAACAACAATGATGAACACAAACTTAGCAATATTATTTATGACTACAGGTTCCTTCTAGCCAACCTCAAAGCACCAACTATCAAACAATCTTTAGGGAAGCAACTAAAAGCGCGGATGCACTAGCAAATCATGGGATGCTAATGAAGGATGGGGATTTGCATGTTTTCTCTACACCTCCAACCTTCTGTATTTCTCAAATGATCATGTATGATGCCATGGGAATGCTATATCCCAGCACTACTACATACTAATCTTCTCTTTCTATGAAACTTTTATTTACCAAAAAAAAATAAAAAAATTTCAGTTAATTTTTTTTTTAGCATCGTTATTCCATTAAAAAAAATATAAGGAGCGCCTTGACCAAATCTTCTTATATAAACGAAGGTTTGGTTTTTTTTCAAGTTGACTATATCAATTTGAGAGAGTATTTGGACTTCGTAGGCTCATTTGGGGATCATTTTGGTGATTCAAAACCGTTTATATTTTAGAACTCGTTGAATAGAATATTCATATAAAAATAATATGATCAGATATCGATAGCTATTTGTTTGAATCAAATTTATATTACAAAAAATAAATGATAATTCCTAAAATTATATTTATTATTCATTTTTTTAAAATATATAATTCAAACATATAACTATCGATGTTCAATCATCTTGATTTTTTTCCTGAATATTTCACTTAATGAGTCTTATAAAATGAACGATTTAAATAACTAAAATCGGTCTCAAAACAAAAATAATACGCTCTCTCAAATAAAATGTCAATTTAAAAGAAGTTTAAACTCTTATAAAAAAAATTATAATTACGCACCATAGCCCAAAACCTCATTCATCCTCCTCCTCTACTCTTTAACTCTCTCTCATCCTTATTTCTTCTCATTTCCTTCCCTAATTCATTTTATTTTTTCTGTCACTCTTTGTTGCCTTACTTCTTCTACATTTTATCCTTACCTATTTTTTCCCTGTCGGTTACTTCATTTCACTAATCCATCATACCAAAGTAGAGTATTGAGTAGCCCCTCTGCAAGTATATTCATCAAACTTAATGCCAATACTATTAAAGGTCAAACTTTAAACAAATCTATTTGTAATTTTTTAAATTAAAGAAGAAATTTTATTTAGATAAAATTTAAGGGACATATTTATAATTTATCATATTTTTAATAAATACTCATAACATTGCTTTAATTTATCAAATTTATTACAAGTGTATCAAAATGAGTCATACAGTCACTCCTGGTTCCTCCAATTTGACCATAAATTCAAATCTGAATTTGCCACTTGGTTTCTTCGATGGTGGACTCAACATGGTGCTATTCCTGAGATCTTCCCCTCTGTTTTAATTGAACAAGTAAATTATTTCTCTTCTGTTTTTAAACTCAGTCAACAACAAAAACAATTTCCTTGGTTACTCATTTTTATCTCCAAATACAAAGTCCCCTGGATATTTAAATGGCAATATGCTATTTCTGATAACCTGATTATTTGCCAATACTTTGTTAAATGGTGGGATAATTTTAAACCCCAATGCATAATTGATCAAGTTTAAGAAGAATTCCCAGTCAATCTTCATTACACCAACACCTGCAATGGTCAAAGCTCAGTAGAACCCAATTCCTTCAGTCACTCCAAGAAGCCCAATTTCACCAGTCAGACTTGGAAGCCCAACAACCAGCTCTTCCAAGCCCAAATCATCCAAATCCATATCAGCTCAGTCAAAGCCCAAAGCTAAGACCAAGTCATCTAGTGATGAATTGATCCAAATGGCCAAGCTATTAATGGCCCAAGCCAAGTCACAAGTTGGAGATGAAATCTCTGAAGAATCTAGTTCCTCTGAGGCCTCAACCAATAATGATCCTTATGGGCCCCCATTTCAAGATGCTCATGACCCATATACTTAAACAGTCAGCCATTGGATTCTCTATATGTGTAAATCAGCTTCAGTCACTACTCTTACTTTGAGAAAAGCTGCTGATATATATATATATATATATATTGATTCCCCATCAGTCAACTGTGCAGTCACGTTCTCTCACTACAAGTTAAAAAAAAAAAAAAAAAGAGTAAGAAATTCTCAGTCACAAAAAAAGATGCTCTCTACACCCATGTACCTCTTATTTTCCAGCTTTTTAGAAGTCACAAGTTTCACAGTATTTTCCAACTTTTGAAGTCACAAGCCTCACAGCTCCAATCACGGGCCTCACAGTTCCAAGTTTCACAAGCTCAACAGTTATCCACTTTGCCTATAAAAGGGGCTTTTCAGTCAAGACCGAAGTAGAGAGAAAAAAAAAAAAAGAAAAAATGAAGGAGTTCACAATTTTCTTTCGCAATTGCTCTCAGTCTCTGTAAAATTTTTAAGTTTGTTTTAAAAAGAAAATCCAGTTTCTAAGGATGCAAGTAGAACCTGTATTTTCCAATATTTCCAGTTACTTCCAGCAAATAATTCTGTATTTTCCGATTACTTCCAGTAACCAATTGTAAGTTAATATTGTGAGCTTAATTTACTTATCTGTTCTTATTTAAAAATATTTTATTTATTTTATTACTTATCTGTTCTTATTTAAAAATATTTTATTTAGTTTATTTAACTTGTTGTTTATTTTATGTGCTGCTCCGTCTCTTTTGTAAAAAGAATTATAGTACTATTAAATAAGAAATTTTATCTATTGTTTTATGTATTAGTAAATTTCAAGATGATATTTTAAATCAAAAATTCTTTTGTGCTTTGTTCCAAACACCAGAATGGAAACGAACAATTTGTTCAGATGATTGAGGGGTGATTTTCTGAAGGAGAATACCACCATAACCAACATTAGAAGCATCGGTTTGAATAATTTTGAAAGAATTTTCAGTAGGAATACCAAGACAAGGCAAAATTTTGACATATTTTTTGACTTGTTGAACAATAGCAGTATGTGTAGGAGACCAAAGAGAAGGATTACCTTTTAATCGATCAAAGAGGGGTTGACAAATTTTCCAAAAGTCCTTATAAAATTCAGCAATGTAATTTAAAGATCCTAAAAATTGTTGTAACTGGGTTTTGTCTAAGATTGCATCAGGAAATTTAGAAGCAAATTCAATAAATCGACTGATATGAAGAATAGTACTTTGGTGGATATCATATCCTAGGAACCGAACTTTAGTTTGGAAAAGTTTAATTTTAGGAGCAGAGATGACTAAACCATCATATTTGATAATATGAAAAAAGGAATTAAGCTGTTTCCAATGTTCATCAAGTGACTTAGAGAAAATGAGGATATCATCGATATAGACTATGGAAAAATGACTAAAGGGATTAAAAATCTCATTCATAATATTTTGAAATTCACTAGGAGCATTTTTTAATCCAAAGGCATGATTCCATTCGTAATGAACAAAAGGGATAGTAAAGACAGTTTTATAACGATCATTAGGATGAATTTGTATTTGCCAAAATCCACTTTTTAGATCGAATTTACTAAAAATGAAAGCTTGACTAAGTCTTTTAATTAAATCTTTTTTTATTAGGGATTGGATATCGGATCCATTCCAAAACATTGTTTAGCGGTTTATAATTAATGACTAATCGGGGAACACCTCGTTCAAGTTCAACATTTTTATTAACATAAAAAGCAAGGCAAGACCAAGGCGACTTACTTTTACTAATGATATTATTTTTTAATAATTCATTAATCTTTTTTTTGCACATTTCCATTAATTCATGGTTCGTTTGGATATGTTGAGATTTGGTAGGAATTTGTTTTTCATTAAAATTTTTGATATTAGGGAGTGTTACGACATGTTTTTTCCTATACCAAAAAGCACTGGGTAAAGTGGAACAGACAGTATTTGTTAATTGATTTTTAAATCCATCAATTTTGGATATAAGAATTGGATTAGTTAATTTTGTAATTTACTTCTTCTTTGAGAAATTTGAGTTGTTTGGTTAATCGATTAATAGATTGAGAGATTGAACATTCTTTTAATTGATTTAATTCTTTGATCTCAGGTGGAGATAGAAATTTAAAAATTATAGTATAACCAAAAGCTTGTGTAGTTATTCCTTTAGGAGTAGTAGTGAAAGGATATAATAAAAAGATAAATGGAGTACCTAAAATGACTTTATCAGTCAAGTTTTTAACTAACACAAAAGATGTTTTAAAGCAAACATTATTTTGACAAATGTGTACTTTTGGTAATTTATATTTAATATGTATTTGACTACCATTAGCAGAACTTAAATGTTCAGTAGATTTATGGTAATATTTTGTAGGGATTAATCCTTCTTGGATACAATTCAAATCAGCTCCAGTATCAACTAATGCAATAGCTTCGATTTCAAAATCACTAATAACTAATTTGACTTTTGAATTCTATTTTTGAATATTAATTCGATTAATTATATTAAGGTGATTATTATCATAATCACTATGATCACTATTGTGTGGAGTAGTTCTATTATCAAAGATGACTTTGTGTGGATCTGGTTCAGAGTTAGATTCACTTTCAGATCCAGAGGGTGATTTATTGGGTTATTGGAAATCATTAAGACTTTTGTTGTTTTTTAATAGAGTAGTATCATCTTCTAAGGTTTTGTCTTTACTTTTTAATTCCAGAATAGTTAGTTTAATATGATTAATTTCATTTTGTAAATATTGTAAAGTGACTTCTTTATGTTTTTCTTTTTTGAGTCTATCCAAAGTTTTATTTAAACTAATGATTGGTTTATCATGCTTAGGTTTCTTATCTTTATTAATTAACAAAGATTTCAACTTATTAGTATATGGTCGTTTTAATTCAGGATTTTCTAATTTACTAATTAATTCAATGAGAGCAATTTCCTCTTGTTGAGATTTGCTAAGAACATTGACTGTTTTACAGCAAGTATCATTACATCCAATTCAATTTCATTGTCAGTAGTATCGGTAGGAGAATAATAGGTAGAAGTATCACTAGAGGGAATATCGTTATCAGATGAATTACTAGATTGATCAGGAGATTGATTCGGAGAAGTGGTTAATTTAAATATGTCTAATATTTGACGTTGATGTTCATCAGTAATTTATACTTGATTAAGTTTAGCTTTAATTTTGCCTCTTAATTTGCATTTATTGGAATAATGACCCTTTTTACCACAATTATAACAAGTAACATTTGAAGTAGACTTTGACTCTTTCTTAGTAGATTTTTTATGATATTTCTTTTTTGGGTTTAGTATAGTATTTATCAGTGGATTTAGAAGGAGAATATTTCTTTTTACCCTTATTAGAATATTTGTAAGAAGATTTTTTTGTTTTTACTAGTTTTTCGACGAGAAGGGACTACTGGAGGTAAACCATATTGTTTACAAAAATTTCCTAATTCATATTTAGTTTTGTGTTTATCTTTAGTAGCTTTTTGACTAAGTTTCAGATCAATGCACATTTTTAGACCTTCCTTTTGAATTGTGCTAATTATGTCACCATAAGTTAAATTATCATATTTTATAATGCCAATAGGTTGGCTAAGGACATCTCTTATTTTATGAGCAAAAAGGTTGGGTAATCCATTAATAAATTTTTCTTTCCAAAATGACTTAGTACAGTCTTCTCTAAGCATTACTCTGGAAGTAAAAACATCTTTATACCATCTAAAATCACTTAGAGTAGGGCAAGTGAGATTACTAAGTTGATCATGGATACGAGAATGAATATTGGTTGGTGTGCCTATAAAATGTTTGACTATGGTATATTTTAAAGTATTAATACCATTAGGGATACTAGATCCTATTTCTTCGTCAAAGATATGAAAATCATTTATCATCCATTTGTACAACATGTTGAATAGATTCTCATTGATCAGAAGTGAAATATTTATCCCACCAAGATTTAAGCATACCAGTAAATCCAGTAGTAATTACAATAACAATTTCAGGTTGGGTATAATAAGGATAATTAGTAAGGTAACTGTTTGCAACCATAGATAAATGATTGAGTTTTTGGAGAATTTGATATTCACTAAGACCATTGATATTCCACTCATATAATTTTTTTGCAAAAACAGAAAATTGATTGCTAATATTAGTTTCTTCAAATTGAAGATCGGGAGGTGTAGGTTTAGTGTACCAATTTTTGGTAAGAGTGGTAGGGTTAACTTTAAGGTGTGTGATTCTATTAAGATGAGAAGGTTGAAATTGTTGTGTTAACTTAGTGATTTCATTATCGCTAGACGTATCAGAATGACTAGGAGATTCTAGTGGAGGTTGTTGTGTTAGGACAGTATTTCCTCTGCTGGTAGTAGATGTAGACATTTTATTAAATAATTTTTCAATGGCTTCAACTGTAGTATTATCTTGAGTAGCTAAGCTTAATCGCTTTCTAGTACTAGGAAGATTAATAAGAGGTTTATCTAAAGGTTTACTTGTAGAAGTATGACTAGTGGAGTAATCCATAAAAGTAGTTTCGAGTTTATCTAGTTGTTTACCAATAGTTTTTAAACATTGATTGGTATAATTATTTTGTTCAATAACTTTTTTAATTTCAGATTCTTCACTGGGAAGTTTAAAAGGAGAAGCATGAACGATGGTTCCTTTATGTTCAATAAGTATGGTTTCTAAAGAAGGGTGACTAGATGAAACAGAAGTGGTGGGGGAAGTTTTCTATTTAGTTTTTGTAATAGCATTTACTTTTTGATAATAATTTTCTAAATAATCAAAGAAATTAATTTCGATATTGATTTATGTCATAAATTTATACCATTTTCTAGTAATTTTAGATTGTTGTTTTACATCATAAGTATTCCTATATGTGGGTCTTTTTGACTTATTTACAGTAGATGTGAATTCAGCATGAAGTTTATTAAGGTCTGGAGTAATAGGTTTACTTATTGTTAATAATTGTGGGTTGACATGAGAGACTACTTCAAAATCAGTTTGAGTAGGTGAATTTTGAGATACAGTATCTTCTTCTTGAAGGTGTGTGTGAGTAGAGTAAACTGGTTTACTAATTTAGGAAGTGGAGGAATTATTAATTCCTTTTAATTTACTTTGTGCATGTTGGGTTTGTGAGGAGAGTTTATAAAGGTGTAGTTTCCTATCTCTTCTAGTAAACAAAGGAATATTGAAGATCTCATCTTCACCAGTTTCAGTAGGTAAACTAGAAGAACTATGACGAGAGGATTGACTATTAGGTCTATTAAATCGGATATGGATAGAACCGCCATTAAATTGTTGAATATTTTGAATATCATGACTAGTAGAAGATTGTTGATTTTGGGAATAATTTTCATTGACAGTAACCCAATCATCAGGAAGATTAATATCTTTCCAACAAATCATTTTTGGAACAGAAATATTAGTTTCAGTAGTGCTACCTTGGATTAATAAGGTTTTATCTTTAGGATTTTTAGTTAAAGCTTGAACATTCAAATTAGTTTTGATACACTTGTAATAAATTCAATAAATTAAAGCAATGTTATGAGTACTTTCTAACATGTTAGTATATTCACCAGATAATTGAATATTCAATGTTAAAGCCTTTAATATATGGGGATCCCGTAAACTTAAAGTAAAATTGTAGCGATCCCGAATTTGACCCGGTCAACTTCGGGGGTTGAGCTGCCCGGTCAGCTTGCCGAAAGCAAAAATTCAAAATGCATTCAAAATTGCTTATGGGAAAGTGTATTTCACGCTCGAGTGACCTTGTCATATCAGTCCGTAAATTAGGGTTTCAGATCACTTTTTGGCAGCCCCCTCTCTCTCTAAAACTCTCCAAATTTCCAAGTCTAGAACTTCTCTCTCTAGAAGTCATCTTCTCTCTTTGATTTCTCCAAATCCATTAGGATTTAGACCTAAGTTCTTCACCAAAGTTGGTTATCACCTCGAGGGCTTCATTGTGTGCGGTGGAGATCGAGTTTCGACACCGTAGATTTTGGGGTTTCATTTTAGATTCTCTTCAAAACTTGAGGTAGGGATTTTCTACACTCTAATATGGTTTTTAGCTTAGTTATTTGCTATTGTGTATAGATGATGAGATTTGGTTGTGGTTTGGACAAATCTAGGATTTGGGTGTGAAATGAAAAGAGGGATTTTGATGAATATGAGGTAAACGAGTATGAGACTTGAATATAAGATCATGTTGTGCCAAAATAGTTGATTTTGGTGTTTGGGTTGATATTTGGTGAAAGAGGGATTCTGCCCTAATTTTAATTAAATTATTATTCTGCATAAATAATTGGGATTAACATTGAAAATGTAAAATTGGAAGGTTGTGATTATAAATGGTGATATTGGATATGTATTATCTTACTTATGGAAGTTTTGAATAAACTATTTATTTTGATATTAAACATCACTTTAGGAATAATTGCATTGGGCTATCGGTGGAGGATATCTATGATTGTTGTAGAAATTACATGAAGATTAGGCGATTTTAATGTTAATCCATTGTTGGTGTCATTGAATATGACCATGTTATAGATACATTGTATATGTATGTTTATTGGGAGGAAAAAGGGGATGTACTCCATATGTGATTATGTTTATAAATACATTGCATATGTATATTTGTTTGGGAGGAGAAATGGGATGGACTCCATTTAAAGCAAGTTGGCCAGAGTGTCTTGGTGAAAGACTTGAAATTTTTTATATAAATGGGTGCCGATTCCTTCGGACGAAATATCTGTAAAATGGCAGGTTTGAAGTGTTTATGTGAGTTTTGCATAATTGGAAAATCATTGAGTTGTAGTCTCATTTTGATTGTTGAAAAGAAAATGGAATAAGGTTGGTCTTAGTGGCATATGGACATGCAGGTCTTGTGGATGTTTCAGGATTAGTATTGTTTATGTACATGGTATTTATACCTTTGCTAAACCTCATAAATTGTGTTAGATTATTTTCACTAGGCTGTTGGCTCACCCTATATGGAAATACCATTTTCAGGTACAGGTGAGATGCTTCCTCCAAGACAATAGCGTGGATGGAGTTTTGGGAAACAAGAGCTTCTTAATTATGCCCTATGTGTGTATGTTTGTTATTTGTAAAGCCAAGGGTTTAAGATGTAATGAGCGAGACTCAATTTGTGTAACCAAGCAATGACTTGGAAACATGTAAGCCTACATGGCATCTAACTGGTTGTTAAACAGTGAATTCTGATATATGAAAGTATGTTGTTTCTCATATTTATTCCGCATATGAGTTGTCTTTATTATATTATTTTGGGGGCATGACAAAAATCAGGAAAACAATTAAAATGTACTGGTCCTTTATGAAGGCTAGATTCTATTATTCCCATTACACTGGCATTATAATCAATAAAACGAGCATCGTGTAAACATAAAAGGACAGAAGTATTTTTCCCCTGTTGGGTTAATGGGTTTATTCCGACTTGGATTAATCCTAAATGGATAAAATTATTACCAGCTTTAAGATGTTTCCTGATTGACTCTTTAGATAATAATTGACAAGTTTCTCTTACTCTGGTTAAAGCGTAAACATGTTCAACAGTTTTAACTTGTAAATCAACATGAAAGGTAGATTGTAAAAAACTGATTTTGTATATTTTTTTAGTTTTGACTCTAGGAAAACAAGAAATTTGAAAATAGGACAATTTTATCCATTATAATTCTTTTATGTTAACCTATTATAATTCTTTTGTATATTTTATCCTTTTATTTTAACCTATTAGAAATTTGAACTGGTTTTGTATATTTCTATATTTTATTTTAACCTATTATAATTCTTTTTAATAATAGGATAAATTATAAATATATTTTTTTAAATTTGATAAAAATACGAATCACTCCACGTGATTTTGAAAATTACATTTCATCCTTGAGATATCTAATTTCATAACTAATCACCCATTTTATAAATAAATCATGAAGTCAATTAACAATTTTTAATGATTTTAGAAATATGTTTCAATTAATAATTTAAGTAATTTTGTTATTATATAGGGGAGCAATTATGAATTTTATTTTTTTAGTTAATTCTTTTAAATAAGAAATTCTGACAAAAAAGGTATTTGTAATTCTTCAAATCACAGGAGACAATCTGTACTTTAAACAAATCTCATGGGGTGTATTTATAATTTACCCTTAATAATGTTAGAATAAATTATAAATATATTTTTTAAATTTACTTAAAATACGAATTGGCTTATAGTTTTAAAAATTACATCTTGCTCCTTGAAGTTTTGAATTTTATAACAAATAATTTATTTTATTAATAAATTATAAAGTCAATTAATAATTTTTATTAATATTAGAAATTTATTTTAAATAATAATACAGATAATTTTATTATTATATAATAGAGGGGTCATTAATTTTATTTTTCAATTAATTCTATTAAATAAAAAATTATGACAAAAACTATCTATAATTTTTCAAAGAGTTAATTATCTAAAAGTCCTATTTATAAATGGTATGGATTGTATCTAAGATTTTTTGAAATAATAAATCATATTTAGTAAAACTGAGAATATTATCAGTTTTTCTTAATTTTTAAAACTAAGAACATTATCAATTTTGCATAGTAATGTTCCAAATAATTATTTCACCAACTGATAAAAAAATAGAGTATGAGATTAAATATTATTGCCCTTCTACTTATATGTTTGATTCAACTATCAAATAAAATTGAGAACATTATTAGTTTCTTCATTTTTAAAGTAATGTTTTTTTCAGTTTTACACATCAATGCTCCATCATCATGCTCCTTTATAGATACAAAATTTTTAGTTTTGCACAAAAAAAAAAAATCATTTTTTCAATTGAAAAAAAAAAAACATTCAACTTGTTTGGTTTTGGTTTTCAGAAAACTATTTTGGAAAAATTGTACCTTTTTTTTCCCGTATTTTAATGTTTTCAATGAATTTTTTAATATTTTAAGCAATTTTTTTGTTAATTTTTAGACATACCTAACAAAATACATTTAAAAATATAATATTTGTGAAAAAATCTTTAAAAAATACACTAAATACCAAAAAAATATAAAAATTCAGTACATTTTTCGCATTTTTGTGTATTTATTAATTTTTTAAAATATTTTTTCTCAAATATTTTACTATTTAGATACATCTAAATACGGTACATCTAAAAAAGTAAAAAAAAAATACTTAAATTTTAAAAAATATTTACTAAAAGCAAAAAAAAAACAAAAAATAAATAACTTAAATTTTAGAAAACTGAAACTAAACCCACGAATTAGCTGTTCTTTTTTTTTCACATAATTTTTTTTTAGTTTTTGTCAATTTGAACTTTAAAGTTTTAAAAATCAAAAGAAATGTCAAATTATCATGTTCCCTTATAGATAATCATAAATAATGAACAATTATTGTTTGAAGGGTAATTCTGATTATTAAAAATTTAATGGGATTTGAAAGTCAAAAAAATCTTAATTAAGATTTTATAAATTATAAATTTATAAATTAAAACTTGTGTATAAATTTTCCTTTTTAAAACTATACGATGTAGTTTGTATTTTGAATAAGAAAAATGTTTGGGGACCATAATTTTTGTGGCTCAAATGGCTCAAAATTACTAAAACGACGTCGTTTTGGCAATTTTGATGTTGTTTTGTACTCAAAACGACGTCGTTTTAGCAAATTCGAGCCATTTGAGCCACAAAAATTAGGATCCTCTACCATTACTGTTTGAATAAACTATATCAAAAAAGATTAGAAGCTCTAATAAAGGAGTTGTAGTGAACTCTAATGAGAGTGAACCCCACTATAATGTGATATTTTGATTTTGTATTTTTTTTATTCTCTATTACATGATTAAAATTTTAAAATTAGAAAATGTACTATTACTTAGGCTAGGTTTAGCATTTCTTAAAAAAGTTAAAAACCCACTATCTTATTTAAATCATATCATCTTATTTAAGTCATATCACTTCTCTATTATATCACTTCAAATCCAACTCATATTTCATAAAAAGTCAAAAAATACAGTTATCTAAAACATCTTAAACAACTCCTTAATTTATATTTATAATTTACTCATAATATTAGGCGGTGTTTGGGAAAAAAAATTTGGATTTTTTTTTTGTTTTTTTCACTAAAAGATAAATTGGTTACAAAAAAAAAAAAAAAATTCAAAAAAATATCACATCAAATCCCATAATTATTTCACTTTTTCTCTTACAAACATCACTTCTAACCATAAAAAAATCTAACTATTTTCTTAAAGACAATTTTTTTTCTTTAATAATATCTTCTAACTAATAAAACTTATAAAAAAATCTATTTTCCAAACACCCACTAGGTTAGAGTGAGAGAGGGATAAGGTCATTTTTTTGTAATGTGTATGCATATATATATATATAATATATATTATAAGAAGGGAATGCTCCTGTTGGTTTGTCGTGATGCAGAAAAAGGTTGATGAGAGAGAGAGAGAGAGAGAGAGAGAGAGAGAAAGGCAAGGCAGGGTGGCGTTTTCTTGCAACCCTACCACACACCTTTACACCTTTATATTTGATTGTCGTTGCCCACGTCAAATCTGCCTTTTTACAATAAAGACAAAACTCTACAACCAACCACTCTCTTTCTCTCTCTCCTATGTTCACGTCTAGATTGGTTTAATCTAACCCATATCATGACTCTACAATTAATGCCTTTTTGCAACTTTTTATTCAAAGTTTTGCTTTCAAGCTACACAAGTCATCCATGTGATGTGGCTTGATATTGTTGAAAAACTTGAAACCCATTCATTCTCTCTCTCTCTCTCTCTCCTCTCTCTCTCTCTCTCTCTCTCTCTCTCCTCAATGCTTGCAAGTACTTTTTCATTATGGTGGGTCGGTTTATACTTATATGAAGCTTCCTTCGTGTGAAAACAATCATGATGATGTAACTTTTTCAAAATAATTTTGTTCACTTGCAATTTCTTGTGGGTGATTCTTATTTTATTTTTTATTATGAGTTCTTTAATTACGATTTATAAGTCAATTATATATTTTAATTAAAAAATTATTATAAATTATCATATATTCTTTCTATTTTTACATATCTTTTTCTAAAAAATTAAAAAATTACTCAATTGAGGCCTTAGTTAAAAAAAAAAAACAAATAAAAAGAAAATGGTAAATTATATATACACATTTTAAAATTTACTTACAATAGAAATTACAAATACTTTATTGTCAGAATTTTTTAAATAACGTAATCTAAAAAAAAAAAATTAACTACTCTTTAATATAATAATAAAAGTACTTGAATTATTATTTAAAATATATTTTTGGCATAATTAAAAATTACTAATTAACTTAATGATTTGTTAATAAAAAATTCATTTGTTAGGTGATTAAAAATTTGAAAGGATGTGATATAATTTTAAATATTATAGAAATAATTTATATTTTAAACAAATTGTAAGAAGTATATTTATAATTTTCTATAAAAAAAAATAATAATACTCACTTCTTTATGCTATGGATTCTAATGCAACAATTTTATTGACAGATAAGGTAGGTCGTTTAGGTAAAATTTTTACACTTCATTAAAAAGTCGGTGATTAAAATTTTGTTTGTCGCTTGTGAGTCTCGCTGTTTAAGTTAAAAAAATTAAAAAACATCTTGTCGTCCGTTTGTGGGTTGAGTATTCAGAGCTTGTTTGGAAAATGGGTCGCCTTTTTAACTTTTTAATTTTTTTAGTTATTTTAGTTTGGGGTTAAAAAATTTAGTTTAAGAAGGACTTTTAACTTTTTTAACTTTTTTTTTAGAGAAAGTATGTAATGATTACGGGTTGAATGTGATGTTTTGTCTTATTGAGCTAAAAAACCTATTTTGTTTTTTATGACTATTTTAGCCAAAAAAAAAGCCTACGAACTAACTTCCCAAACGGAGCTTATTTATTGGGGGTTTTATCTCCTATTTGAGGAGTTTCATTTTGCTAGGAGTAAATTACACACACCTTTTGGCCTATTTTGAGAAGTTGGTAAAAATCAATTTTTTTGCTTTTAACCAAGATTTTTTAGAGTGGTTTGGGAAGTTGGTAAAAAGTTGCTTTTAACCAAACTTTTTGAGAGTGATTTGACTAAAATACCCTCACTCAACTTAAATAAATTACATTTTACCAAAACTTGCAAAATATAAATATTGAGGGTAGTTATGTAATTTTTCAACTTGTTTTTTTTACTTCCCAAATGAGACAAAAAACGCAACCTGCGTTTACCTCAAAAACGCAAACCATGCATTTTTTTCCTTTTCCCAAAAGAGCCCTTTGTTTAGGATGTGGGTTGATTTTTAAATTTTTTCACCTATTTTAGTATGGAGCTAAAAAGTTTCATTTAGAATGAATTTTTTTGATTTTTTTGATTTTTGTAGAAAAAAAATGAAATGATTATGGTTTAGATGTGACATTTTGTCTTATTAACTTTTTAGTCTATTTTATCTTTTTATAACTAAAATAATCAAAAAAACCGATGCCAAACATAGCCTAATACACTTAACTCACACTTGACATAATTACACTAGTTTGCCTTCAACTTTTAATTAAAAAAAAAATTGTTAGATCATTTTGTATTAGTAATTTGTTAGTTATATAAATAAAAAAATAATTGTCATATTTTTTCTACTCCTAAAATATATATATTTATCTTTATTAGTTTCAGTATCGACTTACCATCTGCATTATTTCAATCATTTTAACTCTTTTAAAAGAGAAATTAATATAATTATGTCAAAAATATAAGGCTGATTATAATTTTTTCAAATCTGAGTGTAATTAACCCTTATATTAAATTTGTATTGTGTTTGATCATTATTATAAAGTTCAACCAACTCAATTAGGTCAATTGATCACTTTTGTATATTCCTATTTGAAAAGTTAGGGGTCAATCATTGCCAACTAGTGATTATTGTGCTTGGCTATCCTTGAGTTTCTAGCTATGCATTCTCTAATTGCCCGGATTGATGTAAATTTTTTCGTATTAATAATTAATCTCTTATTAATTGACAAAATAAATAATAATAATAATAATAATAATAATAATTCAAATGCAAGTTTTCCCATGTGTTTTAGATGTTGGATAATGGATACTATATCAAGGTAGAGAATCAGACACCATAGGCAATAATTTGTGAACATCATGCCATTTTGATGCATGCATATATAAATAATTTGGAGGGTACATTTTGGGAGTGGTAGTGTGGAAGGATTGGAGGGGGATTGGATTTCATGTCTAATCTATCATGGAGTTCATTGTTTGGTTGATAATATATAGGCCTAATTAGGAGTTTCACCAAATTATATATCCCATAGATATTGAGCTATTGTTTCCTAGGGGAATGTGAGATAGAAATTGTAGGATTAGAGATATTATATATATATTTTTATTTTTTTAAAAAAGTATTTAAACATTTTTATTTTATATCTTTAATTTTTTAATTAAAATTTAAAGTTATTTTTAACATTTTAAGATTTTTGGCGATGAGGGTAATTATTAAAAAATAGATATTTGAATAAGAATTTTTTTGTTATCATCTTAAATACCTAGATAACTAAGAATAATTCTATATATACTAATAAACTTATTAAACATATAATAAGCCAAATATGATTGGTTGTTTAAAATGATATTTAAATATTCAATGATCTTTGGACATATATGTTTTTAATAAGATTGTTAGTAAAAATTTAAATAGATGTAGTATTGCTTGATAACTAAAGAGAAGTTCGTATATATTGTTAACAAAAATAAGAAAGGACAGTGTAATTTTAAAGATTACAGAAAAAGTCCATATAATTGTCAGATGCCTTGAGGTGGCATGATAAAAAAGGAATTATTACATCCTAGTGATGTCAAGAAAAAAAAAATATACAAATTCATAGAAATATTTACAAATTTAACTATTAATATTTACAAATTTAACTATTAATATTTATAATTTTTTATTAATTTGCAATTACCTTTTTAACACTCTACTAATGTGACATTTCCCCCCATTAAAACAAATCCTAACATGAATATATATAAAGAATGGAAAAATAAATTTTCAAATGAGTTACTTTTTTATTATTATTATTTTTTTTATCATTGAAAAAAAGAAAAAAAAGAAAAAAAGAGAAGATAAACCTCATAAGGGTTATCTATTTGGTACTTGATCTAAGTTCCATGCACACAAAATGACACAATGACATAATCATGAAGCAACTTTTTGGCATGGTTAGTAGAAAACGCGTTTATAATGAGCCAAACAAGTCAAATAAAAAAATAAATGAATAAATTTAATAAATCAAAAAGTTGGGTTGGCCAACTAATAAAGTTTCTAGAAGGCGGTTAGAGGCCACGCCACCCCCCTCCTCTTTTAGGCCTTTTTGATTCGACCTCCTCAATCAAAACCACTTTTCTGGTTCAAAAAAAAAAAAAATCAAACCACTTTTCAAATTCCCCAACGGTTAGAAAAAAGTGGTCTAAAAGCCTTTGGTGCTCAACTTTCCCCATGAAAATTTCCCATGCTTTGCATAAATGCCTTTTTTGTTTTTGTTTTTTTTTTTTTGAAAGGCTCAAACTTCTCTTCAACTGGATTTTTTAAATGGAGCATGTTGTCAGATTTACGTGGGTTTATCACAGAATTCATATCGATAATTTAAATCGTTCAATATATAAAATTCGTCGAAGAATTTATTCTTATAAAAAATTACGTTAATCAAATATTGATATACAGTTGATCATATCATATTTGTGTTAATAATTTATTTTAAAATCATATTTATTATTGGCACAAATATGATTTGATCAATTGACTATTAACATCTGATTAACGTAATTTTTTATAAATATGAAGTAATTGACGACCTCTACACATGAAACGATTTGAATTTTCAATACAAATTTCATGGTAAACTCATGAAAGCGTAACAATATTCTCCAATCTAATTTGGACAAAAGGAAAGTCTATTTCTTTTTTGGAAACCAACAAAGGAAGCAAAGATAACCATTACTTTCTTTTTTTTTGCCTTTCCCTTTCTGCTAAAGTTGATGGGGACCTATAGCTACAACTCTAATTTGCCCTTTTTGCCCTCCGAAATGTGATCCCATATAAGGTTACTTTAGTAATTGAAAAAACAAAAAAAACAAATCTGTAAAATCTATGTAATAAAACAAAAAAAATTAATAAATTATAAATACAATCATCTAAGATTTACTTAATAATTGCCCATTGTGATTCTAGAAATAATATCTCATCCCTTAAAATTTCTAATTACATAATAAATAACCCATTTTATTAATCAACCATTAAGTCAATTAATAATTTTTAATAATGACAACAATATATTTCAATTAACAGTTCTAATAAATTTATTGTTGTATGAAGAAAAGTTAGGATTTTTTCTGGTCAACTCTATTAAATGACATTCTGATAAGGAAGTATTTGTAATTTATTTTGAGTAAATCTCATAAAATGTATTTATAATTTACTCAAAGATATATATATATATATATATATAAATATTTACAGAAAAATATTAGCAACTTAAATGGAGGGGCATGTTAGGGATTGGATTCTGATTGCTAGGAGTCTTGCTATGTTTGAATTTTACTTTTGTATAAAAAAATGAAAAAAAGGAAAGAAAGATAAAATAAAAGATAAGAAAAAAACATACGATAAATTACAGTTATCTCTCTTGAAATTTGTACAAAATATAGTCAGTCTTACATATTTGACATAATTATATTGACGAAACTAATTCATATCATAGGTAAATATGAAAATAAACAAAGATATATATATATATATATATATGTGTGTGTGTGTGTGTGAGAGTAGAAAAGAGATAATAACCTCATTTTTTTTTCATTCATACAATTCACAAATTACTTATAAAATGGCCTAATTGTTATGTGAATTAAAATTTTAAGAAAGATCAGTGTAATTATATCAAAAGTGTGAAATTAATTGTATTTTTTTCAAATTTCAACGGAAGTGACTGTAATTTACCCAAAAAGACAAGATCAAAATCAATGTATATTTGTCACAAAAAAAAAAAAAACTTTTCGTTTGGTTATTCATAAAAAATAAATTTGTAGAATTGATTTTATTTTTTATATTTTTTATTTAAAAAATTTCAAAATTCAAACACAAGGTGTATACCAATAAAAAGGATAACACTATAACTTGAGCTTGAGAAGGCGAAAACTAACAGCAAGTGCATCCTACTTTAATAAAAAGTGTGATAATAGGAAATTTTACAAAACCTTTGCTTATGAAAAAGGAACAATTATGGACTTTACTTTTTTCAAAAATCATATAGAAGATCTCAAAAACATAAGTAGAGCCTTGTCCTTTAGGTAGAAATCTAAACATAATGTTTTGCTTGATCAAGTATCATCGTTCCACATTATGATATAGTTTTTTGGCCGAAAGTTAAACTAGCATTTTCTATTAATTTGAGAGTAACTTTACATCAAACCAATTAGTCCTTTCCATTAATTGTTTTATAACTTAGAAAACACATATTTTTGAGTTCAAGGTATTTCAAGGAAAAGCCATGGTAGAGAACAATAAACAACAATAAAATTTTTAGCGTAAATTATAAATACACTTTTTGAGATTTGCTTAAAATGTGAATTGTCTCTTTTGCTTCTGAAAATTATTTCCTAGTCAGAATTTTTCATTTAACATAGCTAATAAAAAAATAAAAATTTTAACAACCCATCTATACAACAATAAAATTACCTGAACTGTTAAATGAAATGTATTTATAACATTATTAAAAATTGTTAATTAATTTAATGATTGATTCATAAAAATAGTAATTTGTTATGCGATTATAAATTTGAATGGAGTTATGTAATTTCTAGAATTATAAGAGCAATTAGTATTTTAAACAAATTTATGGAATATATTTTTTACCTAATTTTTTTAACTGTGAATTAAATTTTAAGATCAATTAGTTGTTGTTGTTTTTTTTTTTTTTTTTTTTTTAAATACAGTGTATGTATTTGAGTCTTACCCTTGTTATATATATAATTTCCTTTTTCTGATGACCAAAAGAAAGGGTTACGTCTTGATATATTTTTAAAAATATAAGATTCTTTAAATTATCACAAACAACATGATGTAGAAATAAAGGTGAAACATACTTTACTTTGGTTAAGCAATCTATGTACTATACTTTGCACTAGTGAAGTGGTCTTTTAACCTACTTTGGTTATGCTTGCTTTTGTTTTGTTCTTGAAAGATTCAAAGTCTACAAATCCACTCTTTCTCTCTCCAAAAAGAAAAAGATTGTCTTTCAAGGAATATTGAATGCATCAACTTTTTTACATTCAAAAAGTAGAGGTTGACATATGAATGTTTTCTTATTTTCAACTTTTCTAATTAAAAAATAGATAAAGATATGAGGATTGGAATCTACCCTATGATACCTACAATTATCTTCATTTTTATATTCTCATAATTTAATTAATTTCAGATCACTAGTGGATTATTTTAATATATATATATAGAGAGAGAGAGAGAGAGAGATTAAGTTTTAGATTAAACTATAATATAATGGAATGTATCACTTTATTAGAAAGCCATGGAACAAGTAGATGACAAACCACAACATGCCTTTTCCTTGCTCATCTTTTTGTAGATTTGCAGGCTTTTGTAGCACCATGCTTACCTGTTCCCTCCCACAACACTTTAATTTAAACTTTAAATTATTCATTCAACTTTTCTCTCACCTGCTCTATTCAATAATTTAGTGAGATCAAGCCATTTGGTCACCCTCTATATAAGATCAAACTATTTGGCTAAGTAAGATGGTAGATAATTAGATCATGTGGACATCTAATTCAAGTAATTATAGATTATTGTATTGAATTGATGATAAGATCTTTTTTTTGTTTTTTATCATTTTGTTCACAATGCACTCGCAACAACATGAACAAGATGATATGATAGTAATTTGAAACATGATAAAATTCAAAAAATTGGTGATATTTTGATGAGAGAAGAGATGATAAAAACATAAAAAATAAAAATAAAAAAAGTCCAAGAAGGAGGATCATGTCAGTGATTTTTTTAAATATTTTTTTTCCTCGCAATGCACTCTCAGCAACATGATATATGGTAGAAATCTCAAAATACAAAAATTTTGAGAGAAATCATAAGGTTTTTTTTTTTTAGACAAATTTTGAGAAAAGTCGTAGGTTAAGTGTGCATTAAAAAGGAAAGATAGAAATTTCGACAATTGAGAATCTCATACATTAAAGTCTTGTAACTTTAACAAAGGGTGTTCCAAAATTAAGGATGTCTATTCAAGTTGGGTGTATAATTTATGTGCCAAGTTGGGGGGTATATTTTATACGTATAGGAATATAATATATAGGCAGAGATCTCAACCATACCTCATTGAGATTTCCATATAAGAAGAAAATTTTCATGTGTTGGGTTGGGCTTTTAGGAATGGGGACAAGAACTAAAAAGGGGCAGTGATGCACAAGTCCCCAAACATATCCAATCTCTTTGCTAATGTTAGTTAATGCGATTAATTAAGGAGTAAGTAGAAAGGGAAAATTCTAATCTCACAGTTAGGTGGATCCAAATCTGGTGCATCCATGTATGTTGCAAATAATAGAGCTGGCATGGCTTGACCTAACTTTGTCACCTTGGCCTTGCATTGCTATTTGTCTCAGATCAAGTTGACATGGCATAGGATGCTTGATTTTGTTTTATTAATTTTTATCAACTTGAACTAGAGAGCCACATGAAATGAATGACCCAACTTGACCTAATTCCTTAGACAGTTTGAGCCTATAACCCTCATTAATTTTGTTTGGTATGACATGTTTGGATTAGAAATGTGACTTGGAACGATAACATTTTAGCTTAGACGTTGTGGTTTAAAGTGATGCAGAGTATTGTTTTGTTTCTAATATTTATGTGTGGCGTGTATTTGAGTTATAAAAATTAACGTCTCTCCATAATGAATTCTAGGAAAATTATACTAAAAAAGTGCATATCATATGCACTTTCATTTTTAGCTATTAGATCTAAGAAAATGAATCTGCATTGATAATTCTCAAACTTGATCGTAACTAATGAACATCTTATCAATTCAACTTTAGTCATGACCAAAGTCATGACAATTAGTCATAATCAGTAACACTTAATACATAACTAAACACTGCAATGAGACGTAACCAACTTTGATTTGAGAATTTGCCCCCACCATGACCCATAACTAATAACTACAAAGATTTGTAACCAATTACATATGTTATAGACCATATGTATTGTAGCCATTACCCTGAACATAAAAGCATTTAGACATGTTACCTCTAAATATTTTCTCCTTAAAAACGACACTTCATGTTGAGATATTCTTTTGGGGCCTGATCCAACCCTACTTGGACCCCCACTGGTGACACTTTTATGTCAATTATGTTTGGGGTTGTTGTACATGAAGCTGGGCTTCAGTACCCCTGAGCCCAACCAATTTGATGTCAACAAAGTCAAGGCCATCATTAGGCCGAAGAAAGGCCCATTAAAGAAGTGACTTTTCATTTTAAAGAAGTGGGAATTTAGAAGAACAAAGGCAAAACAACATACTCGACCCAGTACCAATACCACCTACCTCAACTTTGGTTAGGGCTCAGGTTACAGCCCGCTCCCAGCCCATTTGGGTCTTCGGCGGTAAGTGATTATTTTATTTATTTTATTTTATTTTGGGCATCTTAAGAATATCAATACATATTAAGATTTTTTTTTTTTTTAAAAAAAAAAAATCATAAAGTTTGACCTTGATAACAAGTAATTTTTTTATTTGTTTCAATTAAATCTGAACTTTTAAAATGATATCAATTGTAACCATCTATTTGTATTCGTCAGTTATAACTAATATAGAAAGAGTAATTTATATAATTTAATCACTTTTTTTCTTGATTATTGTTGATAGTGACGTCCCACTATTAGTGTCGTTCATCACCGCTCCTCAGTTTTTCCAATCCACTATCATCCCTTCATCCATTTTTTTCGTACATTGCTAATTCTTTCATTCTTCAGCTCACTACCATCTCTCTCCTTCCTTCCTTAGTCTAGTCATGCCACCGTTCAGCACTATCAACTAAAAGTGGTTAAATTGTTTAAATTGTTTATATTCTGTTAGTTATAACTAATGATAATTAACATTGATATCATTTTTAAAATAAAGTGTTTAAATTGAAACAATTAAAAGTTAATGTTTGATTATAGGGATCAAATCTTGAGTTTTTTTTTTTTTTTGGTAATTTGTCCTACATATTATTAAGGGGAAAGAAAAAGGGATGTGTTTGGGAATGTGCATCATGCTTTCTTCTAGAGGTGGCCTCTTTCGAGACAGTCAAGGAAACTAGGTATTAGGGTTTATCAAAAACATTGGCTCCTCTACCAACCTCAGAGCTGAACTTTGGGCACTTTGCAATGGCCTACAACCAAGGGCAGAGCTAAAGAAGGCCCAGGGGGGTCACGTGCCCCCTCCCTCAATTTTGAATTTTTTTTTTTTGTTTTTGTTTTGTGGTCATTTACAAAATATATTCTTTCTTTTTTTTCTTGACATTTTCTTTGGCTAAGGATTTATTGTATTGTTCACAATAAGTAGTTATTTGATACTTTGGGAGCACTATGTGATATTGTTTATGTTGAGAATACTTCATCATCCCAGCTCAACTCAGCAGCAGCAGCAGCTAAGTCTTCATCCCATATCAGCTCAACAGTTAAGTCAGCCCCAGCTTCAGTTAGTGTAGCAACAGCCACATCAGATTAGTTAGTTACAAAGTTAGTTAGCTTAGGAGTTGGTTAGTGTGTATATCATTGTGTATTAGGAGTTTGTTATAACTGATTCTCAACTGATCTATATATACAATGCAATCTGTACAAATCATTTATTGAGGAAAATAATAAGAATTCATCTTGAGTCTATATTTCATCATGGTATCAGAGCTGTAAAGCTCCTCCGAGCTCAGATTTATGGCCAATCTATCATCAATGGCCAATCTATCTTCTTCTTTTTCGATTCCATCTAATCTCACAATGTTGATCTCTAATTTGTCTTCATTCATTACGTGAAGCTTGATTCCAGTAATTTTGTGATTTGGAAAAGCCAAATTCAAAATTTCAAAGCTACAAATCTAATTGGCTATGTTGATGGTACAATTTTATGTCCTTCTACTATGATCACAGATTCAACTGGAACAGAAGTTCCAAATCCCGATCACCTTCAATGGAATCTTGTTGATTCTCACCTATTCAGTTGTATTGTAGCAACTTTGTCTCCTTCAATCTACTCTACTATATTGCAATGTCAACATTCATCTGAGATCTAGTTTGCTTTGCACAAGAGGTTTGCTATGCTTTCCAGATCACACATCCATCAGTTGAAGAACACATTAAACAATGTTGCCAAGAAGACAGATTCAATGGAAGAATATTTGTTCAAAATCAAAGAAATTGTCAATCAGTTAGCCCTTGCTTTAGTTATCATTGATGATGAAGATCTTATTTTACTCACACTGAATGGTCTTCCTGATGAATTTGATGCTTTTACCGCCTCTATTCGATCTCGGTCTGAAACAATCACCATGGATGAGTTATCAGCATTGCTTTGTTCTGAAACCATCCATATGGAGTCCAAAACTAAGAAGAATCTCTTAGAGCCTACAGTAGCTTTTTCAACTATTAAAGGTTCTTCTTCTTCATCAAACTTTCAGTCTAGAGGACAAACCTATGGTTTTAGAGACAGAAACTCTTATAGAGGTAATAGAGGTCGATCTCAATGTTACAGAAATGGTAATGGTTCTGGCAGGTTCACAAGAGGTTTTGGTCGAGGCAGAGGTCGAAATTCTCATTTTACTCAACAATGTCAAATTTGTGGTGGTTTTAACCACACTGTTCTTGAGTGTTGGTATATGATGGATTCTCAGTATCAGCCACAACCACATTTTCAGTATCAACCACAGCAGTATCATCAGTCTTCTTCTTCATCTGCTCCTTCACATTCTAAAGCTTTTGTTGCCGCATCTAGTTCTCTTGTTGCCTCTTCTCAAGTTCCTTGGTACCTTGACTCTGCAGCAACAGATCACATCACCAATGACATGAACAATCTAACTTCTTACCAGCCTTATCAAGGGACAAATCACATCACTATTGGAAATGGTAACTTTGTCACTATTCAGCATACTGGTAAAGGCCTTTTACCTACACCTCATCATTCTTTCAAACTTAATCATGTTTTACATGCTTCTTTCATTTCTTTTAGTCTTGTTTCTGTTTAGAAATTAGCAAAGGATAACAACTGCTTTATCACATTTGATGATGCTAATTTTGTGATTCGGGACAAGCTTTCGAAGAGAGTGCTTCACAAGGTCTCTAATGTCAATGGTCTTTACCATTTCTTGCCATCTCTTACTCCTCTATCTTTTTCTCCTTCACAGCATTCATTGCATTTCAGCCAGTCTCTCTACTTGTTAGTGAGAGTACTTGGCATAATAGACTAGGTCATCCCCCTCCCTTGAAGTTTCAAAGCTTACATAGTCTTTTACATTGTACTGCTAATAAGCACACTTCACTATCATGCATTGGTTGCTGTGTTGCCAAGAGCCACAGGCTGCCTTTTCAATTGTCAAATTCTACTACTCATCAACCACTATCTCTTGTTCATAGTGATGTATGTGGTCCATATGCTTCTAATTCTGGTTACAAGCACTATGTTCTTTTTGTGGATGACTTTACTAAGTTTACATAGTTGTATCCATTGGCCTATAAAAGTGAAGTTTATGCTAAGTTTGTGGAGTTTAAGGCCTATATAGAGAACCAATTTAACACATCCTTACATGTTTTACGAACTGATGGAGGTACTGAGTATTTTAACAATAAAATGAAGTAGTTTCTTTCTATTCGGGGTATTATTCATCAACATTCTTGTCCCTACACACCTCCACAAAATGGTGTGGCTGAGAGGAAACATAGACACATTATTGATACAGCCATTGCTTTCCTCCATTATGCTACCATGCCTATGAAATTCTGGTTTGATGCTATGGTTGTTGCTACTTTTCTTATTAATAGGTTACATTCTTTTAAACTGAGTAATAAGTCTTTTTTTGAACTGCTATTTCATTCCTTACTAGATTATTCTCAATAAAGAGTTTTTGGTTGCAAATGTTTCCCTTGGCTCAAGCCATATGTTTCTCATACACTTCAGCCCAAATCCATCTCTTATGTATTTCTTGGTTACCATCAATTTGCCAAAGGTTATCGTTGTCTTGATCCTCTTACAGGAAAAGTTTATTTGTCTCGTCATGTTGTGTTTAATGAATCTATTTTTCCTTATGCTTCTCTTCTTTCTTTCTCTCATTCTTTATCTATTTCTTTACCTCAGCTTCATACATTCTTCTAGTCTTCTGCTTTGCCTTCCTCTATGGTTAATCCTAGTTCCATTGTGGTTCCTTCTCATTCTCCTTCTTCTTCTCTAGTGGTTAGTCCTCCTTCTTCTTTAATGGTCCCTTCCTCCTCTCCTTCTATTCCTCCACTACCTCACTCCATTCCTATTTAGTCCATCTCCATTCAGCTTCCTTTTTCTATGCCTCCTCAAAACACTCATCATATGCTCACCAGGTCTAAAATAGTTCCCACTTGTTTGTCTGCTCATAAAACTTCTTTTTCTCTTTATTTGATTCTGAGCCTCACTCATAAGGAAGCTTTTTGTCTCCACTTTGTCTAAAGCTATGTCTAAGGAATGTGCTGCTCTACAACATCTGTGACCTAGTCTTGTTTCTTTACCACCTCAAAGACAACCATTGGGTGTAAGTGGGTCTTTAAAATCAAAGGAACTGATGGGACTATTGCAGGTACAAGGCACGCCTAGTTGCTAAGGGCTACCTTCAACAAGAAGGCATTGATTTTCAAGAGACCTTTAGTCAGTTGCCAAACAGTCCACAATTCGCATTTTGTTGTGCCTTGCTCTTCATTATCATTGGCCAATTCGCTAGCTTGATATTTCTAATGCATTTCTCCATGGGACTCTTGAGGAAGAGGTGTATATGTTACAACCCCTGTTTTGAGCAATCTTCTTCTTCATTTCAAGTGTGTAAGTTGCACAAAGCATGTATGGATTAAAACAGGCACCACGTGCGTGGTTCACATTCTCAGCCTTTCTTCTCTTCAAGGATTTTTTGCATAAGTGTGATACTCTCTTTCATTCAGCACATACACCTTATCACTGTCCTTTGATCTATGTTGATGACATTCTACTTATCGGCAACGATGTCTCTCACATTCAGTCTCTTATTTCCCAAATGCATCATGCATTCTCTACGAAGGAATTAGGGGATATTGCTTATTTTCTTGGCATTTTAGTTCAGTCCACTGGTGGATCAGGCTATTTTCTTTCTCAACAGAAATATGCTCAAGATCTTCTTCACAAAGCTGGCATGGCTGATTGCAAGCCATGCTCTTCTCCTATTGCTGTCAAGCCTTCTATTCCTGTTAATGCTCATTTTCCCTTTGATAATCCCTCTTTATATCGCAGTATTGTAGGAGGTTTGCAATATCTTACCATCACCCGACCCAATCTATCTTTGGTTGTCAACCAGTCCTGTTAACACATGCATGCCCCCACTTTTAGGCATTTTTCAACTGTTAAACGATTACTACCGTATGTTCAGGGTACCATTGCTCATGGTTTAACGTATCAGCCAAGTACTTTTGATCTTCATGCCTTTTCCGACTCTAATTGGGCAGGGGATGTGCTTGACCGAAAGTCCACCTCTGGTTATTGCATATTTTTGGGTTCCAACCTTATCTTTTGGTCTGCTAAAAAGCAGGTCACTGTGTCTCGCTCATCTACTGAAGCCAAATATCGAGCACTAGCTTATGCTACTACCGAATTAGCTTGGATCCAAATGTTGCTTCAGGACTTGGTTATTTCCTCCCCTACTGTCCCTATCTTATGGTGTGATAATGTCTCTTCTATTGCTCTTGCCTCTAATCCAGTTTTCTATTCTCGCTGTAAGCATATCGAGGTGGATTATCATTTTGTCATGGATCGGGTGCTTGCTAAACAACTGATTTTGCACTATATTCCTACTCAAGATCAGTTGGCTGATATCTTTACAAAACCTTTATCTGTGGCTAGGTTCTTGTATCTTAAATCCAACCTCATGGAGTTCTATAACCTCATCAGCTTGCAGGGCCATGTTGAGAATACTTCATCATCCCAGCTCAGCTCAGTAGCAGCAGTAGCTAAGTCTTCATCCCATATCAGCTCAGCAATTAAGTCAGCCACAGCTTCAGTTAGTGCAGCTATATCCACATCAGATCAGTTAGTTACAAAGTCAGTTAGCTTAGGGGTTGGTTAATGTGTATATCATTGTGTATTAGGAGTTTGTTATAACTGATTCCCAACTGATCTATATATACAATGTAATATGTACAAATCATTCATTGAGGAAAATAATAAAAATTCATCTTGAGTCTATATTTCATCAGTTTATGTAGTAGTCTAAACCAATAGTGTAATGGAAAATCTTATAGATTGAATATAATTGACTCATTATTTTTAGGTAGTTGAATATAATTAACTCCGACGCTCGACTCTCTTCGTTCATTAACTCCGACGCCGGGCTCCCGGCTCTCTCTGTCTCTTCCGTCTCGTCCGACGAAGGACGATTAAGAGGTAAATTTCTCAACTGTCTCTGTGTTTTACCCCTGACTTTGTCTGTGTCTCTTTTCCTCTCATCCGACAGGTATATCTGTGTATAATTATGTATCTGTATTATATATATATTATATATATATATGTATATTGTATATATATTAGGGCTTGGGATAAACAATTAGATTGAATGTTTAGATTTAGGGCTTTTGACAATCTGATAAACAAATTGAAAGTTGGAGTTTGGCCTTTTGATTTGGGACTTGAATTTGGCCTTTTGATTTGGGAATTGAGTTTGTCCTTTTGATTTGGAGTTTTACCTTGCCATAAACTTGCTCGATGAAATTACTTAATGAAATTATTAAATTCTGGGTTGCTTTATTTAAGCACGTTAATGACATCAATTTGCATTTAAGTTGTAAGTATGAACATGTCTTGGCTTCCTGGATTGCTTTATCTTTCTCACTGAATATGTTAGATGAATTCTGTAGTTCGTTTTTCTTACATTGGGCAAATAGTTGCTCTCAAATTATGAAGCCAATTAATTACATAGGGCAAGCTATTTTTTCATTTGCAGCTCGCTACAAGTAATGTATATTTATTGAAACTTTTTTGTTGTTTTTGTTGTACTGTTCTGGAGAATTGTAATTAGCATTAGAGGAAATGGAAATTTTAGAGCAGGAGTGGTTTTGAAGGCCCCGTTAGTGTTTCTTTCTCTCAACTGCAATTCCACTAGAGGAAATGTTTTCTAACTGTTGATGTTAAACAAAGTTCAAAGCAATTTCAAATTAGCCAAAATTGGCATGTGCATATTTCTCATGGTTCATTAAAAAATTGTGTTTTTGTTTTTATTCTGTATTTGTCTAAATTGCTGGATATAGTGTTGTCATTAGATTGTTAACTTGTCTTCTTCATTGATGTGCAAGTTGGTCAGATTTGCTGCACCCATGTAGACATACACATTTTGTTTGTCTTCCTCATTCAAAATTCTATCATTTTCATATGGAGTTAGTCTATAAGAAACTTTAGGGTGCAAAATGCTCTAAATTGTCTGGTAGTTGACCTTCATAATAACTTGATAGTTGACCAACAAATAAAGTGTTATGGGACCTTTTCTTTGTTTTTTTTATTCTTTGGCTTTGGTATTTAGGTCTGACTGAAGAAGGAAAATGTTAACATATTTCCCGGTTCATTATTTATATCATTCTGTACCAACAAGAGCAGGAAGGTTCATTAGTTAGAATTTCCACTCTTTTTAAGCTTTTCCAATACTATTTGGGGAATGTTTAGCAAAGTTAGACATTACCACAACTGTTGCACCTATAATTCAATTACCACTTTTTTATCTAAACATTTTAGTTTTTATTTTATTTTATTTTATTTTATTAACCTTTATAACTTGTTGTTTCTCCTTTTTTGTAGATGTCAAGTTCAAGTTTCAATGGCAGTAGCTTAGATCAGTTGACATACGTCAACAAAAATTGTTGTAGATGTAATAAAAAAGCCACTATTTGAATTTTTAAGACCGATCGAAACAAAAACAAGTTATTATACTCTTGTAATGATTATGGTTGTTTTGTTGGATGGTGCTTGCCTATGAATTCAAATGTAAAGGTCACGTAATTCCAAGAGAAGAAGTGCTAACTGTCGGCGAAGAACTTCGATGTATGATCGAACAACAAAGAGCTATGACGGAAGAACTTCGAATTCAGAGCGCAACGCTGCAAAAAAATAATGTGTTGTTCGTGTTGCTTGTAATTGGTGACTTATCACTTATGAAGATGTAATAATATGTATATACACACTACCAAAAAAAGTGTTTTTTGCGACGGTAGGCGGCCGTCGCAAATACCCTGGATCCCGTCGCTAATACTTTTTGCGACGGTAATTTTGCTTTTTGCGACGGGAAGGGAGGTCGCGACAAAGGGGGTTGCAAAAGAGCTTTAGCGACGGTAAGTGCCGTCGCCATTAGTTTCTGCGACGGGAGGGTGCCTTTTTTGCGACGGCACTTTTTCTGTCGCCAATAATGGAAGAATATATCAGTTTTCGCGACGACACATAATTACCGTCGCTAAAAGTGGGTTTTTGAGACGGCAGAATTACCGTCGCTAAAACTCTGGCAGCTTATAACTATTGGCGACGGCAACGTCTACCGTCGCTAAAGGTTTCTTGTCAATTACAATTTCACAGCTTTTGCGACTGTATTGGTGCCGTCGCAAAAGCCTATTACTCTTTTTTGCGACGGGTTCTTATGCCGTCTCAAAAAAAAAAAAAAAAAACTGTTGAGAAATTATTAAAAAAATTAAAATAACCTATATAAAATAAAAATAACTATAAAAAAATCCAAAAATTACAGAATAATATAAATCCATACATAAACAAAAGTTGACAAATAATAAAAATTAATAATATTGTTCCATTCATAACAATACATAAATAAAATTCATAACAATAAAAATTATGCCACTACATAACGTCGCATAATACATACATAATGTTGCTCACAAATTTAAATAACATAAATCAAAATCAAAACCAAAAGTTTTCGTCTTGATTCGTTCGTGGGTTACAAAAACAAAAATTGGTCATAATCTTTATACGCCCGCATTCCAGAAGAAGCCAACTGCTACTCAGGAAATATCTGAAAAAAACAAGATAAAAATAATTAAAAACCATATAATGGTGTTAATAATTTAATTACAGAAAAATATTAAAAAAAAAATGTTTTATACTCCAGCAGATCTCATTGAGCACAATTTTTTCCCCATAAGTGTTGCAATCTTGGTAACTTCAAAATATATTCCACAAATATTGTCCATTTTTGCTTTCTCCTTGTAGCTTAATATAATTATTTAGCTTTTGGTTCTGACAGGTTCATCAAATTACTTCAAACAGCAGTTCTCTTCAAGTAAGAACTTAAGATTAACATCATTGTAATGCTCTCTTCTTTTTTTTTTTTTTTTAAGTAGTGCTTTAACAAGTATATTTCCAGTAGAAAAATTCAACAGAAGGCCCAATACAAATGATGGCACAGTAGAAAAAGTCACCTAAATGTGTCTCGCAACAGAGCACATTCATTTTCCAAAAACATGGGAGCTTTCATGCATTGCTTTGCCCAAGCATGAAGGCACAACCGAACACAAGCGTCATACGCAACAACAGCGTGCCACGGCCCTTGAGTGCTGAATTTGATTAATAGAGCATATAAGTACAGCTGAAAATCAAAATAATAAACAATGCATATGCAAAAGGCTAACATATTTAAGCTTATCTCCATCTACAGTGGCTTGCTGCAGCCCAGACCAGGGGTCTTCTTCCGTTAGATTGGGTTAGAAATTCTCCTTTAGCTTTGAAGGTGTTGCTTTTGTTGGATGCTCATGTAGCCTAGAAGACTTTACGAGTTCAAAAAAAAAAAACTAGATCTAAGCTACAAGGTCAACTAAATGTTGCTGCTAGCAGTATCCCTAATTTTCACACACACACAAAAAAAAAAATGGTTAAGAAAAGATAACTAACGTACAAGAAATTTTGAACAACCTAAAGTATAAATAAAATCAATACGTAATAAAAAAAAAGCTGGTAAATTAACTTACCAAAAGCATGTTAGATCTCTTGTCCCGTCTCCTAAAACCTTGTTGAACAAAATACGCTGCCTGCAAGATGTAGTTACATTAAAATTGTATTTTAGGAGACCACCCAGCAAAGCAACAAACTTAAAATCACATTCCATACTTGAATTGGTAGAAGTATCTCAAGAAGTCCGAATTTCCATAATAACCTCAACGAAGCTTCTGCAGAACCATATGCTAGCACTAGTAGGTTTCTAATCTAGTCACTAGTAGCAGGGGAGAAGAGTTTATTGTACTAGTATGGTGGCAGAAGATGGAAATTGAACATGTTTCTAGTTATGATCATTGGAAGCAACAGTTCAATTGTATTTTACACTTTTGCTGTATTTGTTTATCTATATTTATGTTATGTGCTGCAATTTTACTTGGTATTTTATATGGCAAATGCTACAAATTCTGATAGTCTCATAATGCTACAAATTCTGATAGTCTCATAAACACTCACAAGGTTAGGCCCTAAACTAAATATGCAAATTGTTTTCTTTCTGAAGATCCATTGAGAAGTGTCATGCACAAAAAATTAAAGGTTAGGAAAATGGTTGCTGACTATATAATGCAAATCTTTGTTTCTGTGGCATTTAAGCAAACACCATATGCTCAATTTTATCACCACCACCCAGAACAAACAAGTTCTTTAAACATATTAGCATGCTTTTTCTCTATACTAGTCATCTTCAATCTCCAAAGATTAACCAACTTAAGTATATTGATTTAAGCTCCATATATAACACTGATTTGTTATATAACACTGATTTGTTACAAATTCCATATCTCAGATCTCTCACACTAATTTCTACTAAAAAAACAAAGAGACCAAGGAGATTTGAGAGAGACAGAGAGAGATTGATCTGAGAGAGAGCGAGTATACCTGAGATGGAAGACGGCGACGGAAGGCAGGGAGTCGGCGACGGAAGGCGGTGACGCGAGGAGGCGAAAGGCCGGCGACGCAATATGGTGGTGATGGGCTGTGGAGGCTACGGGAAGCAGAATTTGTGGGAAATGATTTCCCTGGTTTCAATACAATTTGCAGAGGGCTCAGTCAGTGCTGTTCATATGTAGCCAGCGGAGCGGGGAAGACTGATGGTAAGAAATTAGGGATTTTGGTAAGGGTGAGTGTTTGGGTTTGAGATTAGGGATTTTTTGGGTTTGAGATTAGGGTTTTTGTGTGGAAGCGGGAATGGGAAAAAAATAAAGGGGGGAGCGGGAGTGGAAAAAAATAAAGGGGCGGGGAATGAAAAATAAAAATAAAAATAAAAATAAAATAATAATAATAATTAAAAAATTTATTTTTGTTAAATATATATATATATTTTTTTGTAGTTAATGAATTTTTTTTAAATTTTTTTTTTTTAGTTACTAAGATTGAAAATTATTTGTTTTATTTTTATTTTAATGAAAAAAAATATTATTATTTTTTTATTTTGTAGAAGTAGGGGTAATATATATTTTAATGAAAAATATTTTTCACTAAATAAAAGTTAATTTTCTGTAATCAATGAAAAATATTTTTCTGCGGCCTATTTTTTTTTATTACTAAAAATCATGAACTAATTTTTTGTGGTAAAAGAAAAGGAGCGGCAGCAGTAGTGAAGGTGGTGGATAAGAGATGATGGTGGTGGTGGTGGTGGTAGTGATGGTGATGGCGAAAGAGATTAGTGGTGAAGTTGTGGTAGTGGTAGTGTAAATGGAGTGGCAGGGGTGAAAGAGAGGTAATGGTAGTAATAGTGGCAGTAGTGGTAGTGGTGGTAGTGGAGTGGTGGCGATAGTAGTAGTAATGGTAGTCGTAGATGTGAAGTGGCGACAGTAGAAGTAATGGGGTGGTGGAATGGTGTTTGCAAGCAGTAGTGGTGGTGGTAGAAGAGATGGGTGGTGAGAGAGAGAAATGAGTGAGAGACAGATAGAGAAATAGAGAGAAACAAGAGATGAAAGAGACATATAGAAAAAGAGCGAAAAGAGATGAACGGGAGAGAGAATAGAAAAATAGAGAGATAGAGATAAGATAGATGAGTGAGAGAGACAGAGAGAGAGAGAGAAGAGAGATGAGCGAGAGAGACATAGAGAGAAGACAAATGAGAGAGATAGAGAGAAGAAAGATGAACGAAAGACACACAGACAGACAGACAAACAGACAGATAGACAAACAGACAGAGAAAGAAGAGTGATGAGTGAAAGAGAGAAAGAGAACAATGGTGGTAGTTGAATGGCATTTGCAGTAGTGGTAAATGTGGTAGAGAAGATTGGTGGTGAGAGAGAGATGAGTGAGAGACGAATAGAGAAAAGAGATAGAGAGACAGAGAAAGAGATAGAGTGATGAGCGAGAAAGAGACAAAGTGGTCGCTAAAAGTGCATTTTCTTGTAGTGGATCGATAAATCAAAAGGGAGCTCAATAAATAAAGAAGACAGATAATTCAAAACTCTTTTCAAAACTTAATTCAAATCAATTTTTTAAATATTTAAATATTTTAAAAATATTTTAATTTTTTGTGAGAGACAAATAAATAAGAGAGATAGAGAGAGAGACATAGATAGAGTGATGAACGAGAGAGGACATGGAGAGACAGATAGACAGAAAAAAGAGATAGAGAGAGAAGAGATGGAGAGATAGAAAAAGAGAGAGAAACAAGAGATGAGCGAGAGATAGACAAAAAGAGAGAAATAGAACGAAAAGAGATGAGCGAGAGAGAGACACAGAAAAAGAGAGAGACAGAAAGAGAAGAGAAATGAGCGAGAGAGATAGAGAGAGAGAGAACAAAAAGAAATGAGAGAGATAGAGATAAGAGAGATGAGCGAGAGAGACAGAGAGAGAAAACAGATGAGAGAGATAGAGAGAAGAGAGATAGGCGAAAGACAAGAGAGAAAATAAGAGAGAGAAACAGGCAGACATAGAAAGAAGAGTGATAAGTGAAAGAGATAAAGAGAAGAGAGAGAGATAGAGACAGACAGAAAGACAGGAAGATGAAAAAATGAATGAAAAGAGAGAAATGTTTATCAAAAGAGTAAGACGACATTGTTTTTTTTTTTTTTTTTTTTTTGCGACAGAAAAATACCGTTGAATTTATTCAAACCATTTTGTGACTGTATATATATGAAGCTATCTCAAAACCACAATCACTATGCTAGGTTAGAGTTTTCCAAAACTCTTTTGAGAAAATTATACTTTCTTGTTTTCCGTGTTATATGTTTTTTATTGAATTTTTTTTAATATTTTAAGTATTTTTAAAAATTTTTAGACACACCTAACATAAATACACCTAAAAATTAAAAAAAATTGTAAAAAAAATCTTTTAAAAATTCACTAAATACCAAAAATACAATAATTCAATACATTTTTTTGTATTTTTATGTATTTATTAATTTTTAAAAATATTTTTTCATAAATTTTTTTATTTTTTAGATACATCTAAGTAAGATACATCTAAAAAAAATAATTTAAAATTTAAAAAATATCCACTAAAAACAAAAAAAACACGAAAGCCACTTTTTGCGACGGCAGAAAATGCCGTCTCAAAAAAGCAGAGCATTTGCGACGGCACTAGTTGCCGTCTCAAAAAATGAGAGTATTTGCGACGGCAGACAAATACCGTCGCAAATACTCTCGTTTTTTGAGACGGCAAATTGTGCCGTCGCAAATGCTCTGCTTTTTTGAGACGGCAATTTTCTGCCGTCGCAAATACTCGCTTTTTTTAGACGGCATTTCTGCCGTCGCAAATACTCTGTTTTTTTGCGACGGCATTTTCCTGCCGTCGCAAAAAGTGACTTTTTGAGACGGCAAGCGCGCCGTCGCAAATAGTTCCGTCTCATATCCCAGTTTCTTGTAGTGTCAGTGAATATATATATGTATATATATATATGCAAGTTAGAAGTAGAAGTAAATGTACACTTTTAGAGAAAGTTATCTTTTGTTGTGTATTCACTTTCTTTGAACTTGAGTGAAATGGAACTGTGAATTCACTTTGATGTGTGAATGGAACTGTGTTGTTTTGTAGTGTATTCACTTTCTTTGAACTTTAGTGGAATGGAACTGTGATGGTATGTCGTGTATTCACTTTCTTTGTATGGAATGGAACTTGTATGGTACTGTGAATGCAGGGAAACTATTGAATACATATTGTTGAACACAGGGAAACTGTTGAATATACATTGATGAATACAGGGAAAATGTTGAATACACTTTGTTAAATACAGAAAAACTGTTGAATAGACATTGATGAATATAAGGAAAATGTTGAATACACTTTGTTGAATACAGGGAAACTGTTGAATAAACATTGATGAATACAGGGAAACTGTTGAATAGACATTATTGAATACTGGGAAACTGTTGAATAGACATTGATGCATACAGGAAAAATATTGAATACACTTTGTTAAATACAGGGAAACTGTTGAATAGACATTGATGAATACAAGGAAACTGTTGAATACACTTTGTTGAATATAGGGAAACTGTTGAATAGACATTACTAAATGCAGGGAAACTGTTGAATACACATTGTTGAATACAGGGAAACTATTTAATTACTCACTGTTAAATACAGGCAACTTGTTAAATAGACATTGTCGAATACACTTTGCTGAATACAGTGAATCTGGAACCAATCCCTCAGCAAATAAATATTTGTTCACAATCACTATAGAACAATAGTAAATATTGCTAAGTTCATAACATAACAAATAATAATAATAACATAACTTCATTAGGCATCCTGTTTTACAGATCCAAATTGGAAACATAATAAATTGCAATCTCAAAAACAAACTGTTCAATTACAATAAACAAGTCAAACGGGTCCCTAATATACAAGCTTCCCGGTGTGCATGCATTAGAAGCCGATGGAGCTAGAGATCTAGAACCAAAACTATGAATTGGAGCACTCATTAAAATTTCCGGTGTGCATCTTGTAAAGTCCGATGGAGTCAGAGATGTGCCTCCAATACCATTGACTACCTATGATAATTCAATAAAAAATACGTCTTACAAAAACAAAATTTACAAATGAAAACAAGCAATTGATGTCAAGTCCTATTTTGTACACATACCGGTACATACATACTATTTTCTATGCCAACCATATGAGGATAATACGATGTATATGCAGTAGCTATAGCTTGAGATTGAGTTTCAGCTTGAGCTTCAAATCAAAGCACCTTAGCAGCCTGTATTTGTTGAAGAATGATTAATGATTGAAATTTATGAATTACTTTTACATACTTGAATACAGTTTGTAAAAAAATAAAAATATACACATTTTACTTTTGCTTTTGTTTGTCTTTTTGCCGTTACTTTGAACCGATTCACTATTTGATCTACTTTGGCAACCTTTCGTTTGGTAATTGGACGGCCTCTTCGCCGAGTAACCAAATGACTAATCACCTTCGTACTAGTAGCTCCTTGTGTAGAACCGGTGCGAATCGAACTTTTTCTGGAATATGGTAAATTACTCCCATCACCCGATTCTTCTTTCAAGACTTTGTCCTTGATTTCATCCAACCCAAGGTCTATAATATTAGTTTTTCCTTCAGAGTTACCCGCAAGTTGTACAATGGCAATCAATTTTTTGTTCATCCTCTCATAGCAACTTGAATTGAAATCATTCCCAAAGCCAGTATATGTGGTTTTGATACATACGTACTCTCTATCCAAATCTTTTCTTCAGAGTGGCAAAATGTATTTACTTGGCACCTCATTTATGCACCTTCTCACAAGCACAGCGAGTGAGTGAACACACATAATATCTCTAAACTCAAACAACTGACACATACATTGAACTTCACATTCAGTTGAATTAAAATAGACAACAAAGTTCACATGTTTCATCTTCTCACAAACTACCATTGCTTCTTGGACATTATATGTAGAAATTGATCCCCCCCTCCTTTCAGAAACAACGGCTAACAGTAAACTAATCTCTTCAACTCTCCTTGAACTTCTTTGCATTTTGCATTGGTGTAGGCTTGCTAAAATTGCTTCTCAAAACCATATATAGTTAGGTGGTCAAACAATTTGTGTCGAGACTTGAAGTATGCTTTCTTCTCTTTCTCTGCCTTAGTTCTCAAGGCATTGTCATGTTGTTCAACAAATTGCTTCAATGTAGTCTTTGGGTTTACATATCCATCAAAAAATGCATTCATACTTTCACTTCGTTGTGTAGTTGACATGCCAGCCTAAAAAATGTCTTTAACATATACAGGTATCCATTGATGCCGCTCATCATATAGTACCCCCAACCACTCATTATCATAAAGATTAAATGTTGCAAGCATCTCTTCCCATTTATTCTCAAATTCAACTCTTGTTAAACAGTCATAAATTGCATTTTGCATAGCCAAATTTATGGCTTCATACTGAGCATATCCTTTCAACTTTTTCGAAATTTTCTTCATGATATGCTATAAGCACCATCGATGTCGAGCTTGTGGAAAGACAATTTCTATAGCATTTTGCATAGCTCTGCATTGATCAGTTATGATAGCTTTTGGAGGCTGATTTGATATGCAACTTAACCACAACTTGAATAACTAAACAAATGTGCCAATGTCGTCACTAGATAACAATCCACAACCAAGCAAAATAGACTGTCCATGGTGATTAACTTTTACAAATGAAACAAATGGTATGTCATATTTGTTCGTCAGATAAGTTGTGTCAAATGAAACAACATCTCCAAATGCTTCATAAGTCGTCCGACTCCTTACATTAGCCAAAACAGTTTCTAATGCGAAACTCCTCATCAACATCATCATATAAAAGAATCTCTCACTATGTGCTTGCATCCTCATAAAATAACTTTGAAGTGATTGGCATCACCATCCCCAAGCCTCAATCTTCTAGCTCTCTCAATGTAATTCCTTACATCTCGCTCATTAAATGTCAAAGACTCGTATCCCCCTGCTTCAACAACCATTGAATGAAAGTTCCTAGACACCCCAATCCCTGCTTAATCATTAATTTTTAATCTTCTCTTCACAAGAGTAAGAATTTTCTTATTTATTACAAAATGACGTGAGTCGGTGGGAATCAAATCATGATTATGCTTAAGGTTAACTGTGGTTAGTTTATATCTCCCATCCTTTTGTACACTACCTTGTGCCCTTGTTTTGCAACCAATTTTTGTAGACAAAGATAGCTCTAGAGGGTTGACTTCTAATTTCTTTTTTCTCTGCCCCGCTCGAGAACATTCAATTGTAAAGTTTTTTAATTGCCCATCATCTCTAAAATGTTGTGCTCTATGAGCTATAGAAAATCAAACATGCTTAGCATATTGCCATAAAATGTGTACACCTCTTACCTTGAGCTAAAACACATACCCTTCTTAGGTTCTTCAACTTCTTTACCCTCATTTATTGAATGATTGTCACCAACATTTGAATCAATCTCCATTCTTCCACTTGCATAATGAAATAACAATTAAATGATTTCAGAATGATTATATAACACAATGCCCAAACAAACACAATGAATCAGTTCCCTAACACAATGCCCAAATTGAGACAAATACTGATTTGAACAAATATCAACAAATTAAGACTATGTGATATCCCAACCCCAAGTGACCATATTCAAATTTCAGATTATGTGACTATCCCCAACCCTTTATCACATAATATTCGTTCAAATTGATTTTTAGGGAATGTCCAAAATCAGTCACTTGGGGAATGTCCAAAATGACTAATTTCAATTAGTCATATATGGGCTGATTTTTTAGGAAATATTATAGGAAGTTAATGAAATTGATTTTTTACCTATAAACTGCTATAGGAAGTTATGTTTTATTTAACTACTATTACTAATTTCTTACTTGGAGAGCTGGGGGAAAAGGTTTACCTCATAAACTACCGATCCAGAGTATGTGCGTGCGAGACAAAGACGGAAAGCGAGACACAGACACGCAGCCGAAGATTGATGAGAGCGACAGAGATACAACCGAAGATAGAGAGCGACAGCCAAAGGACAGCCAGAGTTCCCAGAGAGCTATGGCCGGCGTCGACGGCGGAGAGCTACAGTGGAGGAGGAGGATGGCGGAGAGCTATGGCGGCGACATGTGAGGACAGACGAGGGAAGATGGCGAAGAGCTATGGCGGCGACAGGTTTGGGTTCCCGCTATATCCATCTTTTGTTTTTTTTTTGTTTTTTTGTTTTTTATTTTTTTTTCCTTACAGCTGCGTGCATGTATACAACCCATCATCCACATCAGTTGCCAACTTCTTAGGGGTCCTAGGGACCAAGTTTCAGTGGGAGTCTGTAGCGGAATTGATTAAACAAATTATCTTCCCCTCCTAGTTGAAAGCAACGCTCAAGCAGTACTTCACTTCTCATCAAATCATGGTACTGACCTACACCACTATACTAATGTCATTGATGATTGGAAGTTACCTCTGGGCTAGCTGGGGAACTAAGCAAACCTACCGGGAAGAGAAAACGAGTGTGTAGATATTTTGGTGAATGAAGACTTTAATAGAGATTTTGGTCTCTTTAGTTTGCTGATACTAAATGAACTTTAATCTGTGTTGGCCTTCCTTTTTTTTATTTTTTTTTAAGTTTTATATTGTATCTCAATATAAGTTAACTTGAGAGAATCGTGAAGCTCACCAAATGTCTCGTTTTAATGATCCAAGTTATTTACTTTTTAAGACTCGTTTAGTAAAATATTCATGCAAAAAATTAGATAGTCGGACATCGATACGTTTGAATAAAATTTTTATTACAAAAAAATAGATGATTATTCTTGAGATTATATTTGTTGTCCATTTTTTTAAAAATAAATATGATTAAAACATATAGTTACTAATGTCCAATCATCTTAATTTTTTGTATGAATATTCTACTCAATAAGTCAAAAAAATTGAATAATTTGATCATTGAAATTGATATTAAAATAAATCTACCAAATCCAAACGTTGTCTTGGGTTGAGGGAAGTCAACCCTATCCCTTTAACTCAAAAAAAAAAAAAATGTAAAGTCCATGTCGGCCTAAAATTTCTGCTTGCCTATTGGGCCTTCTCTGTAGGCCCAGACCCGTAGTTTAGTAGAGACCAAAATCTCTGCATGAAGTGGCTTGGCTTGAAGCAAAAGTCCGAATTGTTTACACATCTTGGCAATCTTTTTGTGCAACAATTTTGCATCAAGATTTGGGTTTGGGTATCTTAGCCTTTGTAATTTTCATTTATGCGGTTAAGCGTGAAAAAGTATCAGATCTATCAATTAGCTCATCAGTTCATAATCGAGTCCCGAGATCTCCATAAAAAATATAAAATTAAGTTTTTTTTATAAGAAATAAATAGCAAATTGATTTATGAAATGACATCTTAGTGTTCAGTTTGCCAGTATTTATGTTAAATTTTCTTACATAATTGATTATCAATTTGATATAATTCTGTCCGTATTTGTAATTTGTAAATAATCTCCCATCTCTGGATTAAAAAAAAAAAAAATCAATGAATAACCAATCACTTTACCATATACTAGTCATTGTCTGAAATGCTTAGGGTTATAATTGCCCTTGTTGTATAATATATTGTTTAATATTAATTTCAAAATATACGAGTACACAAATGTATTTAATCTTCTTTCGTTTTTTTTTTAAACCAATCTCAAACAAGTTTAATCACCTCAAGTTTGAATAGTTTCATTTTTTGAATAATTTTATGACACAAACTAATCGATCAAGCCTAAAAAATTAACAAATTTATGAATATATTTGCTTAGAGCATCTCTAATGGTTGTTGTTATAATACCATTACTATTGCTATAATTTGATAATAATATTATTTTGTCAAATTATAGCAATATGTTGTTGTTATTTAGCATTCTGCTATTCCCTATAATTTGGTTGATAGTAGATTTTGTCAAATTATAGCAATGGTGCTCCAATGGTCACTTGCTATTTTGACAATTCTCAAGCAACTTTCCCTCCAAGTTTGAAGGTGTTTTGGATATAGTTTTTTTGTGATTTTATTTTTGTTTATTTGTCTTTTATGACTTTTTTTTAACTATTTGTAAAAAAATTATATTTATATTATTCCGACTAGATAAATATAAAAAATAAAAAAAATTAAATATAATTCAATTTAAAAAATTAAATAGAAAAATTAAATTTGAAAAATTACTTGATTTTCTATTGTTTCAATTCTGTTTTTTCAACTGAATTTGGAGTCACAAATATGTTCATATTTGCTGATATGACATGTTTGGCAATTGCTATTTTACTCGCCAAATTTGAGAACAGATATGACATATGCCATCTTTGGCAAGTAAAATAGCAATCCATTGAAGACACATTTTTTATCACTATTGCTAAATTATAACTTTGACAAGTATTTTGAGAGCTCTATTGGAGATGTTCTTACATAACGACGAAATCTCAATCGAATTTTCAACAAACTGAATAGCCAATTATTTTACAGCCCTTGAAACAAACTACAAAATTGATAGCAAGAACACTAGGTGAGATCATATAAATGTGTTGTTAGTTCCCCAAAACCTAAAACTGTTTACTCTAGTTGGAAAGCATGTCATTGAATTCTATGGACAAAAAATAAAAAAACACAATAAATCAAAAACCCTGAACTCATAGAAAAATAAGTTTTGTTTACCCATTAGATGAGAACTGTGAAAACAAAAACATAAAAACATAAAAAAAAAAAAAACCTTAGATCAACTAATCCTGTAATTTCCAGATATTGATTTGAAATGAACCTGTAAAATGTAACTATTTTTCTTTTCTTTTTTTGTTTCTTTTTTTTTTTCTGTACAATGCTCGTCTTTCTCTCTAGCTCTAGACACAATCCTGCCCATTTTCTTAACAGCGAACTCGATGATCGATGTGTGCTTGAGAGAGACCATGCCTACCTGTCTGCCTAACCACATATCGGAATTCAAAGGTACCAAGTGCACAAAAATAAAACACAGAAAAGTACACAGAATGTGTATTTTGTGGTTAAATTTTATTCTGTGCACTTTGTGTTCTATTTCTATGAAACTAGCACCGTTGATTGGCAATTTTAGAGAGACCCGTCAAAGGATACCTGCGAAATTGCAGACTTATTAGGCTGCCCAGACATTCCAGCAAGGCCTTGAAGCATTTTGATTACTTCAGAAGTGTCATCAAGATAGTATTTTGCCATGCTTGGTTTCTGGCCGACAGAACAGGCGAAAACTTCTGCTATGGCGGGCATTGACGGGTTGGCGACTGATCGTGCAATCGTCTCGAACATATCTTCGTCTGATCGGTCATCACCTACACACAAAACGAAATCTGGCGGCTTCCCCCTCATCTGCATTGTTGCAATCAGACTTTCCACTGCTACTCCTTTGCTCACACCCTGCAATTCAAACACCAGTAATTATTATTATTAATCATATGATTTTACAAACTATCAATACAAACATTTGGAAATCATTGAAGTACTAATCATTCATTCAACAGAACAATCATATTATTTTTTTTAAAGCATAAACATGTAACTAAATCATTCAATAAAAAAAAAAACAGATTCTCATGCTCCCCAATGGAAGATCATGTTTTATGTCTCCTAATATATGTTCATACATGTCTTTGTCAATACAATACGATGCAACAAATTGTGAATCAACAAATTGCTTAATTTCTTTTCACACCCCAACTTTTATTCAAGAAAATATATCAATAAGTCAATGACCATGAACATTCAAACGATTCCAATATATTGACAGTTCTTTATTTTATTTTTTTCCCTTTGTTATACTTTTGATCCCCTCAACATTTGGAAATCATTATCCATTCAACAGAACAATTATATATATTTTTTATCACATGAACATTTGGAAATCTTAATAAACACTTAATCATTCAGTAGAAAAATCAGATTCTCAGAGAATATACCCTGCAACCACTAGAGTTCATGTTTTATTGCATCTTAAAATGTTCCTAGTAATTAAGACATGCTTTTTAGTTCACAAAATACTATGCAACAAATTGGAAATGAACAAACTGATTAAATTGCTTCTTACCTGTGGTTTGACTTCAACAATGTGTTGCCCTCTTTTAACAACCACAGGTTCATTAGCAAGAACACTCTCAAGATGATCAAGAAGCTCTTTCGCCTGCCACGATCCAAAGTCAGGGTCAGCTTCTTGATGGTGCCACACGAGGGCGCTTTCCTTCTGCTCTATAAATGACCCGTCAGTTGCCTCCGTATAATGCTCCATAACCGGCAAAGCAATTGTCTTCCAATCGAAATTCATCGCCAACATACACGACTCCCACGGAGAATCCTTATTCCACCTAGATGAAAGCAAAAACAAAAACAAAAAACAACCAAATCAAAAGAAATATTCGAAAATGGAATAAAAAACAACGACATCAAATCCTCAATTACAACTTACCTAGTAAAGTATCCATGTTCTGCTGAAAGACCGAGTTTTTCACACGGAGAAAACCACTTGCTTAGAGAATCTTTTCCTCTTCCGCTCACGATGAAAACAATGTTGTTCGGATCATCGCACAATCCATTCAAAACCTTAATAACATCATCACTTGGAGATTTGTCAGCAGAACCTTGTGGCATCATTGTACCGTCATAATCCAACAAAATCAACCGGCTATTAGTCCCATTATAAGCCTGGACAATGTGTTCCACTGCGAGTTTTTTGAAATTAGGACCCAAAGCAACAACCCTGAATCCTAAACCGAACCCAATTCCCCAACACCTCTTCCTGTAATGCTCTCTACAAGCTCGCTCGAGGTCTTGATCGAAACTCCTAGCCCAATAGGCAATATCATGAGAACTAATATACTTGTAGTGCTTTTCATGGCGCATTTGTTTCTCTGCTTCTGGCATTGTGATTGCCAAATTCATCCCCTCCGAGACAGAATCAATGTTCCATGGATTGACCCGGATCGCCCCACTGAGCGATGGTGAGCACCCTATGAATTCTGATACGATAATCATGCTCTTTCTCGGCGTTTCTGATCCTTCAAGCCCTAAGGCATTGTCTAAATCAGGATTGCTTTGCCTACACACTGTGTACTTGTAAGGCACCAAATTCATACCATCCCTCACAGCATTCACAACACAACATTCCGAAATAGCAAAGTAAGCAACCTTGTCCTGGGTCGAAACCGGGCCATTAATAAACACAATCGGATCATACCCGGGTTTACCATACTTGTCATTAACTTGACTTAGAACGCTATGGATCTCATTTTGAACCTCTTGAATGTCCTTACCCCTACTCCTCGCGGGGTTTACGATTTGAACCAAAACCACTTTCCCCCTCATTTCAGGGTGTTCTTCTAAGAGATGTCCCATTGCTAAGAACTTCAACTAATACCCTTAAACAAACATATCCATATCATCCACCACCCAACACACATTTTCCCCTCAAATCTTTCCTTCAATTCGCGAACTTTCTTCGATGTATCGGGAAAGGACTTGATAGATTCAAGCTGACCCATATGAATCCCAGCAGGGAGGATCTTGATACTAACCGTTCTACCGTAGTATTCTAACCCAACGTACCCCCTTTTAGAATGATAATCCAAACCCAACATTCGACTACAACAAGACAAGAAATGCCTAGCATAATCAAATGTGTGGAATCCAATAAGATCACAATTCAATAAAGCTCGAAGAATCTCATCGCGAACAGGTAAAGTTCTGTAAATTTCAGAGGATGGAAAGGGACTGTGAAGGAAAAACCCAAGTTTAATTCTATGAAATCTTTTTCTCAGGAAAGTGGGTAATACCATGAGGTGATAATCGTGTATCCAAACATAATCGTCATCTGGGTTGATCACTTCCATGATTGTATCAGCAAACACCTTGTTGGCAGAGACATAGGCTCTCCATAGACTCTGATCGAATCGAACACCATGATTTGGAGTCACAGGTAACATGTAGTGAAACAGAGGCCAAAGATAGTGTTTGCAAAACCCATGATAGAACTTGTTCTGAATCTCCGATGGTAAAAATGTGGGAACACATCGGAATTTCTCGAAAAGGAATTGAGAAACCTCGTCTTGGTCCGAAACTTCGATCTCTACTTTTAAACACCCAATATAGATCACTTCAATGTCTTCTGGAAAACCATCTTTGAGCTGTAAAGCCAACGCGTCTTTGTCCGAATCAAAACACCACTTCTTTGTCTCCGAATCACGATGTGCCTTCAATGGAAGCTGATTGGATACAATGATTCTTCGTTCTTGATTTACAGACGAAACAACATCATCATCATCATCATCATCGGGCTCTGTTTCTTCGCCGCCATTGTTATCCAAGCACGAGATTATCCCCGGAACAGTCATGACTCTTGGGATCCGAGTCCGATCGACCCGAGAGTAGTCGTCGAGGTTCAAGAGATTGAAACAAGATCTAGAAAGCATAATCAGAGAAAACCCAGAAACAAAACAAATTGGTTTGGGGTTATTTTTTCTCGGGAAAGCGAAAGAAAAGAAAAGAAAAGAAAAGGTTTAGTTTGGATTGAATTGGATTGGGTTTGGGATTGTTTGGTAGTGTGAGGTTGTTATCATCGGTGGGTGTTACAGACTACAAGCATATACTCCATGAATATATGAATACAAAAATCTTGTAGAATTTTCATGGAAAATTTATACAAGGAAGGTGGTGAGGATAAGAACGAAGAGAGACTGAGACTTGCTATAATGTGGGACTACGTAATGGGATTAAATGGACGGCTGAGATTGACTTATGAAACTCTCATCATGATGATGATCATCATCATCATCAATGTGGTATTCTTCTTAAGTTTTGCTACCAACTGTAACCGACCCCTCTCTCTCTCTCTCTCTCTACTTTCTCTCTCTATAGATACGCGTATGTGTGTATGTATCTATTCACATTCTGGGTTTGGTCTATCTCAGCAGTTTAATACTACTAGGTTTTCAGACTATACCGGGTATAGCCGGTTTAACATGTGAAATTACCAAAATGGGTAGGAGAGATTGTTGGGATAATAATGAACTCGAAATCGAATAATAATAAGTGCTGTGAGATTTTGGATCGGGAGAGTTACCATGAGAGAAGTCCGTAATTTTCTGAGTCAATTTTTTGAATTAATTACACTTTTTATTATTCATATAATTTGATTTAAATTTTTTATAATTTTAATTTGATTAATTTAAGTTTTACATTTTAAATTTAATTATTCTATCTAAATTAAAGGTTAAAGTTAACAAATTTAAGACACTTTTTAAATTTTTAAGATATAAACAGGAAAATTAATAAAAATTTAGACCAAAAAAACTAAATTGAAATTAGGCTTTACAAAAATTGTTTAAATTAAAATTATAAAGATTAAAGTAAAATTTATGTAAAATTATAAAAATAAAGGTAAATTACACTAACAGTTCCTATAGTTTGGGACTTGTGTCATCTTGGTCCCGGACTTGTGTCATTTTGGTCCTTGACTTTTCAATTGTGACACATTTGATCCTGAATTTTGAATCTTGTTCCAAATAAGGACAATTGAATATATTATTGAATTTTTCAAGGGCAAAATTGTCAATTTGATAAAATATAAATTAATTTGACAAAAATAAATGTTAAAAATTATTTTTGAATTTTTAAAAATTATTTCTATCTACTAAAGATAAAATTATATAAAATTGATAAATCTTTTAGATATTTATTTCTTTTTTTACCAATTAATTTTTATTATGTATTTGTATATAATCATGTAAATTAATTTTTAAAAATTAATCATGTAATTTTTATTAATTTTTATCAATTTTACATAATTTTATTTTGGTAGGTACAAATAATTTTTTAAAATTTTAAAATATTTTTTTGACATTTAATTTTGTCAAATTAATTTATATTTTATCAAATTGACTATTTTGCCCTTGTAATTAAGCAATGGTATGTTAATTGTCCTTATTTGGAACAAGATTCAAAATTCCTGATCAAATGTGTCACAATTGAAAAGTTAAGGACTAAAGTGACACAAATCTTAAACTATAGGAACTGTTAGTGTAATTTGCCCTAAAAATAAAAAGTGTAATTAAGGATTCATTTGGCAATGACTTTTTTAGTTAGTTTTTTGACTTTTTTAGTCTGAGAATTTTTTATTTGTTTAGTTTTCTTGCTTGCTTTTTTTGGCTTTGGAATGACAAACTTTTTTGTTGACTTTTTTGGTTTTTTAACTTTGGAATGAAAAAAATTTTTGTTGACTTTTTTATTTTTGATTTTATTTTTTTTGATCCATATGTGATTATTTAGCCCCAAATTCATTGCCAAACCGGGGCTAAATCTAATTTTTATTTAATTTTGGGTTTAAATGGTGAGATTGTGTAGGGGATATCTATACTATATATTAAGCAAAATGAGTTTTTAACCTCCCAAAGCCTGTAGGAGCTTCAATATCCCAATCTGAATTTTTTAAATTTTTTATTAAAAAAAAAAACTCAACATTTATTGATTTGGTTGAAATCTCCTGATCAACATTTATTAACTTTTTTCAATCCACATGTCTTTCCACATGCCTGCATTTATTGATACAATCCCTTTATCAGTATTTAAAATCCCCTCATACAAATAACAAAAATGCTAGAGGTTTAAAAATTCTACCAAAAGTTTTACCAAATGTCTCACATGGGTGTGGGACCCACATTGTGTGGGTCCCACACCCATGTGAGACATTTGGTAAAATTTTTGGTAGAATATTTGGAGTCTCTAGCATTACTCTACAAATAATTATAGATACAATCCATGTATAGTTACTGCAGTATCCTTTTCAACTTCTCCCATACACTATGATTAGTGATAAGATTGTTAAATTATTTTTATAAAATCTTAAAAAACATAATTTATATATTAAAAAAAATCTAAAACAAATATAAATATCTATAATTATCATGTACATAGCACAGGTGATAGGCTAGTATACATATATAGGAAATTAAATCTGAGATGGATATAGATAGAGAAGCACGTGCCGGTGATTATGTTTTTTCGGTGGTGTTACATATATTAATTAGTATATCAATACTGGTTATGATCTTATTATTGACTCTATTCATTAATAACATTATAAATACCAAAAAAAATTTAAATTATATCACATCATCAATTAATACACTAATTAATATACCAATTAATACATATAATACATATAACATTATATTTGTTTTTTTGGTTGGTTTGTTTACAGCTGTGAAAGGGCCGAGTCGGTGGTGTGTGTGAACGGGGGAGTAGTAGAAAAGTAGGAGTAGTAGTAAAGTGGTTGATGTTGTAGTTGTAGATAAAGATAACAGCTGGCGCGTGTCTGCACAGGTATGGTACGTATGGATCACAAATCTCACACGCTCCGCTCCCTTCTGTGACTCTCTTTTTTTTCTCTCTCTCTAAATAATAGTAGATTCTATCAACCAAATTTATTTACTCATAAATCTTAAATAATTTTTTTTGAATTTATTTGATTTTTATTTTGATAATAAGAAATTTTAACTTTTTTTTAGTTGATTGAAGGATGAATTACCTTAACGGTCCCTATAATTTGGGACTCGTGTCATTTTTATTTATGAATTTTTAATTGTAACACATTTGACTTTAAATTTTGAATTTTGTTCCAAATAAAAGATAATAGAAAATACTATTGCTCAATTTTAAGGATAAAGTCTTTAATTTAATAAAATATAAACTAATTTAATAAAAATAAATATCAAAAAAATATTTTTAGATTTTTAAAAATTATTTCTACTTCTCAAAGATAAAATTATGTAAAATTGATAAATCTTTTATTTATTTATTTATTTATCAAATTTATTTTTATTATGTATTTGGATGATGATTATGTAATGGGTGGTTGTTTTTATTTTTATTAAATTAGTTTATATTTTTTCTAAAAGTCAAATATGACGATAATTTTGATATCATTATTAAACCAATCTATTAAATCAAAAAATTCAAAAATAAAAAAAATTCATAAATTAAATATATCAATTATACATTAAAAGCTTAACAACCATAAATTACATGGTCATCATTCAAACACATAATAAAATTTAATTTAGTAAAATAAATAAATAAATGTATATGAAAAAGATTTATAAATTTTACATAATTTTATCTTTGGTTGGTAGAAATAATTTTTAAAAATTCAAAAAATTTTTTTTGACATTTTTTTTTTGGTCAAATTAGTTTATATTTTATCGAATTGACAATTTTGCCTTTGAAATTGAGTAATGGTATCTTCAATTGTCCTTATTTGAAACAAAATTCAAAATTTAGGATCAAATATGTCACAATTGAAAAGTCAGGGACCAAAGTGACACAAGCCTCAAACTATAAGGACTGTTAGTGTAATTCGCTCTTAATTGTGAGAGAAAAGTAAAATGATTATAGCTTAAATGTGACATTTTATTTTATTGATTAAATTAACATATTTTGTCTTTATGGAGTAATTTAGCCAAAAAGTCTCATGCCGAGCGAAGCCTTTGTGTTTATGAAATAATCATTTAAAAAATGAGAAAATTATTGTAAAATTCCATTTGAGAGAGTTTTGAACTAAGGAGTCCTTCGTTTTTTTTAATACTCTTGAAAGTCCTATTTTATTGGTGATGTTACCCACAAGATCCTGTTTGATTGTTTGAGCGTTGATTTGGTGACCATTTTATCTTTGTTCGGGATGTGTAATGTTTTGACGTTGATGGGGTGAATCCCATTAATTACATTGTGTTGTTGTGTACCGTTTTGGAAAGGATGAACATGGGAACAATCGTGTGCGAGTATTTGAGTTTTGGATCGAGCAGTGAAGGTAATCACGTCCGGTGGAGTGTTGTTTACAGCTGATGGCTTGGGAGGTTGCGAAGGAAGGGAGTAGTGTTTAAAGTTTCGCACAAGTAATGTATTTTGTTGTGCGCTTTGTTTTGTTTGGTGTTCTATTGTCTTGTGTTGGGATGGGATGAGAACGTTGCGTTGTGGTGTGGTGATCAGTCATGCAACAACGTCATGTTGGGGGATCATGTTTAGCATCACATTTTTGTTTGCCTCATCACCTGTCCACATATTTATCAACTAAATCGCATATTCCATGGATACGTACACCCAATGTGTCTTGATGTTATCCAGTGGCAATTGGGTTTTGTGGGTTTTTTTTGGGTTTCATTTGTGTCTCACAAATTTCACATCGCACACTCATAACATGTGGTTGGCACATCGCACACATATAGTGGTGCAATGTTGCACATTCAACACAGACTCAACGATTGGAATTTTTCCAGATTTAATTACATATTTGTTCTATTTCATTGTAGGAATGGGGGACAATATAATGTTATTGTGTTCGTACGATACTAACAATGTTGCTGTCATGGTTGATGCTGCGTTCACATTTAGTCGCTACATTGATTGCTCAAATATTACATTTGAAATTTACCGATATAGTCGCTACATTTGGAAGCAGATTTGAGCGCAAAATAACGATGACGACCACCACCACTACTGCTATCACTAACGCAACACTACCACCATCATTTTTGCTACTGCCTCTCCACTCTTACCTTCATGTTACCACTATTGTCACCACTACCACTACTGATATTACTCAATTACCGTCACAACCACTACCTTTGCCAACGCTATTATACCTCGCATAACCATCAATGCTCTACCATCACAACCACTACGCCACCCCCACCAATGTTATCATTATCATTATCTTGCCACCATAGAATCGCCATTATTGCTACTACTCCCTGCATTCTACCCTATCACCACCACATCACATGGCTATCAATCCAACACCACAAATATAAAGAGTGTAAGATAAAACAAATAATAATAATAATAATAATAAACTTCAAATTCAAAATTTTTAACATATCAAATAATTTGATTAAATTTAGTAATTAAATTTTAGGGTAAATTACAAATATACCATTGAGGTTTGCTTAAAATATGTATCACCTTTGTGATTTTAGAAATTACAAATACCACTTGTTATAATTTTTTATTTAACAGACACGTGGCAGGTGGTGATTGGAGGAGAAGGAATAAAAAGAAAGAAAGAAAGAAAAAGTAGCCAATCAAGTGAAGAGGGGGTCAAGAGGGTGGGAAAAAAAGGGGGTCCAAGTCATTATTCATACTATATATTATAGCAAATGGACTTTTCGTGAGGAGTTTTGTGGGAGTTCCAAAACTTCTAACTACATTTTTTAATTAAAATGTAATTTTAAAAAATGCTATTGGCTAATACATTAATATAATAATTATAAAAATACTAATTATTCTATGATTTATGTTTTTCAATAGAAAAGTTAAAAATAACTTTCTCCTCATTTGTCCAAACCTATTATCTTTTACAAAAATTCAAAATGATAGATTAAAATTCCTTATTCATTCTCTTTTTTCTTCAATCTATTCACTCTCTGCACAAAACCCTAACTGTTACATAATCGAACTTTTTTTCACATCATATAAAACTTGTTTATCGCTCAAGATATTATTTGCTGCAATAGATTACCGCAACACTTTTAAATTATTTTCTCAAAGATATTACAGGTTAGTTAATATTTATTATGTCCCATTTTTTATTTTTAATATTTTTATTTTATTTTTATTTTTTTACAGAATTCATGGCCAAGTGTGGTATAGTGAAGGAGGAGGTGATGGTTGTAGGGTAGAGAAGGAGGGGGACATCAACAAATTTAAAATGTAAATCAACTCTAAAATCAGTTATCATTTGATAAATGTTTAATAGTAAGGTATATTTTCTGTTAGAATATTTTCTATTGGCTAAAGTACCCATTAAAAAATAATGTTTTGGGTTTTTTTTCTAAATTTTTTTTTGAGAAATATGATAGAGTGTTTGTGATAATTCAATATGTAAATAAGATATCTACATGTTCATAATTAAAAAATAAAAATAAATTGTGTTTAGTTTTTTTTAACAACTATAACATGCTACTTTTATTTATTTTTTTATTTTTATTTTTTAAAGAGGTTATAATCCTATTCATAAATATTTTTAAATGTCTTAAATTTATTTATTAGCAACGAGTTATACATGATGGCAGAAAGTACTCTAGCAGATTTTAAAAATCAATTATGATATAGCAAAATTGTGCAAAATTAGTAAGCCAAAGTAATTTTATTTCTTTTAGGTTTAGGATTACACAATTTCCAAACATTTTTTTTCAATAGTTTAATTTTGCATGTGTTAATTATAGCTCGTATTCGTTGTGATTTATTCAGTTATATATATTTTAAGAATTTGTGTCAAAGTGTTTAGTGTAAGATATATTTTATAAAACGGAATTATTTTAAATGAATTCAAAACTAAGACATAAATATTTTTACTTTTTACTTTGTAGAATATATATATATATATATATTTAATTTTACACCGTTAAATATTCCACAAATCATTATGTATTACAATGATTGTCCAAAATTAGATTTATATAAATTTAAGTTTAAATTTTAAACTCTCTAAAAGTGTCAATTTAGATATGATAATTGTTATTATAATTTTTTTCATTAAAATGTATTGCCATAATTGCAATGTAATCTTATTTAAAATTTATTTTTGTATTATTTGTAAAAAGTTCTTTATTGAAAAAGGAAACCTTACACCTAAATCTTTCCATATTTATCTTTTTAATACAATTTTGAAAACCTTTCCATATTAGTCGTTGGAAACAATATAATTAAAGAAATTTTGTAAAGTCATTATTAATGAATTTCCAAATAAGTCTTTGGGAACAATTTAATTAAAGAAAATCTGTAAAGTCATTAGTAATTGATTAATTGACTTTTGTAGGTATAGGGTTTTCTTTTTCAAATTGAGAATTATTTGCAAATAGTACAAAAAAGAATTATTTTCAAATAATATTGCATTGCAAATATGATAGCATAATTTAAGAAAAATGACATGGAAAAATTAATATGGAAAAAATTTTAAAATTGTATATTCAATTAAGTAGATTTGTAACAAAAATTATTAATAATTAATTACTATTTTTTACTAAAAATACACTTATCAGATTTATTTGGTTTTATTTTTTAAAATTATTTTTGAGTTTTTGTTTTTGTTTTTTAATTTTCAGTAAACTCTTTTTATTTTTACATATTTCAGCCAAATACATTTACAAACTAAGATATTTATGACAAAAAAAAATTACTAAAAAAAAACACTATAAAAATGTGTCATTGTTTTTGTTTTTATTTTTGACATTTTCATTTTTAGTGATTTTTTTCCACTTTTCTTCACAAATTTTACTTTTTAGGTGTATTTATGATTATTTTTATTTACATAAAGGCCTTCATAGATTATTAAGAAGTATTACTTTGGTCCCTAAACTATAAAAGAATACAAATTGACCCATAAACTATTGAGAAGTATCAGCTTGCCCTAAACTATAAAACCATATAAATGGATCCCCTAAACTATAAAAAACGTATCAGTTGTACTCCTTAACAGAAGAGGTCAAAGTGAAACACACCAATAATTTAAGTGTCTATTTGTACAGTTTTATATTTTAGGGGACAATGGTATTTCTCAATAGTTTAGGAGTTAATTTGTATGTTTTTATGGTTTAGGGAGTCAAAGTGATACTTCTCAATATATTTAGGAGGTTTTTGTGTAAATAATCCTGTAAATTAGGTGTATCTAAGAATTAAAAAAATTAATTGAAGTATGAATTTTTTTATTTTATTTTATTTTTTTACTAAAGATAAAAAAAATGAAAAATAAAAAAAAACTCAAAAAATTGATACAATTAATGTACTCCCTTCATCTTTTGAAGTTCGATCTAACTCTTATGTCTTCATTTTGTTAACAAAATGGATGGAAAACGAACATGTAAGACCATCTCTAATGGTTACTCAGACTTGTCATTAAGGTCAAGTTTGGCTAAACTAAAAAAGTGCACTTATTTTATCTTTTTATCTTTTTTGGGTCACATCAATCAACATCTTCTCTCTACTTTTTCTACACATAATACAAGAAAAGTCAAAAAGTGCACTTATTTAGTCTTCCCAAACTTGGCCTAAATTTGAATTTGATAAAAAATGACTCTTTTTTCTGTTCTAACAGTTTCATCAAATAGGTATCAAATCCAAGATTCACTTTTCTTTCATTAAACTGAGGACTAATGTGCCTTTCATCAAATCACTGTTCATAACCGTTTGATTTTTACCACCGGATATCCCTCTAAATGACCATCTCAAGGCAAAAATTTGTGAAAAAATTACACTGGCCGGTCAACCCCTCAGTCGTCTTCCTGGTCAATCTCCCAGATGACCACCTGAAGGCAAAATTTTATGAAAGATTTACACTAGCCGGTTGACCAGCCGGACACCTACTTAGTCGACCGATGTTCTGATAAAGCTTCAAAAATTTCTGTTGGAGCACTTGATATCAAATGAAACTTTTAGTCAAATTTGGTAAAAAATTTGATATATCATTGGAGATGCTCAATGGGCACATGTCATATTTATGATGAAAATACTCTTTAAAGATCTATTATATTTACACTTTATCCCCTTCAACTATTACCATTTTTCACTTTACTCCCGCAAATTAAAAATTAATACAATGTATCCTTTCATCTTCTAAAAGTTTTCAATCTAACCCTTATATCTCTATTCTATTTACAAAACTTATAGAAAACTGCATATAATGTGTACATATCATATTTATGTCAGATTAGTAAAGGGTATTTTTAACATAAATATGACATGTGCACATTACATGCACACTTTCTGTCTATTTTGTCAACAGAATTGAGACATAAGGATTAGATTGAAAACTTTTTGAAAATGAAGAGGGTAAATGATATCAATTTTTAGTTTGAGGGGGTAAACTAAAAAATGGTGATAGTTGAGGGAGGTAAAGTGTAATTTGTCTTTAACAAAATGAAGACATAAGGGTTAAATTGAAAACTTTCAAAAGATAAAGAAAATACATTGTATTAATTTTTAGTTTGAGGGGATAAAGTGAAAAATGATGATAGTTGAAGGGGGTAAAATGTAATTTCCCATTCATTTAAAAGCACTCCAGGACAACCCCAACCCCCTCCCAAAATAATAATAATAATAATAATAATAATAATAATAATAATAATAATAGCAGCATGTATAATGAATTAATTGAGCGGGCTGGAAATTTAGAAATTTTTTAGGATCGAATTTTAGGATGGCTATATTAATCTTGATGTTATGTTGGGGTTGAGTTAAGTAATGATCTTTCTATGTAGTTCAGTTCAATCTGACCCTAGCTTGGTTGTTGTCCCTGTACCAAATATACTTAGTAGACAATTAACATAACCAATATAAAATATAATAGTCCTTACGAAATTTAACATTATTTTAATAATTACATTTTAATAGTTAGTTTAAAATTATTGAACTATTTTGGTTTTAATATCAATTGTTTTATAGAGTTCAAATAAATACGATGAATTATTTTTATTTTTTTAATAAAACATCATTCCATGCATAGCACGTATTTGTTGTTAGTTTGTATTTTAAGTAAATAGGAGGTGTATTTATAATTTAGGCATCGTTGGGCAACTATATGTTTTAGCTAAAAAGTCAAAAAATCACTATAAGTTGTCATATCATTCTCTCTACTATTTTACATATCTTTTTGTAAAAAATCAAAAAATTATTAAAATAGTTTTTATTCTCGAACGAGATCTTATTCTAAATTTTAATTAAACCCAAATAATTTTCAGATTTTTAAAATTGAATTTTTAATTTTTAGATTCTTTTATTTATATAATCTAACTCTAAATAATAGATAAGGGTATAAAAATAGCCCAAGGCCCATGGGCGGCCCGTAGCTTACCTGCAATTTGAGGTGGGCCCGACTCGTTTTGGCCCGGGCTCGAGCCTAGCCCAGGACCTTGGGCCTTTCACTTGAAGTTCAGACCGGTATACCAAGCCCGGCCCAGCAAGGCCCACCCGACCCTCCCTTTCTGGTTTGCCTGCCAATGGTCAAATTTCAAAAAAAAAAAAGCTTGCAAGTTGCAACGGTTAAATAATAATAAAAAAAAACAATAAAATAAATAAAATAAAGACTTGCAACAACGGTAAAAAAAAAAAAAGGGCTGGTCTTTTCCTTGTGTAGGGAGGTAAAACTGATTACTGTCCCCTGCCATATTAATAATAATAAAAATAATATTCTAATTTAACGGTCATATTACCGTTTAAAACATAACGGTCAATTTTTTTATTTATTTATAAATTTACTTTAATCTTCCAAACTTCTATAAATATCTCCAATTTTTCAAAATAAATCTCACAAACAATTCTTTCCCTTAAACTCGCAATTTCTCTTAACCTGCAATTAATTTTGAAGTGTCACTTGTAAGTGGCAAATGCAATTGTACACGAAGAAACATAAGCCATAATTAAAAAAACATAGGTCATACATGATTAAAAAACATAAAGCATGCATAATTAAATTACATAAGTTATACATAATTAAATTTAAATGCTACCATACATGAAATATAACCAAACATCTTATTAATCTTAACTAAAATACTTTAGTACAAATTTTTTTTTAATTTTTTATTCTTAATAAATTATCTATATAGATAACGTATTTATTATTCATTTTTTGAAAAAAAAAAGGCTGCTTAGACTCGGCCCGAGGCTAGACTTGCGGGTTTGAGCCTAGGCCTGAGCTCAGACCCGCGGGCTTAACCCCAGACCTAAGCCTAGGCCCGCGAGCTCGATCCTAAGTCTTATTTTAAGTGAGCCTTGACTTAGACTTGAATCCCACTTTTCGATCCCTGAACCAGCCCGACCCATCCTCGCCAAAAAAGCGAGCTTGCGAAACTTACTTTGGGCTGGCTCGAACCCGATCTTAAATGCGCCGGATCGGACTGGATTGGACTGGCTATAATTACATCCGTAATGGATGAGTGGATAAATTTAGGAGGGTCCCATGTTTTTGACAAAATTTAAAAAATTATCGGAGGGAAGGACGCGTGTTGTTATTACAAAGGAAACGTGGCGTGTTCGGGTGGTTGAGAAAAGCCAAACTCACGGACAAAGCTTTGACTGCTGACTTGGCCGATACGGTACTGCCCCATCCAACTGCCCGCAAATCTCGTCTACTGACGTGTACATCTTCCATTGGCTACCGTGACGACCGGAGCGTGGAGGTGACCGTGCGGGTTTGGTGCGTGTTGTCAGTCACTTCCTTTGGTTTGGTGTTTGGTTCGTGTTCCATAGTTATCCACAAAGTATTATGTGGGACCCAACAAAATTTACGTGGCAGATGGACAATGGGGTCCACTTTATCTACAAAAGTAGAGAGAGAGAGAGAGAGAGAGAGAGAGAGAGAGACCTTTTTTCTTGTCTTGTCTAAGTTGGGTATCATGCGTTATAGCTCACCTTTAAGAATAGGTTATTTTAATAGTTTTTAATTTTTTAATTAAAATATAAGATAAAAAAATTAATATATTTAAAATAATTTTATTAATTTTTTAATTTATTATAAAAAAATTATTCAAAAGGTAAGGAGAAAAAAAAAATTAACTTTTTGATATAAATGATTAGTTTTTTAAATTTTTTAATGACTTTTTTAATTTTTAAACTAAAATATTAAATTGTTAAAAGAGACTTAAGTATTAGATGGTGGTTCAAATTATCATGTGAACTTGAGAATTGAATCAAATAAATTTTTTTAGTTTTGTTTGATTTGATTTGATTTTTTAATGTCTTGATTTGATTTTAGGTTTTTAAATTATTAAATTGATAAGATTGGGTTGATTATTGATTTACGTTAGGCCTAAGAAACAATCTTAGAATTGAAGTTATATATATATTAAAATTTTATTTATATTGATATATTTTGACTTAATTAAACTATTACAATGGATTTAATTGTACTTAATAATTTTCACAGACAAAAATTATTTGGGAACAAATGGAGTACTAGAAGTTTGAATTAGATTCAATTAATTTGTATTAGTTGTATTAGTGGATTTAATTTATATTGGTTATGTTTAAGTTTGAGTTAAATTTAATTTATATTGACTTGCATTAAATAATATTTTGCTATTTGTTTATATTATAATTAAATGTTAAAGATTTGTTTATTTATTATCAATTGATTCACTTATATTTATATATAGTGAAACCGTGATTCTAACTAGAACCAATCCGAGTTATATTGGGTTGAGTTGAGTTAGTTCTAATGTATATGATTGGTTTGGTTATGAGTCTAAGAATTTGAAATCAATTCTGATTGGATTGATTCTAAATTTAGTGTTCAATTGAACCAAACCGAACTATGAACACCCCTAGATAGACCTGCCTAAGTGGATATATCCCTATTATTAAAACATATCGTGGGGAATATATTTAAAAATTTGAGAAGTAAGCAAAACAATTGTAAATAAATGAAAAATTAAAATATTTACAAGGCTGGAAATAAAAATAATTACAAAAATATGGTATGTTTTACTCTTTTACACGATGTTATAATTAGAAATAAAAATTTTGAAATAGTGGATTTTGTACATATATATATATATATATATTGTTAGGTAAATTATAGGGGAAATATCAATTAAGTGTAAATTTATAAAAAATATTTTTAAATTAATGATAAACTTTATATTTATTAAAGTACAAAATCACAAGTTTTTCCATTAATTAGTAGTTAATTTTTGAAACTATAAGGGTAGTGTAATTGCCCTTAAACTATAAATACAACTCATCAGTTTTTACTTAAAATATGAATTGTCGTACGTGGTTCTAAAAATTACATTACACCTATTCAAGTTTCTAGTTACATAGCAAATAATCTCTTTTATTATTAAATTATCAAATCAATTAATAATTTTTAATGATATTAGAAATATATTTCAATTAATAATTCAGGTAATTTAATTATTATATAAGAGAGTAGTTATAAATTTTATTTTTTCTATTAATTTTGTTAAATAAAAAATTCTGACAAGGAATATTTGTAATTTTCAAAATTATAAAAGACAATCCATATTGTCAGTAAACCTCTACTTGGACTGAGATCCTTTCTATTCCTAATAAGATTATGAAATAATCATGATAATTTATTAATATTTCAAATTTAGAAAAAAGTATTACAAACTCTTGGATAATGCAATGGAGATATTCCATTGTAGCTTTGGAATGGAGAGATATTTTAAATTTATTAATATTTGTATTTTACCCTTTTTTTGTTGTTCATATGGAAAATGACCTATTTTTGTATCATGCATAATAATTATGACTAGTGTGATTAACCAGTTATTTTGATATTGATTTGTATTTAAAAATAAAAAAAAAAAAAAAAAAAAAAAACGGTCAATTTAAATCTACACGCAATCATGACTAAATTAATCACATGTGGTCATAATCAATTATATTGAATCGTAACTAAACTTTTCACATAATAAAAATGTGGGTAGTTGCGTATTATGCACCCTCTTAAATGTGTGCACCACATAATTTATCATTCAATTCAAAAGGGTCTCATAGTGTCTTGATAAATGCTTATGGTCCTTAAAACCTTAATTCTTAATTTATTTCTAATGAGGTAGATTATTTCAGCTACTTGTTAATTTATTTTAAGGATTAATCAATTAAAATTTCTACATCACATTAGTATGAATTAATTTAAGAGTAATATATTAAGGGCTTTCAACATTACTAGTAGTGTCTTAGCATCTTTGCACTGAATCACTTTAGCATATATTTTGGGTGAGACTTGGGTTAATGAATTTCCAAAAATAGATGTAATTTTTTTTAATAAGGGAAAAAAAATCCCCTTCAACAATTGAGGAGGGGGCTTAAGCAATGTCACATCACATGTTAAAATTGCGAAGTTATGAAGGTTGGATGGTTCACTTTCGCTTGTCATTAACGATTAAATGTCTAAAAGAAAATTAATGTGAATAGAGTTTGGTTGGCTAAATTGAGAGAAATTTTTATATGTTAATAGGATGTGACGTATTATTTTTAACTAATCATAAATATATATATATTTTTTATTGTTCTCTAAACACTTAATATAAATGTAGTGAATTTTATTTTTAAAACCAATCACAATAGCAGAAAGTATTACATGACATATGCTCTATTTGCATGCCTCCGTTTGAGAAGTGGGTTGGCTTTTTGGCTTTTTGACTTTTTTGGCTATTTTAACCTGGGGCTAAAAAGCCTAGTTTGGGAAGAGCTTTGGGCTTTTTTGACTTTTTTGTGAGAGAAAGAATATAATGATTATGAATTGGATGTGATGTTTTGTTTTATTGGGCTAAAAAACCTATTTTGTTTTTTGTGGCTATTTTAACCCAAAAAACCTCAAACCAACTTGCTAAACGGATTCCCCATTTTGAATTGAGAAAATTATTGAAAAATCCACTCTAGCAATTATTTAAGTCATTAGGTCTAGTGGATGTTTTTTTATTGGTGAGAGGTCTATCCTTTGTAAAATAGTTTAGTGAGAAGTCCTTTTGTTGGTATAAGAGGACATTTTATTTCTAATTTTATCCTTTAATTTAGCTATTAACTTCTTTTGACTATCTGTTCAAATTTATATCTATATATTGAATTTTTTTTTCCTATCTGTTCAATTTTTTCCCTATCTGTTCAAAATCTGTGGGTTTATCTCTCTATCTATTCAAAATCCGTGAATTTTTTTATTTGTTCATTTTTTTTTTATCTCAACTTATCTATTCGTTTTTTTATTTGTTAAAAAAATTATTTGTTCAATATATTTTTTTCCTATCTGTTAAAAATATTTGTCCAATTTTTTTTTAATCTACCTTCTGTTGGAATACTTTGTTCTCCAGATCTACCATAACCACAACCACAACCACAACCACAACAACAACAACAACAACAATTGTTCAAAAAAAAAAAAACTACATCAGATCAGATCTGTTGAAATCTTTTTCTTTTTTTTTTCCAGATCAGATTTGTTCAAGGAAAGCTGTTATGTCTTAACAAAATATTTTCTCACACACATGATGACCAAATGTGAAATACAATAGATTGGATTAATAAGAAAGCAAGCTACTAAGAAAAATCATTTTTCAATATCTATTGTATCGTCCTTAGTTTCAATGAATGATCAATACTGTTAGTTCTTAGAAAAGTGAGCTCTGATGAAGGGAGAAGAAAAAAACCTTAGATCTCGCAACGTCGGGACAATTCAGAGGCAGTTGGCTGGACTCTTCAAAACCTTCGACAGTGGCAGTGACATTGTTGGCGAAGGTGGTGCCATTCAAAGAGAGCGGTGTGGAGGGGCTATCTTGCAAAATCAGCTTTTTGTTAAGCATTATCAGTTTGGAGTGGGATTTCCTAACGCTCCACTTGAATGGTAAAGCCGGTGGTGGTGGAGTAGGAGGAGGTGATTTGGCACAGCGTAGAGGATCTCGGAGAATTAGAGAGGATGGTGGAGCGGCAACAGATCGGTGGTGATAGAGAGAGATGGAAGATGATGGCGGCAGAGAGATATGCGATGGAGGTAGTTGTTCATCAGTGATGGCAATCGGCAGAGAGTGAGGTTAGTGTTGGACTCTGGCAGTGTAACAGAGGCAATGATCAGTAAGTGTCACGCCTTGAAAATTTACACAATGAAGATTCACCAACTTCCATTGCTTAATGTAAATGTAAGTAAGTCACAATATTAACATTATTTTCAAATCTCTAACATTTGTAATTCATTAACCATCAAGAGATTTACAAACGAATGCCTCACATGCAGTTATATGTTCAACATTCCTAGAATATGAATCTATAGCATGTAGCAATGAAGTTTAGTATGAATTAATACTCTCGAAGGCTACAAATTCCAAGGCTTAAGCCTGGTTACACAAGAGTGGTTTCAAACCCATACACATAAAGCCCTTGGCTTGTCAAAAATAAATACAACAAAAGAAAAGAGCCTTGTGCTCTCAAAACACATCCCACGCCTCTAACTCGGTGGATCACCACATCCTTTCCTACACAAAATCGCATAGGGTTGAACACAAAGCCCAGTAGGAAAATTTTCATAAAGTATATACATTTTATACAATTTCATAAGATGAATGCATATGTCATGCCATTTCAAACCATACATCTTTACCTTTTGAAAACTTTAGTACACAATGCAATCTTCAGAATTTAACAATTCGATAATTTCAATGTAGTTCAATGGGGTGGTAAATACAACTCAGGTAATCCCTAAGTTAGTGTCTGCAAGTAGGCATAAAATGCACTACCAAATCCCCACTTCACCAGTTGTTAACCGGAAGGCACGTGATATCTCCTCCGCGTGTGTTTTCGGTCTTTACCATGGACACTTAGGCTAACTTAACCAATACCAACTACACCCCTATCTGGACTTATCAACATATTTACCCCAAAAACAAATCAATATGATCTTGTTTCACAAAACAAAACCTTTTTTCAATGCAATATTCAAAATCAATTGTATAAATGACAAAATGAAATGGCTATGCAAATGCCCAATGCAATAATAAGGTTCCATTTAAACATTTCAACGATGCCAATTCAAAATGTGATAATAATTAAATCATGTGCCAATGCTATACATTTCTACATCAATGCCTTGAAATTTCTCAATTTCTCAATTCTTCCACACAATCCTCCATTGTGATCAAATTCTATATCTCTTATCAATATGACATCATAGTATGTTTTTCCAAGAGACAATATAACAATAATAATATTCATGAATTCTTCATACGTTAAACATTATTTTTAGCATTTGTTTTTCCACAATAGCAACAAGAAGCTCAACCCTCTTCAAATTCTATAATTCCTCATCTTCTTATGAAATCTCTTCGTTTGATACAATTATAGAATTTCCACCATCATTTACTCACATGATAAATTATCAAGCATCAATTTGCCAATCTCATAACTTTTTTTTTTTTTTTCCAAAATTACCAAATTTTAGGATTTTCATCAAAACAAGGTTTTTGTTCCATTTTCGAAAAACAACACCCACACCTTATAACATACTCATATTCTCAAGAGTTTTGGAAAAAATAGATAAAATCAACTTCAAACATCATCTAGGGTTCAACAACCCAAAATCATAACTCAAAACATGATAAAGTACTCAAAACATGTATAAACTTGCAAAAATGTATATATATATATATTTTTTTTTTGATAACTCAGGTATCCCCAACCCGCTGATTTTAAGGGAAGCCAGGAATCAAAGTACTCATAACATGTATAAACTTGCAAAAATGTATATATAACTCCAAGATTATCCCTACCTCAAGCTTTGGAGATAAAGAGGATGAAACCCTAGAAATCAAAGTCAACAAAAACATGATCCAATTGGTTATAAACGTAGCCCTCGTCACCCTCTTCGATTTGGTGTAAGAAACCCCCTCAAACTCTTGAAGATTTGAGCTAAATCTAGAGAGAAGTTCGATTTTTGGTGTGTTTTTAGAGAGAAGGAAGAGAATAGATGGATATATATATATATATATATATAAAGAGAGAGATAGATAGAAGAAAATCTGAGCCAAAAATATTTTTGGCATCAGTTTTGAGGAAAAAGGACACGAAAATCGAGACAAACGTGCAAAGATCTGCCCCAGCGGTTTCAATTCCGCACAAGCAGAATTCCTAATCCACACGAGCGGAAGTTTTTCCTTTCACAGGCGGATTGCTCCAGAGAGCTGCCTAGAAATCCACCCAAAATCTACTCAAGCGGGACCCAAAATCTACTTGAGCGTGATTCTGCCTAGAAAACATTGAAAATTTTGAAAAAATCTGTGAGGATCCGCTTGGGCGGATTCCAATTCCGCACGAGCAGTTTTGCCTAGAAACTCGGAAAATAATTTTGCAAACCAAGGTAAGTTCCAATGCCCAAAACTCAAAGTTTTCAACCCGATAAAGTTAAGAGAAGTTAAGTAAGAGTAGAAAGAAATTTCAACGACTTGAAACGATAAACAAAACACCGAAAGAAGTGAATACTGCTCAACTACACAATACTATTCAAACCCCAAAACCCGGGACATCACAACCTCCCTCCCTTAGGAAATTTTTCCCCCAAAAATTGGTTACAGCTCTCACTAACACGTCCAAAGAACAAGAACAAAACAACAACAAGGCTCCAAGTGGTAACAATCACACTAATGACAAAATAAATCCACAATAACAACAATTCAATTATAATATGGAGATCTTAATCTCAACAACATTTTACTATCATCATTAAAATCTTTCCATGGGCCAAGGCCACGATCCAACAACCACTAATATGATAATCATAAGCACGAGTTCAACAACAATTGTAACAATCCTACAATAGTTCTCATGCTCAAAAGACAACAACAATTATAACAATAAGTGGTTTACAATTTCAACTATTTATTCTTAAACACAAGAGAGATTACCCAATAGAACAAACTAAGCGCTCTCAAACAAATTCGGATACTTGAAGTGGATTTCCACCTCCCGTTCTCAAGTTGCCTCCTCAATTCCATGGTGTCTCCATAACATCTTCATTAATGGTATGGTCTTGCTCCTCAACACTTGTTCTCGGACATATAAAATTTGAACCGGTCACTCTTCGTATGAGGTATCATCATCTACCTCCAAATCAACCCAATCAAGTACATGTGAAGGGTCGGGTTCATACTTCCTAAGCATAGATACACGAAACACGTTGTGAACCCCAAAAAGCTATGGCGGTATGGCCAAGTGGTATGCCACTTCTCCAATTCGATCTAAAATTTCAAAAGGCCTGATAAACCTTGGAGACAATTTACCACTCTTAGCAAATCTTATCAAATCCTGTCTCGGTGAGATTTTAAGAAACACATGGTCACCAACCTCGAAAGATAGAGAGCGTATTATCTTATCGGCATAACTCTTTTGTCGGCTTTGAGCCATAGCTAACCTCTTTTGAATGAGAGAAACTTTCTCGGTCGTCTCTCTAACAATCTCTAGGCCCAACAATGGTGCATCACTCACCTCGGCCCAACAAACTGGTGATCTACAAGGTCGGCCATACAAGGCCTCAAATAGTGTCATCTCACTACTAGCTTGATAACTATTGTTATAGGCGAACTCAATCAACGATAAATGCCTCTCCCAAGACCCCTTGAAATCAAGGACACAAGCTAAGCATGTCCTCCAAAATCTAAATGGTATTGTAGACACCCCATTTTTGACCGTCCTCAAGACTTGGACATCACCGCTTGAACACCCGGTGATCATCCTTGTTCGTGTTCGTCTTGAGTTCCCGGAGGTCTCGGCTACGCGCCTTGCCTCAGGACCTCTCGACTCGACTTGTTTTGTGTCTGGTTTTGCACCAAACACTTGTGTTTTGCCTTGGAGGGGCAGGGAATGGCTTGTGGGCCATTCCCACACTTCACCAGCCATGGCTTGAGGCCACCGGCTGTGTTTTATTGCCATCGGCCAAATGTTTGGCCCACCGGCACTGTAGATGGCCGGCCGGCTATCTTTTTTTGGTCAATTGCATTTTTGGCCAGCCGACTACTGTGCATCTGCTTTTGCAGATATTTTGTGCTAGCTGGCATGCATTTTGCTCCCCTCCATACACGTGTATGGAGGGATTTCCCTCTTGGCTAGCTTGTCTTGTAAGCTTGCAAGATTGAATCTCCTATAACAGGGAGCCTCTCCTTCCTCCATTAGGGTTACACAAAAAAAGACAACAATTTCTAAGAGAGCTCTGGTTTTAGGGTTTGAGTTGTGTCTCTATCCTATATCTATACCTTCCTCTCTCTTGTATTTGTGTGTGTTTAGTCTTAGGATTGCACACAAACACCCACCATCACACTTTACCTTGATTGCTGAGGCATTAGGGGCTTGGTTTTTGAAGTTTTTAGACTGGTTTGGAGCCAAAGAAGCAGCAGGAGTGCTGTTCTTGAAAGAGGTCTTCAAGGGTAAGGACTTTACCTTTAAATACCCCATTTTTGCATAGTGTTTTTACCTATCTTGCATCTGTTTTTGAGCTTAGCATATAACATATAAAAGTCTTGTTTTTGCTTACTCTAAATAGTTGTTTAAGGGTGTTTTGTTGTTTGAGGTTGTTTGACCTCTTTTAAGGCTTGTTTGGCCCTCATTTTGTGCCATTTTGGTGAGCTCCGGGACTATTGTGTTCGGGCCTCCTCACCACTGAAATCTTGAGGGATTTCAGTGGTGAGGATGGTGCCTTGAGGTCCCGAGAAGGAGAGGGCCACCCCCTCCCCTTGTTGTCCTTAAAAAGGGCCATTTTTGCCTCATTAATGAGCACCATGTTTAAGTGTATGTTGACCATGCCTTAGCTGTTTTTTGTGTTTATCTTGCCATGTTTTAGCACTGTTTTGAGTTGGTTTGGGTACACCATGCTTGCTTAGCATACATGCCTTGTAATGCCATGTTTAGGCCTTGACATGCTTTAGGTTTTGATCCTTGTTCTAGCATGATTTTGGCCAAGCTTTGTGAAGCTTTTGTGTTTGTTTTAGCATGCTTAAGTTCTGTTTTTGGTTGTTTTGGTCGACCATGGCATGCTTAGTATGGCCACCTTGCATTTTGGCTTGTTAGCCTTAGGTGTGTGAGTGTGTAGCATGCATTACTTGCATTATTCCAGTGGTTTGGAACCACTTACCATGTTATTTCAGTCCTTATAACATGCCTATATGCTTGCATTTGATGCTCCTTCAATGTGTTAAAAGGTTGTTGCCTTATGCTCCATGAATGTGCTTCTTTGTATGCTTGCATATTTAGACCACTTAGATGCCATCTAAGTGCATCCTTAGCTTCACTTAGGTCTGCATTGGACCTGTTTTAAGTCCCCTTAGCCTTGTGAGGCTTGGTTGACTTAGCCTTGGTTTAAGTCCCCTTGGGCTTGCCTTGAATCTTGGACCATTATTGCATGCTTTGCTTGCTTTGATTAGTTGGTTTGGCACCATCATTAACATGATTTTCAGAGCTTTCCATGTATGCTAATTGTCTATGTTTAGTCTCTTTAAGTGTGCTTAAAAGTTGCGTGTTTTATGCTTAAGTGTTGGCCCATTTGCATGCATGTTTGTGTGCACATTAGCCTTCATTTCCTTGGCATTTGGCCACTGTTTTAGGCTTGTTTGAGGACTGCCTAAATTAGTCTAAGTCCATCCTCCAGGTGTTATAGCATGCTTGTTTACCTTGCATGATTATTTGTTTAGGTTGCGTGCCTAAATACACATTGCATTGCTCATGTTGCATGCCTAGTTAACATACTTAGGTTGCATTGCGTTTGCATGCATCTTTCACCTCTTGATCAAGCCATGATAGAGGTTGAAAGCCCCTTTGTTTGTTTATTTGGTTTGCATTGCATTTGAAATTAAAATGCACACTTGGTTACTTGGACCATCACGCATTGAAATGCGCGATTGGTGGTCCGAGAATCGAGACCTATACTCCTTTGAGTCATAAACATGATAAGGAGTATGATTGGTGCATACATTGCTTGAAATGCATTGCCATGCTATGTCTTGCCCTCTGCTGCTGTCAAAATCAGTTTCTGCAGGAAGATTTGGCCGGCCGGCCATCTTCAGTGCCGACCGGCCATCCATCAGTGGCCGATATCTAAATTAGTGGCCAGTGGTCATTCTCCATGGCCGGTGGCCAATCCCCTTAGCTGGTGGTGTTCCATAGCATTCAGAGAAGCAACCCTGGGACTTGTGCAGTCTTCAGAGGAGCAGAACAATCAAAGTAGAGGCATCTTGTGCATAGCAGTGACTTTCCGAGCGGAACCGAGCGCGCATACATTGGACCCTCTTCCCGAGGCTGCTATTTGCTGCTTTCTTAGATTATTTAATTTTCTTAGCTAGTTTAATTGGTCTGTAATAATTAATTAGCTTGTAGGTTAATTAATTGTATTATTATTTCGATCCCTCTGAGCGGGGGCAAATTTGTAATAAGTGTGGGTGCGTGTGTACATGTCTTCCAACCCCCACTTCTTTCTCCCTTTTACTTACCTGCTTTGATGGTTAGTAGTAGGACATATTTAATTTAGCATACCTTATGCTATGCATGCGTGCATCATTTATCAGTATTGCATGCACCGGGCTCGGCGCATCATGCTAACTGCATAAAGTATTTCAAATCTAACTTGAATACATGCTATCTGTGCATTTTCACATGTCATCCTTAGATTAGCCGAGCCTATTCTAGTGACATTCTGTATGCGTTGCATTAGCCATCTTAACATGAACTAGGATCATGCATATGATTACTAACTAGTTTCTGTTTTGGCTTGGAGTACTCGGTAAGCATTTATGTCTTAGCGTCCTTGCATGAGTGTGAGTGTTTCCATGATAGCATGCTTACCATACGGCTATATGCTTATTTGTTTAAGCTGCCTGAATGCCTGTGGGTGAAGGTTGGATTGCTTGAGTTGGGACAACTCGTTGAAATCCGTGTTTTAGCCTACTTGCGAGTAGCAAAATCTCAAAACGTTTTCCAAACGAACGGATATGCAATGCTTTATTCCAAATTAGGCGATCTAGTCTATACTTGTTTTGCTGTGTGCATCACGTAGTAAATCTAGGCTAATAACCGGAATAAGAATGCGTAATGTTTTCAAAATAAGATATCACGGTTAGTAGAGACCGATCTTCGGATCGGGCGAGAGGGGGTGCTTATAGCTGACCTTCCCCAATCGTACCCAAGTTCCCGAGCCGAGGCAACTTTGGTGATGACGGACACGTGGCCTTTGGCACCGAGTCAGGGTTTCCTAAATTCCCCCATTAAAAAATATTTAGGTGGCGACTCTGTATCTGGCAAAGCAGTCCATGTTTGGCACTTCTTTCAAAAATCTGTTTTCTCAAAACGATTTGCCGGATTTGGACTATTTGGTTCAGATTTAGAACCGTGACAAAAACGAGTCCGAACTGTGGTGGTATAAGTCCCTCAAGGGCGTGTCTACAGGTATGCTCTGACTACCCATCGGTCTGAGGGTGATAAGTGGTGCTAAAGTTCAACTTAGTTCCCAATGCCTCTTGAAGGCTTTGCCACAACTGGGCAATGAAACAAGGATTTCTATTCGAGACAATGGTTACAGGGACCCCATGAAGTCGAACTATCTGTCTAACATACAACTCTGCCATATATTCAACTGAGTCATCGACGCCCATCGGAATGAAGTGTGTAGGTTTAATCAACCTATCAACGATCACCTAAACAACATCATTGCCCATTGTGTTCTAGGAAGCCTAACTACAAAATCCATAGCAATATGTTCCCATTTCCATTCGGCTATCGGTAAGGATTGTAGCAAACCCGCTGGCTTTTGGTGCTCGGCCTTCACTTGTTGACAAGTAAGGCATTTCGAAACAAATAAAGCGACGAAGTTGTCACGCCCCAAAAATTTACACAATAAAGATTCATTAACTTCCATTGTTTAATATAAACGTAAGTAAATCACAAATATCATCTTCAAATCTCCAACATTTGTAATTCATCAACCATCAAGAGATTTACAAAAGAATGCCCCACATGCGGTTATATACTCAACATTCCTAGAATAGAATCTATAGCATGTACCAAGGAAGTTTAGTACGAATTAATGCCCTTAAAAGTTACAAATTCCAAGGCTTAAACCTGGTTACACAAGAGTGGTTTCAAACCCATACACATAAAGCCCTTGGCTTGTTAAAAATAAATACAACAAAAGAAAAGAGCCTTGTGCTCTCAAAACATATCCCACGCCTCTAACTCGGTGGGATCACCACATCATTTCTTGCACAAAATCCCATAAGGGTGAGCGCAAAGTCCAATAGGAAAATCTTTACAAAGTATATACATTTTATACAATTCCATGGCATATGCCATGCCATTTAAAAAACATTCATCTCTACCTTTTGAAAACTTTAGTGCACAATGCAATCTTGAGAATTTAACAATTTGATAATTTCAATGTAGTGCAATGGGGTGATAAATACGACTCAAGTAATCCTTAGGTTGGTGTCTGCAAGTAGGTACAACAAGCACTACCAAATCCCCACTTCACCGGTTGCTAACCGGAAGGCACGTGGTACCTCCTCCGCGCATGTTTTTGGTCTCTTACCATGGACACTCAGGCCAACTTAACCAATACCAACTACACCCCCTATCTGAACTTACCAACGTATTTATCCAAAAATAAATCAACATGATCTTGTTTCACAAAACAATACCTTTTTCTAATGCAATATTCAAAATTAATTGTATAAATGACAAAATGGAATGGCTATACAAATGTCCAATGCAATAATAAGGTTCTATTTAAACATTTCAACAATGCCAATTCAAAAGGTGATAATAATTAAATCATGTGCCAATGTTATACATTTCTACATCAATGCTTTGAAATTTCTCAATTTCTTAATTCATCTACATAATCCTGCATTGTGATCAAATTTTACATCTCTTATCAATATGACATCATAGTATGTTTTTCCAAGAGACAATATAACAATAACAACATTCATGAATTCTTCACATGTTAAACATCATTTTTAGCATTTGTTTTTTTACAGTAACAACAACATGCTCAACCTTTTTCAAATTCTACAATTCCTCATTTTCTCATGAAATCTCTTCGTTTGATACAACTATAGAATTTCCTCCATAATTTACTCACATGATAAATTATCAAGCATCAATTTGCCAATCTCATAACTTTTTTCCAAAATCTCCAAATTCTAGGGTTCTCATCAAAACAAGGATTTTGTTCCATTTTCGAAAAGATTTTTCCAAAACAACACCCACACCTTATAACATACTCATATTCTCAAGAGTTTTGGGAAAAATATATGAAATCAACTCTAAACATCATCAGGGTTCAACAACTCAAAATCATAATTCAAAACATATAAAATACTCAAAACATGTATAAACTTGCAAAAATGTATATATAACTCAAAGATTATCCCTATCTCAAGCTTTGGAGATGAAAATGATGAAACCCTAGAAATCAAAGTCGACAAAAACACGATCTATTCAGTTATAAACGTAGCTCTCGTCGCCCTATTTGATTTAGTGTAAGAAACTCCCTCAAACTCTTGAAAATTCGAGCTAAATTTTAGAGAAAAATTGGATTTTTGGTGTGTTTTTAGAGAGAATGAAGAGAATAGATGGATATAAAGAGAGAAAAAAGAAAATCTGGGCCAAAAACACTTTTGGAATAAGTTTTGAGGAAAAGAACACGAAAATCGAGACAGACACACTGAAATTCGCCCGAGCGGTTTCAATTTTGCACGAGCGGAATTCCCAATCCACACGAGCGTAAATTTTTCCCTTCACGGGCAGATTGCTCCAGAGAGCTACCTAGAAATCCACCCAAAATTCGCTCGAGCAGGACCTAAAATCCGCTCGGGCGGTTTTCTGCCTAGAAAAGACTGAAAATTTTGTAAAATTCTGTGAGGATCTGCTTGGGTGGATTCCAATTCCACATGAGCAGTTTTACCCAGAAACTCAGAAAATGATTTTGCAAACCAAGGCAAGTTCTAATGTCCAAAACTCAAAGTTTTCAATCCGGAAAAGTTAAGAGAGGTTAAGTAAGAGTGGAAAGAAATTTTAATGACTCGAAACGACAAACAAAACACTAAAAGAAGTGCATACCACTTAACTAAACAATATTATTCAAACCCCAAACTTGGTATATCATAGTAAGTGAGGAGTAAGAGAGACAATCTGTGAGTGAGGAGACAGAGAGAGAGAGAGAGAGAGAAGGGAGAGAGGAAAAAGGTTTGGTTTGTCCCGTTTTCACTGTGTAAACCATAAATTTACATATACGTGGGTAATGTAGTCATTTTTCAGGAGCTTGTCCTTATGGACAAAGTATTTTAGAGTGTGGACTTTTGGGTAAAAAAAATTTAAAATTGAATTTATGGACCAAATGCCCTTTTGAATTATATTATTATTTCATTTTAAAGGTAAATTACCAATGGGTCCTATTTGTGAGACTTATTATTACCCATTAAGTTCTATTGATAAATCAGTCTTTCTTATTTTTATGAATAAATTTACATTGATAAATTTATTAGTCAGGACCTATAAATAATTAAGTCTAATTAATATGATTAATTGGTAAGTGTCCCTTATATTGGAGGTCAGCAAGAGAAGAATAGTGAAAAGAAAAACTGCATTATGTGGCAGGTAATTAGACTCAAACTCAATAACACACTTTGTGAGAAAGTATTTTATCTACTAGGTTAACCTTGATAATCGTTTTTTTTTTTTTTTTGGTCTCACATAGGTGGTTCTTTTTTCTCATCATTAAAAGGGGGAGTGAAACTTATCAAGCTACATTTTTTTTTCTTTTTCCCAATGAGTACCTATAATGGTTAAATCACCAATTTATGATTCTATTAAAATTCAAGTTACCAATTGAGGTGTGGATTTCAATCCTAACTTTACGGTAAAATCAAAGTTGTTATACCAAAATGACAAAAGTGCGAGTAAAACATTTTAAGTTGATGTGATTTTTTATTTTATTTTATTTATTTATTTATTTATTTATTTATTTTTTGATAGCATATAAAGAAAAGTTTCTTCCTATTGAAAAATTTATAAGACCAAGTACTAGAATTTAGGGATAATTACATTGCAGTGATGTTAGAAAAAATTAAATTGACTTTATAAGTTTTTCCCAAGAAAAGGGGGGAGAGAGAACTAAGGGCAAACCAAAAATGAAATATAGGTTTATTATGAATGTTGACCTTATTTTTGTGCTCTTAAATCAAATTGTGCTTTTGTTATCTTTAAAGATGCTATATATTATTTACTAATAACAATAATAATCTCTATGTTTTTATTTTATTTTATTTCTTATGATTCCCCCACATTAGAATCTTAAAGAATCTCTACACTTTCACTTTGGAAGGAATTCAATATTTCGTTTTCCCTTCATGCACTTGAAATTCAAATTTTTAACTTGGACCACCATCGCTGAAACAGCCCAGCATCACTCTGGCAACCAGATCGCACCAGTCTCCTTTCACCTCAACAACTGTGCAGGTTAACCGAAAAACAAACCAACACCTGAGCAGCATCTCAGGTTAATGAAGTCCATCGGACTAACGTATGTCACTCGAGCTTACGACCTCATCACCGGCGACGGCGGTTGAATAGACTAGCAAACCAAAATTGGATAACAGTCGTTGCTGGGAAACATAAAGCAGCAGTAACCCAAACCTATATCATCGCCTCCTTGATCACCATCTTCACTTATAGCTCCTGGACATGGAAAACCAGTTAGCGCCGGAGAAGAAAACACAACACAGGTCACCTTTCAGCGATGGCCATGGCGCCACCTACAACTGGAGTTATCAGCCCAGATTACACCCAATGACATCATCCCTCTCTCTCTAGAATTAGAAACAAAGGCTAACAAGAAACAGACCCACTTCGGCCAAAATAACACACGTAAAGGGTAAACATAACACCACCGGCGACCCAACCACCGTCGATATCAAGCCTGTGAAACAAAGCATAGCCTAGTCTAAGACCACATCCCGCTGAACTGAGAACCAACCCACCGAATGCTAAGGTCGAACCAGCGACGACTACACTGGTGACGGTGACTCAACCCAGGACAGAGCTCAGAATATGTTAAGATGTGATATGATCTACTCTGGTTGTCTTGGGCATTGTCGGGCTGGTTTTTGGCCATTGTCGGGAAAGAGAGAGTGTTTTTCTCTGGTTACAATCTCTCTCTCTCTCTCTTTTCTATTTTTTTATTTTATTTTATTTTATTTTTTATCAGGCGGTGCACAAAATGACGTCGTTTTGTGTTACGTCTATCAAAAATTACAACGTGGTATAAAGTTTAGGGATTTAAGTGTTACAAATGAAACTATAAGGGAGTTCCGTGTTTTTTGGGTAAACCACAAGGGGTTAAATTATAATTTACCCTATATATATATATAATATAGAGAAAGAAATAAGTAAATAAGAACAAAAGATTCAAATTGGTTGGCGGTTTGTACCAAACTGTTTGAACAATTTAAGTTTAAAAGATATCAATTTCAAATCCTCACCAATTGTCGGTTTATGGATGTTGGGACAAGTTCAAATATTTGAAATCCTGTTGGCGTCTATTCTTTCATTGGTGTCTATTCTATAACGGCCTTAGTCAAGATCTAACCCTTTTTACTTTATCAGTTTAAACATTTCACTTGTTGAGTTTATTTCTTTCTTCATGCCTTCTTGCTTGTGCCTACGACCTTTTTAATTGCACTCGCGATTAGGAGGGGAGGAGGTCACGCTCGCGATGATCCGAATTTTAAAACTAGACGTGAGTGCGTAAAAATCTATTTTCAGCTCTATTCTTCCTCCTCTTAGCTCTGTTTTCCATTTTCGAACTCTTGAGGTACAAACCCCTTGGTTTTATCTACATCTCTTTTGCCCCTAGTTGTTGAGGCCAAAAGGTAGAGCACGTTAAGGACTACGTTTTAATCTAAAGAGTTCGCATTTTCGTAGTCGCTGAGTTTTGGGTGTTGTCTCTCTCTCTCTCTCTCTCTCTCTCTCTCTCTCTCCTTGCTTGAGGTAGGGATTTCTTAATGATTTGCATGCTATTTAGCTTTGCTATGTGCTTATCTTAATAGTTTGAGATTTTTGAAAAGCTAGGGTTTGGTTATGTATGTATTAATGCATAAATTGGGGAAAACTCTTAGTTTTGGTTATGTTAGAAATTGGGCGCCCATGTGGCATGACCCTTTTCTGAACCTTTTGAACCTTATCCAAATAAGTTTGAATTTGAAATTCAAAACCTATTTGGATAACCACTCAGGATATCTATATCTATCATATCAACTGATATGGATAGATGATATAGATATCTTATATATCTGATATAACTGATATGGATAGATTTTATTATTATCCTATATATTGGATATAACATGGGATATGGGTGATTAAGAGAAAAACAACGTATGTCGTATGTTTTACCTATATTCTGACTCTCTCCCAAAATACAATGATCAAGAGCCATTTTACACTGTGACTTGTGTGGGTGATATTCATTTTGTAATATCACTCCACTGCTGGGTTGATTGATCAGATTCAGGAAGCACGTGATTTACCCACGAGATCCTTCAATTCAGACTCTGCAGATAAAGGTATGACCATAATTTTTCATCCGCTGCATTTATACTTTGTTTTACATTGGTATCAGAGCATGAATGGGTATTTTCGTGCTTTCTTTAATCATGTGTATTTTATATATATATATATATGTACACATTATATACATGAATGTTTATAAAAGAGGAAAATTTCAACTCCCATTAGATTGAGAGTGTGGTACACCTCATTTTTATGTTCATTAAATGTGATTTTTAATGCCATAAATGTTTTTATTGTGAAGATAAAGTCTGGCAGTACAAAAATCGAACCAGAAAACACCCTGGAAGGTGGAGCGTGTGCCCACGCGCTGCCACGCCCCTTGCATGTGCCTCCACGCTCCAGACGCGATTCAGACGCCCTTCCACGCTTCGTCACGCGCGCGTCAGCGTCGTTTTCCACACGCGCGCCGTCCGCGCCACGCACGCGCGCCGTGCGCTGAGCCGCCGCCGAGCCGTTTCTGAGCCGCGTGCTGAGCCGTCTCTGAGCCGCGCCGTTTTTTCCTCGGCCGGCTTGGCTGCTGATGTTAAGGGTCTGTTTGTTTTGTTTTTAAATTCTGAATCGCGTTAAATGGTCATAATTAATTCGTTATAGCTTTGTTTTAAGCGTGGTTGGTACCTTTAGACTCAGAATTAAATTTTGTATCTTCTGTAAAATTTTGAAAATTTTATAAAAAATAAAAAATATTATTTCTGAAATAATAATTCATTATTTCTGGTTTAAAATGCATCTGGTGTTGCATGATTAAGTTTCTGGGGCTGAATTTTTTATTGTAGACTATTGTTGTAGTTTACTATTTACTGGTATGGTTATTGCATTTTACCAGATTCTGGAATATTTATTTCTAATTTTATGTGTGTTTATTAGTTATTTAAAATTCCAGAAAATACCAGAAAATTCTAGAAATTTTTCAGAAGTGATATACTTTCTGTTATGGCATAATTTGAATATTAAATGCAGCATATTGTTGTTCTTTGCCTAGAGTTTCTAATATGTTGTAATTAAAATAGCATGATTAATTGTTATTTGTTTAAATTCCATTATTAATTGTGACATAGCATGAGTTGGTTATGAATCTACATTATGATGGAATTAGAATTTTTTATCATGCTTTTAGACATGCCATAGTCAGTGGGAGGTTATTTGGTTGAGAGAAATCTTTGTAGATTAACTCCCGAAAACCAATATTTTGTGCATAAATTAAATTAAATTTTAGATAATTGTCACCTGTGGCGCAAGAGATGATTACGAGCATAGCGGATTTTCGATCTTGCGACTTGTGTAATATTGTCACTATTTAATTTAGATTTTTGTGGCAAAATTATATTGTGCTAATCAAAATTAATCCCAATGCGAATTTCTCTCTAAATTGACTTAGCTTATGGAAGTTAATTGGTTGACCTAGACTTAGTGAAGATGTTCAAATGTGAACAATGTAATCCCATTCTTTAGATGAGCAAAAGTCTTGGAGACTTTAGGTCAAACCTTAATTGAGCCAAAGTAAGGAAACATGACTCAAAGTCGCCGTGGTTTTATTGCCTTGTTTGGCATAATAAAAACTAATGTGTGCGCTATGGTTAGCGGCACACTACGTAGTATTGATTGGCGAGTTTTTGAGTTATTAGTAAGCCCTCAATAGATCTGTATATGATCTTGACTATTGAGCTGCGCGGATTGACTTTGTAATTTGACTTGTAAATAATGTTACATCATTGGATGAAGTAACATTCAAGAGTCACGTCATCCAAGAAATGCGAGCTTAAATAAATTAGTCATTAAGTGTAAGACGAGTAGCCAGTATGAGCAGTGTTTTGCTCTCTACCCAATTATTGGGAGTGGATGGAGCAAAATTTCATGCACTATAATAGTGTGCGTTGAAATATCACGTGAAGTTAAAAGATTAGCGCTTAGAAGCTGCAAAATCTATTAACACTAAGTGAAAAATATTAGCGCTTAGAAGCTGCAAAAATCTATTAACACTAAGTGAAAAGATTAGCGCTTAGTGGCTGCAAAATCTATTAGCATTGCCAACTTGTCTAAGTTTGGACACTTACTGTTTCCACACTTGAGTGTGAGACATGAGGAGGGGCTTCTTTGTATGATTCCTTAGTTAGGCTAACGTTTTTGAATAACGTTTACCACTAAGCGCAAACGTTGCATCATAATAATGAAAAGGTCAAGGCTGACAAGGTTGTTATGACTCTAAGAATTTGACACATTGCTTATGAGAGCATTGTGTTGAATTAGACTCTTTAGCCTAATTCGCGCTTAAGTTACTTCAGAAGCTGTCATAGATTGATAGCTTATTCTCTCCTTCTTGTGGATAGTAAAATTAATTGCAAGTAACTATGAAGCGAGAAACAGAGATGGCAAGAGAAGTATCGTCATCTTTCAACTAAGATGCATTAAAGTGTATGGAGAATAAAATTAACTTGAAGGTGTAGGGGATTAACACTTACTAGTTAAATTTGCGACTTAGGCGCACTTGATATCTCCATGACATCCTTTTATGATCTAGTGAATATGAATTAGTCCTGAGTCATTACCTAGTTGGGCCTAAACCTTTTAAACTTATTTTCGAGAACTCACACATTAAGATGATTGGAATTAGTTTATGACATTGGTCATGAACCGGTGGCTTATTATACTTAATCACATTAATGAGATGATGGCACGATGGTTTGAGTAGGCCTTCTCAGGCCCACTCGTTTATGACATCCTGCTCTCATGTGAATGTGTAACTTTGTTCGCAATGGTTGCGCACAAGTAAGTAGGAAAGCCATAGAAGGTCATTTGTATTGGCGCATTTAGTCCACTATGATTTTTGTGACTAGATATGTGTAAGGGTATGACAACTAAGCCTTAATCTCGACATATTGATAGATTACGATACGCATCTGAGTCAAGACTATTTGATCTCCCATAAGTCAAAAGTTTCGAGATGATTTTTGACATTGCACATATGAGGTTGAGATCAATTAGATAACAGCTTTTGTGCTTTTAGTTTTGACTAAGGTGGCGAGTATCTATTTGAGTTATTTTAGAAAACTCTGTAAGAGAATGGATGCTTAGAAAATTGATTATTCCTAATACTCAACAACACAATGGTGTAGTAGAGATAAGGAATTAAATATTGTTAATGTTAGGTGGATAATGGTGCAAAATGTTTCCCAATTGGGAATTGCACTAGTTTGTTGCCTATATCCCTAACTAAGTGCCCTCCATATCAGATTTTACACTTCATTTGAGTAATGGGTTAGCAGAGAGCCATCTATGGGCGATCTGTAACCGTTAAGCAGCTTATCTTTATTTTACTTCTCATAAGATTGCGAAGTTAAAACCTAGGGTTCTACAGCGCATTATTGTATGCTGTCTTGTAAACACAAAGGGTCGTGTGGCGCATTATTGTATGCGGTCATGCAAACCCTCTGGGTCATGTGCATATAGGTAAACAGCTTTGTGGTAGTGTAACTAAGTTACATAAAGTTTTCTTAGTAAAGGTGACGTGAATAGAGTTTTGGAACTCTATAAGATAGAGAATTCTAAGCATAGCGCTTCATGTAGCCTAGTTGAGAATGGAAAGAAATTTCCAATATCCTAGAGACAGTGGGAGCGATGTGCCTACTAATGGATTACTCCATTAGAGAAGAATACTCTACATTCTTAGTTGCGTGGTAGCGAATGTGAGAATTTTCCACATCATCACTGGGTGATTGAGAGGGAAACATTCATGATTGCTCAGCAAGATGATAAAGAGCCTAGGATAATGCCAAAGGCTCTAGTACCCTGTTTTTAGAAAGTAGATTAATGTTGTGCGGTTTAAGACAAAGTCTTTGAGGATTAACCATTTCTATAATTTGGTTGACTTTCCATTATGATGCGAAACTGTTCTAAAGTTATACGTAATTTGGATAGTCATTGTTGAGGCATAAGGCTCGCTAGATACCGAAAAGTCGCACCATTGAGAAAAGTGTAGACCATGAGAAGACTTCCTCCTGGGGAGTGAGGTTATTTCGACTTAGGCTATGATTAACATAAGTTTAGAACATTGATTTGTGGACATTGTGACCCAACTTCTTGTTGGAGAATTGGATAGGTAGATCCGTAGGGATTTACCTTCTGCTTTTATGGTGAAAAGTTAGGAGCGCAAAAAGGTTGCTAGTTCCAATAAATCTTTTACAGCCTAAAACAGCTATCCAAATAGTGGTTCTTAGATTTCGTCAAGCCATGATAGGCCAACGATGATTGATGAAGACCACTGAGGCATGATCAATGGTCCAAAAGAAGTTTTTCCTTACTTAGTCATTATGAGCCAGGAATTTATAAGGTTGTCGCCATCTAGGGTGGGCAGTCCTCTATTTTAGATATGATGGACATGGGTGATGTAATTTATATGCTCGAATGTACGATCCTTAGGGATTGTTTTGGGAAAATTCTCAGTTTGTCTTCGATGACTTACATAAGGAATATCCTAGAATGATTCTAGATGCAAAATTGCAAACCCATTGACTTACCTATCGGTAAAAGCCAGAGCCTTAGCTATTGAGTGTATCCTCGGATTGTCTTTGGGAGAAACAGATGACCTATATTCCTTGATCTTTTCTTTGTTGTGGGACCTAAAGAATGCTTTGTAGGCGTATTCGGCATGATAAGTGTTATCTTTGGTAAATGGTCAACTGAGTTGTTTAGACATTGACCTTGCTCATTAGACTGCGGATAAAATGCTTTACTAGGAGTATATTAATTTGCTCCTTGTAAGATTCAATGCGCTAGTTGGGTGCATTAAGAATGAACGCAAATTGGTCACCAAAATATCTTTAGAGAGGTTATTGCGCAAGAGGTAGTGATCTTAAATTACTTCATGTGAGGCGCACATGGTGGATTATGTTGTATATACTTATCGCAAGAGGTGCTGATAAGGCTTATGTTTGGAATCTAGAATTGTGATCTTGAATCACTTCATGTGAGGCGCACATGGTGGATTCCGTTGTATATACTTATCGCAGGAGGTGCTGATAAGGCTTATGTTTAGAATCTAGAATTGTGATCTTGAATCACTTCATGTGAAGCGCACATGGTGGATTCCGTTGTATATACTTATTGCAAGAGGTGCTGATAAGGTTTATGTTTGGAATCTATAATTGCGCAAGCAGTGGTCAAATTTTTTTTTTTTTTTTTTTTTTAAATCGATCACTTATTTTGAGATGATAGGATGTTGACACTATTATGGTTTGTGTCATAATGATTAGCAGATGATGATGTCAGCAGGCAAGATTGGCTCACTCATACGAGCAATCGCCCTTGGCACTTGGGAGCGAGCAAGGATGAGACTAGTGGTTTATTTTTATTTGGAGCCAAGAGAGGCTTAAATAATCCACTATGTATGTCGCCTTGGTTACAACCAAGATGAGGTCGTGTTAAGGACCAAACATGGATGTTAGTACCCACTTTCCATGTTGTGCCTGTTATGATTAGCCAGATGCGAGATCTCATTTGGCGCCTGGAAGGCGAGCAAATAGAGAATTCGGGTTAGGCGCTAGAAAGTGACTAAACTAATATCTGTACAGTGTATCGAGTATGACGTCACTCTTTATGGAAGAGTTACTCCGCCGTAGCATGTATTCATACTATATGTGCTTGGCGACTGAGTAATGAGGTGAGAGAATGGATCCCTGTTTCCTCACCGTGTGAGTCTTACGTGTCATTATTGATATGACTTTCATTTATGTACCCTTTTGTGACTTTTGACTATGTCATAAGGTAAGGGGTTGATGTTCTGCTACTTTGGTATGTTGCCTGAGGTCATGTATGATTCGGCCTTAAGGGACATCACTGGGAAAGCGGTCAATCCTACTAAATGGCATGAGGGCAAAGGGAAGATCATCTAGTATTACACCACTGTTGTATGTTCACTGCCGGCAACTCACATCGCTCTGTATGAGAGGCGATTGAGTGTGAATATATTGCAAGAATTGAGAGGGTCAAACATGCCCTTTTTGAGGGATTAGAGATATTTTTTGGACCGGTGTAATTAGATGGATCTGGGGTATATGAGACACTATTTCTGTTCTTTTTGGGTTGATGTCTCTATGCTGGCTCATTTTGAGTTTCTAGTATAGAGCTCCCACATGCAGGTGTTCTCAGCAGTCGCACGGTGCATTGGCTAGTATGAGATTGTTCTTTTTTGGGGAGATTGAGATAGAGATGTGGTAGTGTCATGCCAACTCATGTGCGAGTGGGAGATGTTAGAAATTGGGCGCCCATGTGGCATGACCATTTTCTGAACCTTTTGAACCTTATCCAAATAAGTTTGAATTTGAAATTCAAAACCTATTTGGATAACCACTCAGGATATCTATATCTATCATATCAACTGATATGGATAGATGATATAGATATCTTATATATTTGATATAACTGATATGGATAGATTTTATTATTATCCTATATATCTGATATAACATGGGATATGGGTGATTAAGAGAAAAACAACGTATGTCGTATGTTTTACCTATATTCTGACTCTCTCCCAAAATACAACGATCAAGAGCCATTTTACACTGTGACTTGTGTGGGTGATATTCATTCTGTAATATCACTCCACTACTGGGTTGATTGATCAGATTCAGGAATCACGTGATTTACCCACGAGATCCTTCAATTCAGACTCTGCAGATAAAGGTATGACCATAATTTTTCATCCGCTGCATTTATACTTTGTTTTACAAGTTATTATTTGAAATTACCCATCTCATGATTGTTTATATTTCAGAATTTGAGGAAATTTGTGTTTTAAGAGGAAACCACAAATTTTCATAAAAACTTAGGATGTGTAGAGTTTTGGAAATGAAATTGGTTTGTTGATATTCTTGACGCTCTTGAGGAGTGATGAGTATTGAATACTTTGAATTGTTGAGATATTGGGAAATCATAGAGATTTCAGAATTTTGTTATTATGTTGGATTACGATCATTGTTGTTATTATTTAATTTTTTAAATTAGAAATAACTATTTTGGCTATTGGTGAAGGATAGTATTGTCGTGTAATAGAAATAGCTATTTTGGGAAGATGGTTATAATCAGCTTTCTGGTGAAAAACTGCTTATAAGAAGCTTAGAAGCAGCTTTTTTGTGAGAGAGGAAGTTGGTAATAATCGGAAAAGCAGATTATTACCAACTTCCCAAAATAGGCCAAATTACTTGTGAATTAGGCTTTTGAACTATTTACAAATCATGCATCTCATTGTTTATATCATGGATTTGTCAACTTCATAATTTTGTATCTTGAAAAAAATGTGTTGAGAACACTTGCATTGTTTTTGAAAAAAAAAGGGGTAAATATTGTGGTGAATCCAGTTATGGGGTGTAGTTATGGTTAATTTGGCTTTAGGTCATTAGTGAAAGTATAAAAACATACGTGGAGTAAGTGTTAGGGAATTAGGGAGCCCACAAGCGCACAATAATACCGTCCAATCCATTAGGGAGAAATTCTAGAGTCCACAAATATCATATTAAGGCCCAACATACATTATTTGGAACTCATACCTACTTAAAAGCTTAAGTTTATAAGTGGAGAGCCCATCTAATGTATAGTAAGACTCATCTCTTTTACTCTTTATTTGATGTGGGACTCTACCTTCACACATGCTCCAATAATCTCCCCCTCATGTGTGAACCAACATTGGGCCTCTTTATGCTCTCCCTCGGGTCTTAATCTATTATTAGCAAGTTCATCATAGATCATGATGCACTTCCCCTTAGTCTTGATCTATAACTCTCCAACATCGAGTCTAGCTTGGGCGACCTGCACATAGTCCATTGTGAGCCACCATACTCCATTGAAAGCCACCTTGTTGCGGTCCAACTTTGTCACATGCACTAGGAACTTTCTTTGCTCTATCAAGAGTTATCATGGATTTTTCTCACTCTATCAAGACTTTTTGTACAAGCCTAAGCCCACCAACATCAATGCTCTAGGAGAGTCTGCCCACAGATCATTTGCCATTAACTCTAATACAGTTGTTAAGGAATTAGGGAGCCCACAAATGCACAGCAATACCAACCCATTCTATTAGGGAGAAAATCTAGAGTCTATAAACGCCATATCAAGGCCCAATATACATTATTTGGAGCTCATACCTGTAGACATCCCCGAACGTCCCGGGAGGGAATCCCGTTTTGTTCATTGGGTTTACTACAGTTCGGACTCAATGTCACAGTCCTGTATCTAATCTTGCAGAGTGCAATGCAAGACCGAGGAATCATCAAAGAGTCCAAATCCGGCAAATCATTTTTGAAAAACTGATTTTTAGAAAGAAGTGCCAAACATTGATTGCTTTGCCAGATATAGAGTCGCCACCTAAATATTTATTTTGGGAGAATTTAGGAAACCCTGACTCGTTGCCTAAGGCCACGTGTCCTTCATCACCAAAGTTGCCTCGGCTCAGGAACTTGGGTACGATTGGGGAAGGTCAGCTATGAGCACCCCCGCTCGCCCGATCAAAGATCGGCCTCTACTAACCATGATATCGAGTTTTGAAAACATTATGTGCTCTTATTCCGATTTTTAGCCTAGAATTACTATGTGATGCGCACAGCATACAAGTATAGACTGGATTGCCTGAGTTGGAACAAAACATTTCGTGTTTGTTTTTTGAAAGCAGTTTGCTACTCGCAAGTAGGCTAAAATGCGGATTTTGCCACCCTCAAGTGGGCTTAGAAAACATGGTGATTTGCCACTATCTAGTGGGCTTAAAACTCGCAATCAATGAATTGTTCCAATTCAGATAATCCAACCTCCACCCACAGGCATTCAGGCAGTTATATCACATAAGCAAATAGCCTCATGGTAAGTATGCTATCATGGCAGTCACTCACACGCATGCAAGGATGCTAAAGCATAAGTACTTACCGAGTACTCCAAGCCAAAGAAAGAAGCTAATTAGAAAACATGCATGAATTCTAATTATGCTAAAATGCCTAATGCAACACATGCAAAAATGCAATTAAGATAGGCTCGGCTATTCTAAACATGGCATATGGAATGCAACAGATAACATGTATTCAACTTGGAATTGAAATACAATGCAGTTAGTATGATGCGCCGAGCCCAGTGTATGTAATACAGATGAATGAATGCAAACATGCGAACATATAGATGCTAATTTGAAACGTGTCCTAAAACTAACCATCATAAGTTGGTAAATAAAAAGGAGAAAGACGTGGGGTTGGAAGACATACATCACACGCACGCACACTTATTACAAAATTGCCCTCCTCGGAGGGTCCAAATAAATAATACAGACCGAATAAATAATTAACTACTCTAGCTAATTAAATATTACAAAACCCTAATTAATTAACAAATTAACTAAGAAACGAAATAAACTAGCATGCAGATCTATGGACCACCTCAGCTCTGTTCCGAATGATGAAAGATGCATGCATGCTCGAGTCGTATTGTCGGGAAATTCCTCGCGATGTCCCGATTTGCCTCTGTTTGCTACTGATCCCGGAATACTGTACAAAGCTCTAGAAGGCTTGTTGACCAATTTTGGCTGCTGATTTCCGTTTGTTGCAACAGAGAGCAAGAAAGGGGCATGGCAAAGAATTTTCAACACATGTGCACACGACCACTCTCCCCGTCATTGCATAAGCTCTAGGGAGTGTAGTCCTCGATCCTCGTGCCACCAATCACGCATCTCGATGCATGATGGCCGAGGAGTCGAATTGCACGACTCAATGTGAAATGAATGCACGAATGGACACCTAAAGCCAACAACTCTATCATGGATAGTCAAGAGTGTCGGCGACTGGAAATTGAGACACGTTTCATCACTTTGAGTACGAAACGCCCCTTGTTTCCCGTGTTTGGACTAACCCTACGCCAAACACAATGCAATGAGATGGCATACATAATACGACTAACATGCCACCCTAAATGCAATGCAACCTAATCATGCTGGCATGCGAGGGATGATATGCACACATGCAACCTAGCATACGCAATGCTATGGACAAAAATGGCATACACAATGTACATGAGCTATATGGTATACACAATGCACACATACGAAGATGGACATACACAAAGGCATAATCAAAGCATACACAATGCGATGGTCAAACATGCAACAACATGAACCAAATTGCATACACAATGCAAGGTGGACTTAAACCAATATGAGTGGACCTCAGCCACACTCAAATCAGTGGCCATATGATGAAAACGAGACAACTGAAATACATGCCAACATGCACGAATGCAAATGACCGATCCTAAGGCACAACATGCAACTCTAACAAAGCATGGCAAAGGATGAAATATGGCATAGAATGGCACATGATCCAGCTCTGAAATATGATGCACAATGGTCTCGAATCATGCAAACACTTCACACGATGCATGCTAGATGGCCCGAATACCGAAACTAGTGAAGTGCGTTACACTAGAGGTACACAAAGCAATGCACAAATGATGAAACCAACCCCAAATAGACCCTAGGCAGGTCCAATATAGTGGGAAATTGGTCTAAAACGATGGCTCGGAATGCATTCAAATGAAGCCCATGCAATGGTCGGTAAATGAGGCATACAAGCCTGACTTTCTAATGCACTTAAAGAGTGGAAATCATGGGAATATGGCATGCATATAAGCTCTAAGATATGATGTGCAATGGCCCCAAAACATGAAAACACCTTAGTATATGCATGCGATGGACCTCAAAACTCAAAGTTAAGCATGGATATTGAACTACAGGCATGCAAAAAAAGCATCATTCGACCATGAGACCCAAAAAAAGAGCTAAGGCAGTCCAAAACATGCACAAAATCAGTTTAAGGCAAGGCCAAAATATGCTAGGAAAGGCGGCCGAAACATCATACAAAACAAGCTAGCGAACCATGACTTACACTACAACTATATGAAGCATGTGAAGGACTACCAAACCAGCCAAAAACAGAAACATGGCATGCCAAAATATGACCAAAAAACCATTGGAACTCAGTCAACACATGCTAGAATGAGGTGCTCCTTTGAAAGGCTATGCAAAGGGGTTACTCTACACGTGCAAGATAGACATAAAAAATGGAAAAACCACCTCTAGAAAGAGGTTATGAGGGCCCTAAAACTCATCAAAAAGGGCCTGAAAGGGGGTTAGGAAGCATGCAAGTGAAGGCTCCTTTGAAAGGCCATGAAGAGGGTTACTCTACACATGCAAGATGGACACTTAACATGGCAAAACCACCTCTGGACAGAGGTCATGCAGGTCATAAAACTCATAAATAATAGCCTGAAACATGGCTTGAAAACATGAAAATAGGGGCTCCTTTGTAAGGCCAAGAAAGCTAGTAAACAAGACAAGGGGTGAGAGGATCACCCCTCTCTGATTTTGATGCTCAAAAACACATAATAACCACTGAAAATCCACTGGATTTCAGTGGTCAAAAGGGCCAACAAAGCTCAACACAAAAGCCCTAATGCATGGCTCAAAACAATGAGGAATGAAGCATGCAAAGGGGGTAGATGACCCCCATCAGAAAAGAGGTCTTAAACAAACATGTTAAGAAGCTTAAAAAAAGACTTTTTTCAATTTATGACAACGCCCAAATATGCTTGCAAATGGGGCTAAGATGTGAAGCAAAATAATGCTTAAAAGGGGGAAATGAGTGTTACCCTTGTAGAGAAGACCTCCAACAGCTTCTGGACCAAAGTAGCAAACCTTCAACCTCTGAAAACCAGCTCCAAGGTGCTTGGATGGATGGTGGAAGGGTCAAGCTAAGGGTTAGTGTGCAAAGGGCCAAGAACTATGGAGTATTTGAGCACAAAAGAGAGAGATATAGAGAGGTGTATATTGTATGCCTTAGAAGCAAAGTTTGAACCTTTGCAATGGAAGAGGACCTCTTCCTTTATAGAGGAGAGGGGCTCAAGCTTCCTCAAGAAGCTTAAAACCAAGCTTAAAGATTCTCCATACACGTGTATGGAGGATCACTTCTGAGGCTTCCTGCTGGCACAGCTGGCTAACACTCAGTGAGACAAAAAAGGAGGAAGCTGGCCAACCAGTTCAGGTGGTCGGCCGACCCCTTGCCCAGGTCAGCTGACCAGGTTCAAAAGGGTCAATCATCAAAAGCTGGTCGGCAGCCCTGATTGGTGGTCTCCCAGGTGAAAGCAACTCAATGGTGGTATGGGAGACCAGAAAATGTGGCTCAAAAGTGAGGGAGACCACTTACCTGACAAGAAAATCGACCGGCGGGAGAAGAGGTGGTCTCCAAAAGAAAAGGTGGTCTCCCACCCTTGTACCACCTTCCAAACAATGAAAATAGGGTCCATACCAAAAATGAACCAAGACGGATGCAAAATGAGGGTTCGGGGGCCTAAACGCGCAGCCGGGTGCCCCGAAAACTGACTGTTAAGCATCGAAGGTGGTATGTGACCACGAAGGTGGTCTCCCGGGCCACAGTGTCCCTCTAGAGAGAGGAAACAAGGTGTGTTCCAAAAATCGGAGCAAACGGAGAAAGTTAAGCGGTCCCGAACTGAGGCGCATGGCCGACGGCTCCGAAAATCGGAAACTAGTCTCCAAACGGGAAAAGCGGCCTACGACCATGAAACGTAGCCTACGGTCACTGAGAGATGGTTTACAAGACCTCTCCCTCCCTTTGGAAAGAGAAAACAAAACCTGGTTCGCAAACCGAGACAAAGCACAAAAGAGTCTCGAAGTCCGGAGGCAAGGCTCTCAGCCGAGAGTCCGTAACCTCAGAACGAGCACAATATGCGCAATCACCGAGCGCTCAATCGATGACGTCTGAGTCTTAAGATCGGTCAAAAATGGGGTGTCTACAATACCTACTTAAAAGTTTAACCCTATAAGTGAAGAGCTCATCTAATGTATATTAAGACTTATCTCTTTTATTCTTTATTCGATATGGGACTTTACCTTCATACATGCTCCAAAAATCTCCCATTCATGTGTGAACCAAACATTGAGCCTTTCCATGCTCTCCCTCTAGTCTTGATCTATTATTAGTAAGTTCATCATAGATCATTACACACTCCCTCTTAATCTTGATTTATAACTCTCCAACATCAAGTTTAGCTTGGGCACCTGCACACATTCCATCATGAGCCATACTCTATTGAGTGCCAGCTTGTCACGGTCCAACCTTGCTACGTGCACTAGGAATTTTTTTTGGCTCCATCAAGAGTTATCATATATTTTTCTTGCTCCGTCAAGAGTTTCCGTGCAAGCCAAAGCCCAAGCCCACCAACATTGATGCTCCAGAAGAGTCCGCCCATAGATCATCTACCATTAGCTCTAATACTAGTTAGGGAATTAGGGAGCCCACAAGCACACAATAATATCAACCCAATCCATTAAGGAAACTTTAGAGTCCACAAACGTCATATCAAGGCCCAACATACATTATTTTGAACTCATACACACTTAAAAACTTAAGCCTATAAGTGGAGAGCCCATCTAACATGTATTAAGGCCCTGTTTGGCAACAGGCCGGTTTAGTCAAAAAGTCAAAAAGTTACTAAAAAAGTCAAAAAGCCAACAACCCATACCAAAAAGTCAAAGATTCTTTTTTCTCTCTACTTTTTGCACATCTTTTCGTAAAAAGCCAAAAAGTCATCACAAACATACTAGTTTTTTTTAGCTCATATTTTAGCCAAATAGCCAAAAAGTTACTAAATTAGCCTGTTCCCAAACGAGGCCTAAGACTCATCTCTTTTACTTTTTATCCAATGTAGGACTCTATCTTCACACATGTTCCAACAATAGGTTCCAAGTTCCTTCCTATTAAGAGTTGATAAAGTGGATTGTTAGTGCTTTTTGAGACTATTTGCATAAACTAGCCTAGGGATTACCAATATCGTATTTACTATCATGCTTTCTATTGAAATGAAAAGCTTTTGAACAGTGGTTTTGGAACTATTGCATGACATTATCTCTCAAATGAAAAACTCATGTTTTTCTCATGACATTTCATATGCATTTCACAGCATGATATCGTTAAACATCATTTATTTTGTTAAGATATCATTACTGGGCGTCAAACTTACCCTACGTGCAAACCATTTTCAGTTGTTGACGGTAGGCCTCCACCAAGGTGATAGATTTTGAAGGATCTTGGAGCTCAAGACTCGTTTTTATTTATTTATTTATTATTTTTTTTAATGTTTTCTTTGTTAGCCAAGGGCTTGAATGTTTTGGGCTTACAATCCGCTTTGATATAATTGGGCTAACACCTGGAAACTTGTAGCCTTTAAGACATCATACTTGTTTTAGCTTAAGTCTCTTTTAATTACTTATATGCCATGGAATTATGCTCTAAGGCCTATGAATGCATATGTTGAGTTTAGTATGACTTGGTTAATAAATGATTGGGATTAATTATAGTTTCCGTATGTGTTAATGGGAATTGAATATAAACTGATGAGTATAATGGTTAGTTTGGACTTCTAAATTTTTGGGGCATTATAGTTCGAGTTCTATATAAGGAACCTATAGATACTGTTTTTTTGACCTTCTTTGTTTCTATTTTGATTTTTTAGGTTAAGATTCTGGTTCAGGAAACAAATAAGGAATATAGCCTTAGTAGTGTTTTCTAAATATAAGCATTGTATCATGGAGATGTAATTTCCAAAAGGCCTTTCTATATAATAGAGAGAAAATTACTATCTTAAAAACAGTATCTTGAGTGCACCTTACCTTTGAGTGTTCTGCTTTTCTTCTTTATTTCTGAGTGACTTTTTCACACACATTTATTTTTTTCTATAACAAAAGAACAATCTAAATAATATAACTTCATAATGGGTATAGAATGTTTTGAATTATAACTTTTATTTGTAAGAGAAACTTGGGTACACTTTTTTATGTGGAAGTTTTGTAAATGACCATCAAGAATAAGCCAAACGACTGTCTTATTCAATATTAGATCTAGTATACATAGATATATGTGTATATGTTCTTAAAATTAGTAGCAATTTATTTATAAATATGAAGAATGTGGGTGTTGATTTCCGACCACACAACTAAACAGAGAACTCAGCTGGAGAGCACACGGTAGAATAGATGAAACCAACCACCTACCAACAAGAAAATGAGAATACCGCGGTGGTTTGTCCACCCAGAGGCACTCTGATGATCAAGTCAGTCAATCAATCTCTCAAAGATCTCGCACAAGCACTCAATACACAAATTAAAGCACACCTTAGATCCACGGGGGTGCTTTACTTTTATAATGATCAATGTCCAACTTCCCCTAGAAGTCTTATTTCATGAGACTCTATCCTTTACAAGAATAACTTCTATCACAACTAACACTATTCAGATTAAGATAAACTTCTTTAAGAGTCTCATCTCTATCCAAATAGGTAGCTTGATGTCATCTAGGACTCTTGTCCTCTATCCGAATATCTCAGATTCCGGCATTATCGCATTGAACCTCGGCAATGCCGTAATCACCTCAGCAAACATGACTTGCCCACGTGGCACCTCAGCCGACATCTTAAAGGCACCTTGGCCACGTGGACGTCATTATCAAAATACTTCCCCACAACTGCTCCCCCAAGTTCTATTACCTCGGCAACCTGAGGTGATGGAACCTGCATCGTTTCATCTTCTAACATGTCCGCTAAACAACATGCTAGAGATACTCTTCCGACCAAAATCATGATTCGTTGGTGTCAAGAAACAAGGACTCAAGTGTCCACTCATCAAAAATCAAGAACCAATATGTTCTATCTCATCCAGGTCTAACATCTCGACATAGATCGCACTGCTAGCAGAGATCATGACTTACTAGTTCAAGAACCTGAAGATCCTAGTATCAACTCATTAAGAACCAAGAACAAACAAGTTCTGTCCCATCCAAACTCAACATCTCAACCGAGATCAACATCTCAACTAAGATCAACATCTCAACTGAAATCATCATGTCAACCAAATCAACATCTCAACCGAGATCGTTATCTCAATCGAGATCAACATCTCAACTGAGATCGCACTTCTCAATCAAGATCATCATTTCAACCAAGATTGTACTTTTCAACTAAGATCATCATCTCAACCGAGATCGCATTACTAGCCAAGGTCATAACTCGCTAGTTCAAGAACATTAAGATTTGAAGTCATCTCAACCGCCATACCAACGTCTTGACGTGTCACCTCTTCATTGGTTCCCAATACGTCTCATAATTAACACACGCCGCCTTATTAGACGTCATCAACCATCATTCGTCTCCCAAGAAACTTGAATCATTACAATCTGTCACCTCTTTCCATTTCAACAAAACCTTTTCATTTTCCCATTTCATCTTTCCCTGTGTCTCTAGACTCCATCTCTCTTGGTCTCTGCAAACCATCATCGTTGTTCTTGAAGCATTCATTGCTATGAATAGTCCATTCGTGCCCAAGGTTCAAACTCTACCAACTGAACCAGACTAGTAGCCAAGCCCTTCATCAGCTGCTCCACGCATCAACCCACCATCTTAATGGCAATGCAACCACTGACATAGCGACAATCTTGCAGCTAGAACCATGAACAGGAAACACCGAGGTTCTAAGCTCTCAGCCTTAGACCTTGACAATCATTTAATCACCCTATTTGTGAGTAACCATCGCCATATCAATGACAACATGTCTTGTCGAACTCTTGTAGTAGAAGACCTTTTTGCTGACATCTCTAATGTCATAACTGTGCGATCCACTCCATCTTCTTTATAGTCGAACCAACATGCTCATGTCTCCAACAACTTAACATCTTGGAAGAGAAGTATATGAAGCAAAAGGACCAAGTTACAGCACTGAGCAAACACAAAGTCCTATCAAGAAGGTCAAGACTTTGTCCGAGATCAATATAAGGAACAGGTCAACATCTCGGATAAAATCATCATCTCGGATCATGTCATCTTGGGTATAAGTGTTATCTTGGATACCTTCATTTCACCAATTTTTTTAAAAAAATTCACCAAGTATTACTTTCAAATCACTGACTCAGTCTTCATTAACTCATCTTTGCTCTCTGCCCCCCCTAATGTGAATATAAATACAACTCATGTTCACATTAGAAATATATCATCTGAATCTTGTTTAAGTTTGACTTAGACATCCATGACCGAGGTCATCGCGTTTGGCTCACCCAACTAAACACTTAAGGCTTGACCTTAGTGTACTGAGAGTACTATCTACTTCGGCTTTTCACTTAAACTAGCCAAAACGTGGCTAGTTTCGCCTTGTTTCACATTGAAATATCGCCTTATACTTAGTTCAACTCTACCAATATGGCAAGTCTAAGTTAATCACCTTGTTCACTATGGGAACATCGCCTGATTCTTGCCTAAGTCTAACTTAGACATCCATAACCGAGGTCATCGCGTTTGGCTCGCCCAAACTAAACACTTGAGGCTTGACCTCAGTGTACCGAGAGTACTATCTGCTTTGGCTTTTCGTACAAACTGACCAAAATATGGCAAGTTTCGCCTTGTTTCATACTGAAACATCGACTTATACTTAGTTCAACTCTGTCATCATGGCAAGTCTAAATTAATCGCCTTGTTTACCATGGGAACATTGCCTTATACTTAGGTCAACTCTGCCATCATGGCAAGTCTAAGTTAATCGCCTTGTTCACCACGAGAACATCGCCTTAAGACTATTTTAGCTTTATCTCACAATCATAAACAACATTTTTGTAATGAACAAAGTCAATACTAGTATTTTATTAATACTTTGGCTGAGGTAATTGACACCAATAGAGTCGAGCTCCAAATTTCGTCAAGCCACATTCCAAGGCCTCGACAATCTTTTATCGTCAAGATCTTCTAATCTTAGGTAAGCTTTGTTTTATTTTAACTATGTTCGCCTCCGATAAGTTCTAATCTATTCAAAATTGTTTACCTAGGTTAAACTCCTGTCTTCTCGAACCTACTCATCTAGGCCTAGATCTTTTCTTCTGGATCTGGGATTTGCTCACTTAGGCTAAGTTCTTGTCTTCTCAGATCTAATAATCTAGGCCAAGATCTTGTCTTTTAGGATCTAGGATCTACTCACTTAGGCTAAGCTCTTGGCTTCTCGGACCTACTCATCTAGGCCAAGATCTTGTATTCTAGGATCTGGGATCTGCTCACTTAAGTTGAGCTCTTATCTTATCGGACCTACCCATCTAGGCTGAGATCTTGTCTTTTGGATCTGGGATTTGCTCACTTAGGTTGAGCTCTTGTCTTCTCACACCTACTTATCTGGGCTGAGATCTTGTCTTCTAAAATCTGGGATCTGTTCACTTAGGCTGAGCTCTTGGCTTCTTAGACTTACTCATCTAGGCCGAGATCTTGTCTTCTGGTATCTGTTTCACCTAGGCCATGCTCTTCCATCTTAGATCTGCTCCACCTAGGCCATGGTCTTCCATCTAGGATTTGCTCCACCTAGGCCAATGTCTTTTTTACTTGAAGGTCTCTTCATCTCCACGGGAGTGCTCATACCCTCTTATTTTTCATTCATCCATTCTAGAAAGGTCTTCATTCCATCAATGTTGACGCATTCTCTATCTTCGCTAAACTCGTCGTCGCCGACACATTAATCTTGCACAATGATGGCCATCTATTCTAACTAAGTTCCCATAGACGGCGCCAAATTGTGGGTGTTAATTTTAGACCACACTACTAAATAGAGAATTCAGCTGGAGAGCACATGGCAGAATAGATAAAATTAACTACCTGCCAACAAGAAAATGAGAATACTGCGGTGGTTCATTCACCCAAAGGCATTCTGAGGATCACGTTAGTCAATCAATCTCTCAAAGATCTCGCACAAGCACTCAATACACAAATTAAAGTATACTTTAGACCCACAGGGGGTGCCTTACTTTTATAATGATTAGTGTCCAACTTCTTCTAGAAGTCTTATTTCATGGGACTCTATCCTTTACAAGAATAACATCTATCACAACTCACTTTATTCAGATTAAGATGAACTTCGTCAAGAGTTTCATCTCTATCCAAATATGTAGCTTAATGTCATTTAGGACTCTTATCCTCTATCCGAATATCTCGGAGTTCGACATTATTGCATCGAACCTCGGCAATGCCACAATTACCTCGGCAAACATGACTTGCCCACATGGCACCTCAGCCGACATCTTGAAGGCACCTTGGCCACGTGGCGTCATTCTCAAAATACTTCCCTACAAAGAAAATTGTATGAAATTAAACAATCAATTGTGCAAGAATCCAACACCATATTCCTGCAAATCTAACACTAACTACTATACATCTACACAAAAAAATTAATAATAATGAAAAAGAAATAAATAGCTTAAGAAAGAATCCTTTAAACCCGTAATTAAGAATGCACAAGGGTGATTAATTGAATTAATCAATTAATTTAAATGTGACACTCTCTTAATAATTATGCATGTTTTTCATTTGTTGTAAACTCAAATGTGGGTTATGTAAAGTTTGAGTGATAGCTGTGGTAGCTGGTAAGATACCTTATTACACTGATGTCCTTATGATTTAGAGAATACAAGAAGTTTCAAAGCTTGACATAATTATATTAGGTTTTTGTACATTGTATTTGGATTATAAATTTGGATAGAGTTCTAAAAAAGGAAAAGGGGAATGACGAAAAAAATTTAGGCTGTGTTTGGTTGTGATTTCAAAATGTGATTCAACGTGGTAGTTTGAGTATGGTGTTTGGATGGAGCTCTGGAATTAATTTTCCACAGCTCTGCAGAACGCTCTGTCTGTTCTGTCAAAACTGAGCGCGTGTTTCAATTTTTTTTTTCAAAACGGGACGTCCGGCCGGTTGACCGGAATAGTGGATTTTTTTTTTTTTTTTGCAATTGATATATAATCGAAAAAAATATTTTCTGAAATTTAAAAAAAAATTTATGTGCTTTAAAATAATTTTGAGTTGTATGAGTTGTAAATTTTTATATCAAATTTCAAATGTCACATCAACAATTCCCCACTCAAATCAAAACTATTTTCAAAACTCTTTACCAAATAAATTTTCTACACTCAAATCATAATTTCACAACACACAAACTCAAAATACAACTCATACTCTCAAATCACATTTACAAAACTCTACCAAACGCTACCTTAGGTTTTGTATTTCATTCATATTATCTTACCTTTTTTTTCGTTCCATTTTCTAAATCTCTACTCAAATTTACGATCCAAATATAACCTTAAGGTTTTAATTCACAATAAGACCTATCTTATTTTTCATTAATAATTCGTTAGTCACATGAATGGGTGTTACATACAACAACCCCCCCCCCCCCCCCCAATGGGAGTTATAAATTTACTCTCTAATTTTCATGAGAGTTGAGCATAATTTCAAAACCTCTGCTCCTAATCAATGGGCCAAAAGTTCAAATTTTGTTACACACACAACACACACCACACCCACACACCACCAAACCACCACCCCCCAATGGGAGTTATAAATTTACTCTCTAATTTTCATGAGAGTTGAGCATAATTTCAAAACCTCTGCTCCTAATCAATGGGCCAAAATTTCAAATTTTGTTACATACAACACCCCTCCTCTAAGCTACAAATCTATAATGTATCCAAAAAAAAAAAAAAAAAAAAAAAATTAAAAATTAAAAAAAATTGGATTTTAAAAGTTAAATTGTGTGATCTTTAGAAGTGATGATTGATTCTTTGAATCTAACAGATCAGCCTACGCTAGAAATTAGAATGATCTAGATTTAGGTCACACTATTTTATAGGATTTAAAGCAATAAAGGTCCAAAAAAAAGAAAGAAAAAAAAAACAACAGATGAATGCAAAATAATTAGGTGGCTACAAATTTTGAAGTCGAGCTACTAGGAAAGCTACACTAGGGTTCATCTCTTTAACTCTTTTTTTAACTATTTAAAGTGAAAAGTGTGCTCATGAATTAATCATAGGGGGCTGATTTAATTAACTTAGGTCAGGCTATGGTGAAATGGATTAAAAAAAGAAAAAGAAAAAGGATTATGGCCTAAAACCTCATGAATAATTACTAATTGTCATAAGTAAGGGTGTGCGCGGTGCGGGTCGGTACGGTTTGAGAGAAAAATAGAAATCGTATGGCAGGTGACGGATTGATAAAAGTGTCATTAGAATTTGCTATTTTCCTTATCAAAAATTGGCGGTTCTGTTGGCAAATAATGGCGGATTTGCCTTGGCGGTTCGGGCAGATTGGCGGTTTATAAAAAATATAATTCAAATTACAAAACTTAAATCAAAGAGTAAAAAAAAGACGAAAGATACCGTGATGTTAAGCATCTTGCGAAGCTTTTTTCTGATGCAGCAAGTGTAGTAACAACATGATAATATCAACGACTATGCCATCAGTTTATTACAAGTATCTGTGGAAGCTACAATGATCAAATACAATACATAAAATTAATATCATTCAGGGTTTACAATATATTGAAAATGTTTACTGTTGAAAAGTATTTAGATTGAAAAGTGAGCTGATGCAAGTTTGCAACATGGCCAGAAAAAAAAAAAAAAGGATTGAAAAGTGAATTGGAATCCAACTTTATTTTGGATTACTGACATCTTGAATTCCCCTCGAGCAGTAATGTAATACTATATTCTAAAGTATAGAACAACAAGCAAACTTAAGTAAAAAAGAATTTTTAGAATCTTATAAAACATGATTTAATAGCGGTGCGGATCGGTGCGGTTTGGAAGAAAAATAGAAACCGGCGGATTGATAAAAGTGTCACTAGATTTGTCATTTTTCTTACCAAAAATCGGCGGTTCGATTGGTAAATAATAACAAATTTGCCTTGGCGGTACGGCTCGGTGCAGTTTTGGCAATTTTGACGGTTTCAACGGTATTATGCACACCCCTAGTTGTAAGTCAACCAATATAGAAGAGCGGAGTTAGAATTTTTGTTCAATAAAGGCAAATTCTTGCATAGAAATTTACATAACATTTGTTTTTGTTTGACAATTGGTGGAAGTACTAATAAAAATTTGAATCATGTTTGTGCCAATTTAAACGATAAATTTATATATATTATTGTATTAAATGACGATTATGAAAATTCTTCAAAATTGTTTCAGTTAGTTATTTTTCAATGTCATTTAAATTTTGTATACAGATATAAATAAAAAATAAAAAGCAAATTTTGAATTTTATAGGTAAAATTAATATGTTTAAAATTACAATGAAACCAATCTTGAAAAATAATTTTAAATTATATATAGGTGAATGGATAAAAATAAATGAATAGTATTATGGCCTAAAGCCCCTTAAATAATTACTAGTCGTCTTAAGTTAACCAATATAAAGGGTGGAGTTAGAATTTTTGTTCAGTGGAGGCAAATTCTTGCATAGAACTTTAGATGAAATTTGTTTTCATTTGACAATTGATAGAAGTACTAATAAAACTTGAATCATATGCTTGTCCCAATTTAAATCATAAATTTATGTATATTAGTGTATTGAACGATTATGAAAATTCTTCAAAATTGTCTCAGTCAATTATCTTTCAATGTCATTTAAATAAAAAATAATAAGGAAATTTTTATTTTGATTTTTTTTTTTTTTGGTGGTAAAATTAATATGTCTAGAATTACAATGAGAGCAATTTTGAAAAATAGTTTTCCACTATAGGTGAAATGGATATAAAAAATATATAGTATTATGTCCTAAAACTCCATAAATAATTACTAGCTGTCTCAAGTCAACCAATATAAAGGGTGAAGTTAGAATTTTTGTTTGGTAGAGGAAAATTCTTGCATAGAACTTTACATAAATTTGTTTTCGTTTGACAATCGATATAAGTACTTATAAAAATTTGAATCATATGATTGTCCCGATTTAATCCACAAATTTATGTATATTAATGTATTAAACAATGATTATGAAAAATCTTTGAAATTTTCTTAGTGATGTCTCTTTCAATGTCATTTAGATTTAGCACACAGAGATAAAAAAAATAAAACATAAAAAGGAAATTTTGAATTTTTTAATGTAAAATTAATATGTTTAGAATTATAATGTGAACGATTTTGGAAAATATTTTTGGACTATAGGTGAAACAGTAATGTTTGAGGGCCACAATTTCTGTGGTTCAAATGGCTCGAATTTACCAAAACGACGTCGTTTTGAGGCACAGAAATTATGGCCCTCAAACATTTTTCATAGGCGAAACTATAAATTCTTAAAAAGTCAGTGAGGGTAATTGCCCCTACTCGACCCAATTTAGATCATAGGTCCAAAAATAAGGCAAACAACAATTTCCTTCACCTATGGGAGGCAAATAAATTGGGACTCATTTTGTTTTTCGAAGAATATATGTTGAGCTATTTTAAAATTAACCCATTCACCGATGAAATACTTAGATTTGTTCGGTTGTAAAATAAAATAACTAAAAATTTGCAAAATTTAATATTTTCATTAAAATTATTAGTTTAGGTCAATTTGGAACACAAAGTTTAATTTGGTAAAAAAAAAAAATCAATATAAAAAAAACCATTTTAACATTAAAATCTAAAATGGAAGGAAAAAAAAAATGTCAATTAATGGTGAGTTGAGTTTGTTGAAAGAAGAACAAGAAAAATTTAAAGGGTAAGTTGCTTTATGTATTAGGAGGCTCATGAAAATGGAATCAAATTCTTTATGTAAGTAAACAAACACAAAAGGTGTAAATGATGTCATTTCTTAAATCCAAATATTATAAATATGTTAAGATACATACTCTCTAGACATGCTTTGTGCTCCACTAGCAATAAATAAGTCATATGATATGAGGATTGTTTAGTTGTGTTTTGGTTTTTGATTTATATTTTAAAATTTTGAGTTTTTGAAAACAAAAATATTGAAATGTTGGAAAATACCATTTTCATTTTTGCACAAAATAGTTTTCAAAAATTTGAAAACAACTTTATATATTTCTTAAAAGGTGAAGTATTTTGTATTGAGAATAGTTTTTAAATATATATATAAATATATTTTGTATTTTTCAGAAATAAAAACAGAAAACCAAAAAACACACAACCAAACAAAAAATATTCTCATCTTATACACCAATAAGTTTGATGTTATGGTAAAATTAATATATTCTCAATCCTTTATTTCTATTAGTAATTTTTACCCATCAACTAAGTCATGAGCACTTAGACTTTAATTCCAACTTAAGGAAATCCTCTAAATGGATGCCATTCACTGCTTGAATTTTAAATTCTAACTTAAGATAAAAAGTAGTGTTTGCTACATAGATAATTTAAGCAATTTGTTGAGATCTTTGGTTTGAAAAGTCATTAGAAGACAATGCCCCAACAAACACACTGGGTTTAAGCATGCATGCTCACCTTTGTCATGAAATGTATGTGATTTGTTTTTTTATTTATTTTTTGCTAAGTTGGACCATTGTGGTAGGCCATCTACACAAGGTCCTTTTCCAACCAAATTAAAGTAGTTTGTGATTGGGTTGCAACATAAGGTGATGGGTAGATAATTCAAACTATTCAACATAATACAAGAACAACAATGATTCATCCCCCTTTTCCCCACCCCCTTTGACCCCCTCTCTCTCTCATTGGTCCCCTTTTCTTTTTCTTTTTCTTTTTTTTTCCTGCTCCTCCAATCACCACCCGCCACGTGACAAAGGGGGTGAGGGGGTGACCCCCAAAAGAGGGTCCCAAGCATTATTCATACAAGAATATTCAAAGAACAAGGATTAGCCCAATCTCATCCTCTCTCTCTCTCTCTGTCTAATCTTTCTACAAGATAATGCTAGTTGCATAGGAAATTGAATAGCAATATGCACATAATAAAAATTCTTCTGTAGTAGTATTTAGATTCATTTTAAATATAGTTGAAATCACATCTTAAATGAATATAATTGTACATTGATTTTTTCTGTGCAAAGTTGCATAATGTTAGGCGCCAAAAAAAATTAGGGAAAATTAAAAACAAAATTAAAAAAAAAAGTTCTCAAAGCTTGAGTCTTATAACAAAATAAATCTTAAGGTATCAATTTTTTTCGTCAGTTTTACTTAACGGAAATAGGTGGATAGTTTAGATTAAAAATAAATAAAAAAAATTAGAGTTTAAATTAACAAAATTTAAAACTTAGAGTTTATTTTATTAGGAGGCTCAAATTCTATTTTACTTTTATTTTTATTTTTATAATTTTTCCAAAAAATGAATTTGCGACTTAAATTTGTTCTAGATGTTGCAAACCACACCAAAAATAAATTTGACTACTCATTGATTTTTCTATAAATATTAATATATATATATATATATATATTTTTTTTTTGTTTACGTAAAATCACCGTTTTTTAAATTATTGTATGCTAATGCATAATGCCCTTTTTTTTTTTCCTTTTTTTGTTGTCGATTGTGTGCTAATGCATAATGCCCATTTTTTGGGGGGGTCCATTCTAGCTTTTTGTTTTCCAAATTTGTTTACTTTTGGCTTTATACCCACCACACAAACAAGTTCCTTAGATAAGGCTGCTTAATTTAACAAAGACTTTTGATTAATTGGTTTGGATTAACTTCCACGACATTTCTACCGGTGGCCGAAAGGTTTTTGGTTGATAATAAACGCTGTTAAATCATTACAATATATAAGAGTTTTAGAAATTAAATATTTTGATTTCTAAAAGTAAAAATATTATTACAAAAGATATTTAGAGATCAGTTGTCAAAAAGTGTTCACGAAAAGTAAAAAAAAGGCTTTTAACAGCAAAAATTTTAAAATGTCACTAATAAATAGACTTTTAGGGACAAAATAATTTGGTCTCAAAATAGTTTATTTTTAGAGACAAAATTTAGTCCCAAAAGGATAATAATTCACCACTAATGTCTAATTTTTATTGCTAAAAATGTAATAACGATATTTTTCACAACAAAAATATTTGATTCCAAAAAAATAATTTTATCCCTAAATTTTGGTCATAAAACCTTAATTTTTTTTTTAGTGAGTTGTGGCATTTAGATTAACATCGAGATAAAGAAAGTACGAAAAGAATCCAAATCCATAATAAATACCCATCTAAAATTCCTCCAACTTGTTGGTATTTCATTTCTTTATTTCTTATTTAATGAGAAAAGAAAAGTATGGTACAATCCTCAAGGATAAACTTGCTAAATTTTCAAAGCACAATCTTTTTGACTTGGTGAAGAAAAAATAAAATAAAAGAAGGGTATGTATTATTAATGCAAACCTAGGCATATATAACTGTCTAAATAAATTATTTTATTGTATTTTATTTTAATTTGGGTGAAAATATTTCTTTAATTCTTCCTGTTAAAGTTGGTCGGATAGCTGTTTGAGAAGATTGTTCATTGTATAGATGATTTATTTTAATAATTTAGATGGCCAATTAACTTTTTTTCTTTTTGTTTTTGTTTGTTTTTAAATCCAATTGCAACCCTAAGTGGCTGTTTTATAAATACATTATCTTTGCAAACCTAAAAGCTGAATTGGTAAGATTAATTTTTTTTTTTATATAATTGTGATGTACATTTGATGAGTTTAATCCTAATATCTACTGCTTAAATGGAACATTTTGCTCATATTTGTATATGTATATGTGCATATAGACTTTTGTAGTCTGTGAACATTACAATTAATTATAATTGGTCTATTATAATGGAAAAAGTGAGAAGACTCCACTCTCATCCATCAATAAGTGTGTAATGTTCACACTAGGTGAACAAATTTATTCTCATATGTATCCTTATGAAACAGGGATTTAGAACATACATCTTAATTTTCATAATAATTGTCTTGGTGCCATCTTCATGAATTTATTTGTCTAGTCGCGTAATGCTCGTGGAATAAGAAAATTTTATGATTTAGCCTCTTTCGCAGTTTTAGTGCGAAAGAAATCACAAAAATTTAATTTTGATAATATAAATTGTCCCATTATGAGATTTAAGATATCCATTAATCGACTTGGATGTAATACAAAGATTTTGGTAATGCAAGAATTTTATAGTCATTGATCAACTATTTTCATGAAATTGCTAGTTCCCACTAAAAATGATAAGGAAGCATATCTCGGATAAGTAATTCCATAATATAGATATTTGATATTCTATAGTATTGTGATTGGTATAGAAGATGGGTAGACAAAGTATTGTGTTAGATAATTAAGGAATATGAGAAGGTATAATGAATGATAATTGGTTAGGGAGTACGGATACGTGGTACTCTGAAAATATTTTATAATTTCCCCTAGACAGCTTGAAGGGCTTCACAACCTAATAAAAAAAAAAAATTACAAAAAAAAAAAAAACCTTCAGAGTTTAAGCCTTGTAATAAAATAAATTTTGAGTTTTTAATTTTGTCAATTTAAATCTCAAACTTTTGATTTATTTTCAATTTAAACCACTTGTTTTTTTGTTAAGAAAATTAATGAAAAAAATGAGTATTTGAGTCATTAAATTTAATGAAAAATTGTATTTTACACATTTTATATATACTTACATTGAGTTTAATAACTAAAATATTTTTTTCCACCAATTTTACTTAACGAAAATAAACAAATGATTTATATTGAAAACAAATTAAAAATTAGGTTTAATTGATAAAATTGAAACTTAGCGTTTATTTTGTTACCAGACTCAAATTTTGACCCCTTTTTTTTTTTTTTTTTTTGTTGTTGTTGTTGTTGTTGTTGTTGTTGTTGTTGTTTTTGTCGTAATTGTGCCTAAAAAAAAACTACAAAAAATAAAATAATAAGGATAGGCCTTGGCACAACATTAATGTTATTTTATTATGACTTTCATAGGTTCAAAGTATGAAAACAATCTCTTTGCATGCCAGATCAGATTGTACACGTTTGACTATTTTACAATTTGATTTGAGAGAGCGTTTGAGTTTGATAAGTCCATTTTGAAACCAATTTGAGTGATCTGAACTGTTCACTTTTTGGGACTCATTGAGTAGAATATTATCAGTAGTTATATGCTTGAATCATATTTGAATAGACGACAAATATAGTTTTAAGAATAATCATCCATTTTTTGTAATAGAAATTTGATTCAACATTTAGTTGCTGATATCTGATTATCTTGATTTTTTTGCATGAATATTCTATTCAACAAGTCTTAAAAAGTAAACGGTTTAGATAATTGAAATGGGATATATTGTGGTTCCACGCCCCTCTTAAATTCTCTCATATTAAGATGTGAATATTAAAAAGGTCTAACCCTTTACAATTATTCTAGTGACAAGAACTTGATAGGTTGAATTGTCCTAACCCAATGAGGTCATAGTGATCACGCTAGGGCCCCTATTGAATTCGAATCATTAGTAATGTATTAAAATAACGTCGTTTTAAGAAAAATAAAATTAAATAAATAAAATAACATCATTTTAGGGGTAAGACTAAAAAAAAAAAAAAAAAGAAAGAGAACATTTAGGCGCTTCCCCCTCCTCTTATCCCTTCCAAGACAATATTGTTTTCAGACGCTACAAACAACGCACTATAGAAAATTTAGATTTCACTCTATTACTTTTTATGTCTAAAATTTAGAAGATTGGAGAACCTTCAACAAAATGTTACATACATGAATTAAAAACCTACAAATGCAATTGTCCCATGTGGTAAAAAAGATTGGTCCCATTTCAATCTCAAGTTTTGGGACTTGGTGTAATGGTGGCCAAGTCCAAAGTGACATTTGTTTGAGGTTCTTTTAAACTAGCCACACGCAAAGACTAGCTTCCAAAGATATCGATAGAACCTAACAAATACCAAACATATACAACTTTGGTCAATTTGTAGACCCCCACCAGACTAGTCACATGTTACCAATTGCCCTTACTTTACATGGATGGGATATATTTATTGACATGTTGTAGTGTGACTGGGACACGTGTAAACATGTGGTTGGATAGACTAGTTCACATTTGAAATGATAAAGTTTTGTATGTGTGTAGGGCCCTTCTTGTTTCTTGTATGCAAAAGGTGAGATTGAGCCCACCATGATCTGTTCAAAGATAGGATATGAACTTTTGAAAGAGATAATGGTTGGAGTTGTAAATGCATATATATATATATATATTAGTGGTGGACATAGAATTTTGAAATGAATATGTCATATATTTAAAACAGTTACAATCCGTTTGAATTGAAAAAAAAGGCAAAAAATGATTATAATATCTATCTAGATAAAAGAATAAAAGATAAAAGGAATGATTGTAACTTTCATTATCATGTTTAGATTAGTAAAAAAATAAAGTATGAGATATAGAGATATGTATGAGGTTTATTTTTCTTTGACAATCTCAATATTATAAAAAAAATATACAATCAATCAATTTATTTCTTATCAAATTTCAATACTTCTGATGAGAATTTAAATTTATAAAATAAAAAATTTTAATTTTTTACTATTTCTTACCTAACTTATAAATTAAATATGAGAAAAAGAATCTCTTTCCTATCATTTCTCATCCAATCACTCAATCCATCCAAACGGAGTTTTAAGGTATGAGAATCGTGACAATTACTATGAACAATGCTAATTTAATGGGTTAGGTTTGTCTCCAGTACACTGCGTAAATTGGAGGATATTTTTGGGTCTTGTGGAGTTCACTATGGGACCCGTTTTGACAATTTGAATCATTCATTTTGTTGGATTTTATGGATCATTTAAAAAAAAAAATCATATTGATTCAATTATTATAACTATAAAATTTTATTATATTTTCCTTAAAAAAAGAATTGTTTTTTTTCAAAATTATATAGTTATTGTTCATTTTTTTTAAAAGAAATATAATAAAATCATATAGTTATGATTATCGGATCACTATTAATTTTTTGCGTGAAAAATCTATATATAAAACTTAATAAAATGAATATTTTAGATTGTTGAAATAAATCTGTAATAGAACTCGTGAACTCAACAGTACCCACCGATTCACTATAAAGACACAGCTATTCCAATTATACCCTAGCTATTCTAATTATACAAAAGTCCTAATAAAAGTTTCTTACAAAATATATATTTTATAGGGTAAACTACCAATAGGTCCTATTTGGGAGACTTATTACCCAATAGGTCTTACTTTGAGACTTATTACCTATTAAGTCCTATTTGATATAATTTATTAAGTGATAAGACAAATTTTATCAGTCTTTTTTTTTGAATAATTTTATAGTGATAAATTTATCAGTCTCTTTTTTTATGAATAATTTTTTAGTGATAAATTTATCACTCTCTTATTTTTATAGTATTAAATTTATTAGTTAGGACTTATAGGTAAATAAGTCTAGTGAATAGGACTAATTGGTAAGTATCCTTTATATAATAGTATATATATAAGTATATTTAAAATGTGATGGACTAGGTCCATTTCATACATATCAACCTCTTGAATTTATTAATTGCATACTATATATAATTATGCATATAGATCTTTGTGGGTTGTGATTGAGCAATGCTTTTTCCTAGGAAGCTGCTTCCATAGATGAACCATGGGTTGAGTAATGCTTATATTTTAAGAAACAGCTAACATCAAGTTTATCCTAATCTCTTTCTTTTATTTAATTCTTCTTCTTTTTTATTTTTTATTTTTTTTTTCTTTTTAACTTTCAAGGAATAACACATGCAAGTACCAAGATAAGGACATCCATCACCATTATAATTGATTTTTTCAACCTTGATTGTAAATTTGTAAGCCTACCTTTATTGGCTTGCTAATTACTAGACAAGATTGAGATCAAAGTATTGATCTAATAGAAAAGTATTTTTTTAGGGGAAATTACCATTTAGGTGGGGGTCTTCAAAAATTCTTACACATTAATGAAAAAATTTATAATTATAATTATTAATATTTGTAATATTTATCATATTTTTTTTAAATAATTTTTCTGACTGCCACTTATAGGTAATTAATTCTTCCTTCTTCTTATTTTTTTTTATTTTCATTTTTTTATATTTTTATATCTAGTATGATATTTGAGTTTGGGTTTTATCTCTTTGTGATGCAAGTTTTCTTTTCCTTATTTTTCTTCTATAGATTGCAAAAAATAATAATCTATATAATAAAATGGGTTAGTTTTTAAAGAATGTCCCATGTGGCATATTTAAGTTAAGACTAAATAAAATTTAATAGTTACAAAAAATATTCTATGTGGCATAGTTGGGAGTTATGATTGAACAAATCTAATATTTAGTGTAATTTCTCAAATAATAAAATACCTTTGTGAACAGACAATTTTGCTAGTATAAAGTATATGTCGAGTTAATCTTTCTCAAAAATAATAAATTTTTTTTTTTTTCTTTTATAATCCAAAGCCGTAATCTAAAAGAAAGAAAGTTTTACGTGACAAAGACTTGAGAAACTCTTAAACAAAAAACAAAAGTACCTAAGAAATAAATTAACTTGGACTATATGATCGTTTTCCAACGTAGGTTGTTTAGAATGAGAATTTATTGGGTTAGCGTGATCCATGACATAGTGGTTTACTCGCTGAGTAATAAGATGAAGCATGATCATTTTGTATATACGGTAGTGTTACATGCATTAATTAGTGTACTAATTAGTATATCAACACTAGTTATGACATTATTATTGACCCTACTCATTATACAATACAAATTACAAATACCAAAAACTTCTTAAATTATACCGCATTATCAATTAGTACACTAGTTAGTACACTAATTATTGCATATAGTATTATTATTATTCTAAAAGAATAAGAATAAAGTAATCATGGACATTCCTATTATTAGGATAACACATTACCTATTTTATAATTCAGACCTAATAAATAATTTTTTCTATTCTACACAAATGACATTGCAGTATGTTCATAATTGTCTGAAAACTAACATGTCAAGTTAAATGCATTGTGAATTGCTCCTACACGTAATTCATAAAGACATCGCTATGTTATTCATAGAACAAAATGAAAATTTAAAAGATTCATGGATGAAATTGATAAAATGGATAGATCAAGGTCATCAGAATTGACATGTCAATACATTTATTCTAAATATTAAAGAACATTTTTTAGATTTTAGTTCCTATGTACTTCACAATTAGTACATAAAATGTGACTGATAGTAGATTGTCAATCCTTCTCAACCAATCTCTTGATTGATGTTGTAAAGAGGAATCAACGCCGTATTACGATTTAGGTTTTGTTTTGTAAAATTTATTGACAATTTTAAGCAAAAAAATAAAAAATAAAAAATTCAAAACTAACTTAAAATTAAAAATTAAATTTTATAACTTATTTTGAGCTAAAAAAAATAGCTTAAAACTTTAACCAAACAAAAACCATTGCCAAAGTAAAATAGTTGAACAGTGTTAGGACCATTTGTTGTCAAAATCCGTGAATCAAAACCAAGATTGTGATTTGATAAAGCTTTCCAGGTTTTCCAAGTTTGGCTTCCCCGCTCGAGCGGGGAAAGTAACGCTCGAGCGGGAATTGCAAGTCCACAGCATCTCTGCATAGCCTGTCAATGTACTGGATGGTGTGATTCCCCGCTCAAGCGGGGAAATGGACGCTCGAGCGGAAAGGCTATATGAATCGCAAATTATGAAGTCTCCGCTCGAGCGGGAAGACCCACGCTCGAGCGGACCGCGCGAGATCAGATTCTATAAATTCGCTAGTTGGGTCTTTTTCTAGACTGACTTTTCTAGATCTTGTTTAGGGTTTTCTAGGGTTTTGTTTGAAGTTATCTTCTGAGGTTTTGTGAGTTTTCTTTGATGTTCTTAAGAGAGTTCTAAGCTTATGAGTTGAAATTCATACATCAAAGAGTTTGATACTACATATTCAAGAGAGTTCTCTTCGGTGGAATCCGAAGGTTATCACGTAGAGTTTCAAAAGGCGTTTGATACTTTACGTAGTCGTTAATTCGACAAGTGAAGTTGTGGAATCAACTTCAGGATTGATCAGTTCCGTGACGAAAACGTGGAGAAAGAGTTACAGAAGATTCGAGGACAAATTGACTGTGTTAGGTAATTTGTATTTTATCTTTGTAATCTTTTAGTTCTTCAGTAGTGGATTGATCAGTGGCGGTTCGCCCGTGGTTTTTTATTACAATTGAAGGTTCTTCAATTGTGGTTTTTTCCACGTAAAAAATCGTTTGTGTCGATTTATTGTTTATTCTTAAAAACAAACAAACTAAAATCACTCTCGTAAGTGCTTGATGATTTTAGGTTGAGTGTTTTGAATTGTTGGGATTCGGAATAAGTTAATCTTGATCTAATCACAAATCACGTAGGATTTTCAATTGGTATCAGAGCGGGTCACTTTTTGTTTTATCAAAAACTTTGTTTTTTCAAAACTATAGGAGTGTGATTTTGTGTGACTAGTATCATGGATTCTATTCGTGAAGGTAACTCGACTCATAGACCCCCTTTACTAGACGGTACAAACTATTCTTATTGGAAAGCTCGTATGAGAGCATTTTTAAAATCCATCGATGAGAAAGTTTGACACTGTGTAATCTTTGGGTGGAGTGAACCTACGATCACCGTTAATGGCATTGATATTCCTAAACCCCTTGATAAATGGGACACAACTGATTACTAGAACTCGAGTTGGAACAGCAAGGCTCTCAACTCTCTCTTCTGCTCTGTCACACCTGAAGAATTTCGTCGAATTTGCACGTGTGAAATAGCAAAAGAGGCGTGGGATATTCTTGAAACAATTCACGAAGGTACTACCTCTGTTAAAAGGTCAAAACTTCAACGTCTCACCTCCGCCTTGAAACCCTTTTTATGCGCGACGATGAGACGTTTGATGATTTCTATGCAAACTCAGTGATATCGTGAATTCCTGTTTCACTCTCGGTGAAAAAATCCCGGAAGCGAAAGTTGTTGGAAAGATTTTGAGGTCCCTTCCCGAGAGGTTCCAATCAAAGGTGACAGCCATTGAGGAGGCTCAGAATGTTGATACCCTCAAGCTCGATCAATTGGTTGGAAATTTGCAGACTTATGAAGCCCATCAAATTTCAAAGAAAAAGCAAAAAGAAACTATGGCTTTCACGAGTGCTCATGAGACTGCAAAACCTCCGGAGACTGAATTTGATTTAGAGTCTGAGATGACGGCTATGCTTACAAAACAGTTTAAAATTTTTTTGAAAAAGAAGCCTAATTTCAGAGCCCCTATTTCAAAAGATAAGAGTAATGATAAACCCAAAAATGTTCCACCAAAATTTGCTCAAACTACTGAAAAGAAGATTGTAAGGGGGCCAGGGGTCAAGTGCTATGAATGTCAAGGGTTTGGCCATATGTGCCTTGAATGCCCTTCGAAAAAGAATCGGAAGAAAGTCTACACCGTAACTTAGGATGATGAAAGCGGGTCGGAGCAAGAACCTGAAGAACTTGAATCTGGTGAAGATGGGGATAGTGCTTTCATGGCATTTTGGGCCACGGTTTCTCAACCTCTTCCAAAGCATTTGGAATCAGTTCGTGGTCAAAACTTGCATCATGCTCCCACCTTTGATGGGACTAACTATATGTATTGGAAAATCAGAATGAGGGCTTTTCTGAGAGCCTTTGAACCAGAAGGTTGGCAAGCCATTGAAGAAGATACAGAAAGTGCAGATAATCCGGGCAATCAGAGAGCCCTGATCACTATTCGTGGTGCAATCTCCAATGAAGAACAGCAACGGGTTGTTCACTGCACAAAGGCTAAAGATGCATGGGAAATTCTGAGCCAATTCCATGAAGGAAGAGATCCACCTCCACCACTATCCAGCAACTTATCTGTCTTGGTTGCTAGAGTGGACGAGGTCAAGAAGATGGAGGAGCAAAGAGAGGATGATGAAATATCTGAAGACATTGATGAGATCAATGGCGATGAGCTACAACAAGCTTACGAGAAGCTGTACGAGGAATCTCTGAATTTTTCTAAAACCAACGACAAACTCTCTCTCAAGCTCAAAACATGTGAGAGTGAGAATGTCCGGCTCAAAGGAGAACTCTTGACAGCAAAACAGAATGTCATCAAGATCTCAAGTGACAGACAAGACTTATGTGGAAAACTTCTATCATGTGAAACTGAAAGGAATGAACTTCTGAAGGTGTATTCCACATATGAAGAAAAGCTTGAAAGTCTTGAGCTGTCATAAGCCGTATTGGAAGAGAAAGTCAGACAGAAAGATGAAGAACTCCGTATTGCTCGAGCAACAATTGCCATGTGGAACAAAGGTTCCAGATCTCTAGAAGACATACTCGGGTCTCAACAAATGGGTTCTGACAAAAGAGGGCTAGGCTATGGTGCGACAGCTCACAAGGGACAGGCCTCTACCTCACATAACTTGAAGACTCAAGCAAAGGGCAAAGTGAAGATAGACCAGGTTGGTCCTTCTCTTCATCAAGCAAAAGCAGGTAAGATCAACAAAAGGGAGGTAAAACCTGTTTTTATTTGTCATCACTGTGGTAGGTATGGCCACATTCGTCCTTACTGTTTTGAACTGTTTGGTAAGGTGTCTCAAAAGAGTAGAAATTCTAATACTTTTTGGGTTAGGAGACAACCTTACATGTCTAGGCAGAACACCAAGACTAAAAAGATTTGGGTTAGAAAAGATGATTTGACTTGTTTTGTTGCTCACACTGCTCTAAAAGCACGTGACTCACACATGTGGTATCTTGATAGTGGGTGCTCTCATCATATGTCCGGTAACAAATCCTACTTCACCTCTCTTGAAAAATATGAAGGAGGAATCGTTACCTTTGGAGATGGCGGCACTTCTAGAGTCATTGGTAAGGGTTCTATAAGTGTTGCTGGTCTTCCCAAGCTAGATAATGCCTTACTTGTTGATGGCCTTAAAGCAAATCTTTTGAGCATTAGTCAAATGTGTGATTCCCATCATGAAGTATTGTTTTCAAAAGATAAATGTGAAATTTTGGATAAAAAGGGAAATACTGTTTTACATGGGGTTCGCACATCTGATAACTGCTATGGGATTCTTACTACTAATGATCTCACTTGTCATTCTGCCATCATAAGTAACATTGATCTGTGGCATCAAAGATTAGGTCACATGAATTTCAAAGACCTAACTAAGATAGCCAACAAAGAGCTTGTGAGAGGAGTTCCTAAACTGGGTAAGAATTTGAGCCATGTGTGTGGACCATGTCAGCTTGGCAAGCAAACCCGTGCTCCACATAAAAAAGTGAACAGCTTTACAACCAAACGTCCTCTTGAATTGGTTCACATGGATTTAATAGGTCCTACTCGCACTGAAAGCATTGGAGGTAAAAGATACATTTTTTTAACTGTTGATGATTTTACTCGATTCTCATGGGTAAATTTTTTAAGGGAAAAATCTGATACGTTTAATGTTTTCCAGGCTTTAGTCCTTAAAATCCAAAATGAACAGGGTGTTTCCATTGGGCGTATCATAAGAATCCGAACTGATCATGGTCGTGAATTTGAAAATAGTTCGTTTTCGGATTTTTGTGATATGCATGGAATTAAGCATGAGTTTTCTGCACCTATTACTCCACAACAAAATGGAGTGGTTGAGAGAAAGAACAGAGTTGTTCAAGAAATGGCTAGGGTCATGCTCCTTAGTAAGAGTCTTCCTCCAAAGTTTTGGGCCGAAGCCCTAAATACTGCTGTTTATGTCATAAATCGTGTGTATTTAAGGCCCGACACTTTACAAACTCCTTATGAATTGTGGAAGGGTTTGAAACCTAATGTAAAATACTTCAAAACTTTTGGGAGTAAGTGTTACATCTTTAAAGATAGAGAGCCCTTGGGCAAATTTGACTCCCGAAGTGATGAAGGTATTTTCCTAGGGTATTCAACCAACAGTAGGGCTTTTCGAGTCTATAACTGTCACAACCCAAACCCGCCCCTATAGGTTTAGCATCGTAACCGGCCAGTAATCCTTGGATTACCGAAGGCCTCTGAACAGATTAACATATAATAAGGGGCTGCGGAAGCAATAACATAAATATAAATGTCCAATGAGCTGTGCTGACTTACATGAAACAGAATATTTTAGAACTTTATTTACATAACCATAAGTCAACCATTAACATATTATACCACACACGTTACAGTATCTTCCGTACAGACAACATGATTAAAATAAAGTCCCATGCATAAACAGAATTAATCAACACTTGAACCCAAGACACTTCGGGAACCTCCACGTGAGGCACAAAGGCTGGCTGACAACAGATCAAAACTCCAGGCAAAAGCCTTCGGCTCAAACTCTAGAATGCTCACCTATATACATATATATACAAACAGTGAGCTAAAGCCCAGTGAATAACATTAAGGTAAAGGGGTTAGTGAACGAATTTCGAACATTTCATACGTGTAAAACAGATCATAGCATAATCATAGTCATCTCATATCAGAACATAATAATGGCATATCCCATAGAACATATCGAACATATCACATAACGTCTTCCGACTAGAGTAACCGGTCCCGGACACCGATTAAACACATACCACCACAATGAAGTGGCTAACGAGATCTCGTAAATGTCATAGACCCACATTTTCATGCTGTCCCCCATGACTTGGGACTATCTATGGATGCCATAATAAATTTCAAACTTGGAATGTTCGTTCACAGAAACATATATCATTTCAGAAAGCATAGCTTATCACATTTGGAACATAATTTCATATGAACGTATCTTTACGATAACGTTACTCACAGTGGTTCCGTAGATGGTCAATCACTTCTCGGACGTTGACCTACAATCACAAAATACATAGCACCAACGAATCTTATCATTACTTATTCATGTGGCCATTAAGGCTTAGCTTACATCACGTTGGTTCATGTTTATTCTTATCACATGGCTTAGAACACACATCCTTGCAATCTCTTAGTGTGATTCATACTTACTTCAATGCTCAACTCACACACTTGTCATTCAATAACTCGTTACATTCTTTTCTTAGTGTGCGTTTCTAGCCCATAACCTCATTACTATGGCTTAATTAAGGCTTAGGAATGCCTAAGATGCAATGGGGATGTCAAAACATGCCTTGGAACACTTAGGCAAAATTTCAGAATTTTAAGTCCTCGCTCGAGCGAAGCTTTCCTCGCTCGAGCGAGCATGCAAAAATGTGACTGGTCGCTCGAGCGCACATTCCTTCGCTCGAGCGATCTGTAAATGATGCAAACTTCTGGGAGCTCGAAATTTACGCTCGAGCGGACTTTTGGTCGCTCGAGCGAAGTGCACAATCTCAGAGTGGTCGCTCGAGCGAGAACCCCTTCGTCGAGCGAGGCTGCAAAATCTGGAATTTCCAGATTGCACCTCCAACTTCAAAACTCGAATTAAAACCTCCAAAACACCTCTCTTGGGCCCTAGAACTTGATATAACCCAGAAAACTTGTAGAATATGAAAGTTTTAAAGATCAATTGGTAAAATCATGGCCAAGGTTTGTCAAAACTCACAATTTCAACTTGAATTTCAAGAAGTAAGACATGCATGTGAATTCTTTAAAACTCTTGTCTTCAACACATCATGGAACTTTAAATTTGAGCTCCTAAACTCCATGCATGCAAGAAACCCTTTTCAAAACATGGATTTAAACTTTAAAACATGATGAATTACCCATGCATGTGACCAATAGCCCATGATAGCAACATAGATGCTCAAAATCAAACTCAATGACAACCTACTATGTAAATGTATACATGCATGAATTAAAACAACAACCAAGCTCCAAATGCATGCTCTAATGAGCCCATCTTTTCAAAAACATGATGAATCCATGGCCTTGAACATAATTATAAACATGCATGTAGATTTTTATGAAATTAACTACAAATGCAAGAATTTATACATGCATGCATGATTTGAAACTCGACTCCTCATTCTAAGCTCCATTACATGACTAAACCTATAATCTTCATGAATTCAACAATTAAACATAAAATCTACAAGCATTATAGCTTAGGTTCTTACCTAGAGCCCTCAAATTCTCTTGTTCTAGCACAATCCTTGTTTAATTCAAACTCTAGCCTTCAATCTCTCTTGAATTCTCCTTCCTCTCTCTAAAATTGCACACACTCTCTCTCTAAGATGTTATCTCAGAATTTTCCACTAAGGAGATGAAAATGAGCTCAAAATGAGCTAAAGGGGGCTAAAATATGTTTTGTATGGATTTGGCCACTAGGTGGCAAAACGGTAAATAAGTCCAACTCTTTAATTAGCTTATTTTCTAATTAAATCATACCAAATCACATTTGATTAAATATACCATAAGGTTCTAAAAATTCCAAATAACACAATGGTATAATCAATTCCGGGTTTGGATGCCGATAAGGCTTTCAATTTTCATTTTAAACCATTAAACATGGACAGATGATTTAACGGTCAACAGTTAGACGACCAATTATGGTGCAAATTACACATTAATCCCGTCATCAATCCGATTCACTTAATTAACATCCTTAATTACCGATTAGTAGCTAATTACGGGTTGAGGTTATTACAATAACCTGCGAACTTCATCATTAATGGAATCGGTCAATGTGGTTATAGATGACACAGGTTCTCCTACTCCGGCATCAAATGAGGATGACAATGGTGGTCCTAATCTTGGATACTAAACCACAAATCAAGGAGAAGCTGAGGTTCAATCACAAGAAAAGTTACAGCACCATCCTCACAGGTAAGTTCAAGTCCCAAGAGTGCTCAAAGGGACATCACTCCTGTTGCTTCTATCACCGCAAGTCCTGACTTAAACCATCAGCAAGGGTGAAACTGAATCATCCAGCTCAACAGGTGATTGGAAGTGTTTCGGATCGAATGAAAACCCGAAGACAGATTCGGGATGAGGTATCACACTGTGTTATGTTTCTTTAATTGAACCTAAGAATTTTAAAGAGGCCTTGCTAGATGATAGTTGGGTCAATGCTATGCATGAAGAATTAGGTCATTTGAGCGTAAACAGTTTGGACTCTTGTTCCTAGACCTAGAGCATGTGATAGGTACAAGTGGATCTTTAAAAATAATCTGATGAGAATGTACTGTTGTAAGGAATAAAGCTAGGTTGGTTGCTCAAGGCTACACACAGTAGAGGTATTGACTATGATGAGACGTTTGCCCCATTGCACGTCTCGAATCTATTCGCATTTTGCTTGGTGTTGCATGTTTTCTTGGCTTTTAAATTGTTTCAAATGAATGTGAAAAGGGCCTTTCTGAATGGGTACTTAAAAGAAGAGGCATATGTTTGAGCAACAAAAGGGTTTTGAGGACCCTAAATGTCCTAATCATGTCTACAAGTTAGACAAGCTTTGTATGGATTGAAACAAGCTTCTCGGGCCTGGTATGATAGGCTTACTACTTTTCTTCTTGATAATGATTTTCAAAGGGGGAGTGTGGATAAGACCTTATTTGTGAAACATACTAAGTCTCATATTCTTGTTGCTCAGATATATGTTGATGATATTGTGTTTGGTTCCACTGCTGATCATCTTGTGAAATATTTTTCGGATTGCATGACACATGAGTTTGAGATGAGCATGATGGGAGAGTTGTCTTATTTTTTGGTCTCCAAATTAAACAATCTCCTTCGGGCATATTTGTTTCTCAGTCTAAGTATGCTAAAAATCTTGTGTCAAAGTTTGGTCTTGAGTCTTCCAAGCATGCACGCACTCCCCATGAGCACCAGTCTTCACCTTTCCAAAGATTCCTCTATTGATGTTGATCCTACCCCCTTATAGGAGTATGATAGGGAGTCTTTTGTATCTCACAGCCAGTCGTCCTGATATTTCCTTCAGTGTCGGTGTTTGTGCTCGTTACCAAGCCAGTCCTAAAGAGTCTCACTTCTTGCGGTAAAACGCATCATCAAGTATGTAAATGAGACCTTGGGGTATGGGGTTTGGTTTTCCACTGATACTACAGCCGAAATTACTGGTTTTTCTGATATCGACTGGGCAGGGTGTGCTGATGATAGGAAAAGTACATCCGGGGGGTGTTTTTACCTTGGGAATAATCTGGTTTCTTGGCATAGTAAAAAACAAAATGCCATCTCTCTTTCCACTGCTGAGGCTGAGTACATTGCTGCAGGAAGTTGTTGTGCACAAATGTTGTGGATGAAGCAAATGCTTCATGACTATGGGATAGAACAGAACACTCTCACTCTTTTTTGTGATAACACAAGTGCCATAAACATTTCAAAAAATCATGTCCAACACTCTCGCACCAAACATATTGACATCCGTCATCATTTCATTCGAGAGTTAGTGGATGAAGGCCTTGTTGTTTTGGAACATGTCCCTACTGAGCATCAAAAAGCTGATATTTTTACAAAACCCCTTGATCTTCTTCGATTTGAGTTTCTTAGAAAGACCTTGGGTGTAATGCTCAGTAACTAGGTTGTTTCCTATTTTTTGTGAGGTGAGTGTGGGTGTTTGGCTTACTGTTCTTGGATGAAGTAATCTCATTGTTATTGAGTCCTGATATCTTTGCATCAAATTTTTTATGAACACTACTCATGTTGCTTACAAGATCTTATTCATCTTTGTTCATAGCTCATTCTGAATGCCCATACTCATTTACTTCATGATCTCATTTTGTACACATCCTTGAGATAAACTGTTGCAGGGGTTTCCGCACAAGTGATCAAAGTTCTCTATGGACCACTGACAGTGTTTCCTGTACTATTTTAGAGGAATTGACCTATACTGGTATATCATGGGTGATGTTAAGTCTCTTAACCATCTACCATCTTATTTCACTTCCATGGTTTCTCCCTCAGTACATGATTTCCGGGCATTAGGAAAAGGCTACCTCAGAGGCACCAACCAGGCCATCATTTTGATTTCATTCTTCTCTGGTTTGGTCTCCATACTCTTGAGCGTGTATGCCACCAGTGAGTGCCCACAAGAAAAAAAAATACATAAAAAAAAAAAAAAAATCATAGTCTGAGGGGGAGCTTCCGCATTTACTCAACAAATACCCTGTGATTCCTAGTGGTTTGACTTTTCTCTGTGATAGTCAGTTACTCTTGTCGGAGGTCCAGCTATCCGATCACTACTAGGATTAACTCTAGCTTTGTGACTCTCAAGGATTGCACACACACACACATCATTTATGTGAGCTCTCATGTGTGTTTTTGAGTTGTGCATTCTCATGATGCTTGTGGCTTTGATATAATACTATCTGTTTTATTCATGATTTGGTGTTTCACTCTTTTCTCAAATTTTCAGGACTCATGATTGATGGATTCTTATGTCCTTATGGTACAGTCTGACACCTGGTCATCTTGCTTGTTACAGGACATCCTAGGTGTTTTTTTATTTATAAAAAAAAAAAAAAAATTGTTTTTTTTGTGTCCCCGCTCGAGCGGACAGTTCCACGCTCGAGCGTGGTTTTGAGGCTTGTAGTACTTTTTGCAGTTCTAGGAGGGGTGATTTTCCGCTCGATCTGAATTATTCGTGCTCGAGCGTGCATTCGCGAGGTTTGTCTCCCGCTCGAGCGTCAAACCCTATGCTCGAGCGGACTGGTTTTATATATATTCCCTCCCTTCGCCTCTTTGCCTCATTTTTTGCTCCTCAACTCCTCCAACTCTAGGGTTTTTCGGCGCTTCATTGCCCCTCCTACACATTGGGTTGGTTTTTTCTTCTCTTCTCCTCAGGTATATCTCCACTCTTCTTCTCCTCTGTTCTTGAGTCCGTTTTATTTCATGTTTGAGTCGGTTTGATTAGGTTTGCTTGTGTTGATTTTTCATTGAGTCGTTGAGTGGTTTCTTTGTGATGCACATGTTTTATTTTTTTTGTTCATTTTGTTTGCTAGTTTTCCTTTAGTCTGTCCTTCTTCTCTTAGGTTTTTTTTTGGTTTGGGTTTCTGACTCTGTTTTTATTTTGGGTTTCTTTTTGGGGGTTTTTTTTATCTCTTTTATAGTATGCTGTGGTTTGCTTATATTGGGGGTTTTGTTTCCTCATCCATGTGGCCCCATGATTGTTTACATTCAGGATTTTGTTCAGATTTTTGCATTGGTAATTTTTGTTACATTATCCCATCTTTATAATTGCAATTTGTTTGCCATGATTTGCTTCTGAAATAGCTTCAGTTATTGTTTCATTTCTTGGTATTTTCATAGCTTTCTGGATGTCACTATTGGACTAATGTTTGCATTGTATCTCTTGGCTTTCTTATTTTGTTATTTGATTTTGGGTTGGGGGTTTGTTTTGTCTTGTTAGCCATGTCTACCCACAAACGCCGTAAGTCAACCGCCTCTCGCCCTCCTTATAACACTGAGCGTTTCCCGTCATTCGAAAAAGCCAAGTTATACCGTGAGTCTTACCATTCCCGTTCCATACACCTTGAACGTAATGTTCATCCATCTACCTTTGAGTCTCTCTCTATCCGGTCTTTCTTTGATCCCCTGGGCGGTGATACGGTTCTTTTGTTCTCTGGGAAACAAAATCTTACTTGGATCTGAGAATTTTATTGTAATATGAATGGTCTTGATGATATTGGCCCCTCTTTTAAGACCTGGGTTAGATCCAAAGAAATCACTGTCACCACTGATGTTATCCATGAGCTATTAGGGATTTGTGCTAGATCTCCTATCTATTATCCCTTTCCAGTCCCATCACGCCCCACTTGTAATTTTGATGAGGTTGCTAAGACTTTGTGTGGTTCTTCTCGTTCTTGGCCTTCCGGTTCTTTGATCAAACAGCATGAACTTCTTCCTCACTTTAGGTTACTCAACCTAATCATGTGTGCAAATATCATTGTTACAACCCATAGTTCTGAGATTAAGCAAGATCAAGGTTTTATTCTCGAATGTATTGCCCACAACCGGCCCATAGACCTTGCCACCCTCATCATTCAGAAGATGGTTGCTGCTTTTGAGCGCACCAATCTTGGTTTACCATATGGCTGCCTCATCAACCGGCTTTTAGCCAAATTTGAGGTTCCTACAAATGATGAGGATGAGTTTGCTTCCCCTACCCGTCCATTTACCAAAACGACTGTCTCCAGAGTCAGTCTCACATTAGGGGGGTTCCTTCTAGTTTTGGTTATACCAGTGCAGGTCGTAGTGCAGATGAGGCCATGGCAGAGGAGGCCGAGTATGATGTTGCGGCTGGCGGAGATCTTGGTGAGGGGGAGCAGCACCCTCCAGTTCGTACCATCCGTGGACAGCTTCAGTCGCTAGAGCGTTCTGTTGATACCAGATTTGATCATCTTGAGGCCAGGATGGATATTTTTGAGGCGAGACTCACTGACCTTGAGACCACTGCTGATTCTCGTTTCCGTGCTTTGGAGGCCTCTTCTCAGCGGATTGAGGATTCTGTGGCGCAGTCTTCATCACAGCTGGCTCAGATCTTGACCTTGCTTCAGCTGCCGCCTTCACCTCCGGCTCCATGATGCTTTTGTTCCTTTGTTTTCTGCTCCATTCTTTTTATCTCCCGGCCAAAAAGGGGGAGTGATTTTGGGTATCCATACAGTTGGATGGTTGGTACAGTTTTTGATACAGTTGGATGTTTGGTTGTGGATTGTTGCATATTGGTTCATACAGTTGGCACTTGATTGGCTTGTGTTTGGTTGTTCTTTTTCAGGCTCATTGTACTCGCGCATGTTTGGTTGTGGATTGTTGCATATTGGTTCATCAGTTGGCACTTGATTTAGATTAGTTTGTTCAGAATTGGCAAATTGTTTTTAGACTAGTTTGGAATCTTGTTTTTAGTTTTTTTTTGTGATTTTGCTTAGGAATGTCTTGATGGTTTTGTTCAGGATTTGAAAAGGGGGAGATTGTTAGGACCCTTTGTTGTCAAAATCCGTGAATCAAAACCAAGATTGTGATTTGATAAAGCTTTCCAGGTTTTCCAAGTTTGGCTTCTCCGCTCGAGCGGGGAAAGTAACGCTCGAGCGGGGAAAGTAACGCTCGAGCGGGAATTGCAAGTCCACAGCATCTCTGCATAGCCTGTCAATGTACTGGATGGTGTGATTCCCCGCTCGAGCGGGAAGGCTATATGAATCGCAAATTATGAAGTCTCCGCTCGAGCGGGAAGACCCACGCTCGAGCGGACTGCGCGAGATCAGATTCTATAAATTCGCTGGTTGGGTCTTTTTCTAGACTGACTTTTCTAAATCTTGTTTAGGGTTTTCTAGGGTTTTGTTTGAAGTTATCTTCTGAGGTTTTGTGAGTTTTCTTTGATGTTCTTAAGAGAGTTCTAAACTTATGAGTTGAGATTCATACATCAAGAGTTTGATACTACATATTCAAGAGAGTTCTCTTCGGTGGAATCCGAAGGTTATCACGTAGAGTTTCAAAAGGCGTTTGATACTTTACGTAGTCGTTAATTCGACAAGTGAAGTTGTGGAATCAACTTCAGGATTGATCAATTCCGTGACGAAGACGTGGAGAAAGAGTTACAGAAGATTCGAGGACAAATTGACTGTGTTGGGTAATTTGTATTTTATCTTTGTAATCTTTTAGTTCTTCAGTAGTGGATTGATCAGTGGCGGTTCGCCCGTGGTTTTTATTACAATTGAAGGTTCTTCAATTGTGGTTTTTTCCACGTAAAAAATCGTTTGTGTCGATTTATTGTTTATTCTTAAAACAAACAAACTAAAATCACTCTCGTAAGTACTTGATGATTTTAGGTTGAGTGTTTTGAATTGTTGGGATTTGGAATAAGTTAATCTTGATCTAATCACAAATCACGTAGGATTTTCAAACAGTAAATATTTTCAAAAGTTAGGCAAAAACAATTTAAGCAATGCTTTAACATGGCTTCCCAACCTTTGGATTGAAGCATTTAGGCAGGCTTTAAGGATAATAGAGCTAAGGGGTTGTTTGGGGTATCCTAAATAAGTGTACTTTTTATCTTTTTGGACTAAAAAATTGAGAAAGAAAATATGGATGTTTGGGTTAACTTTTTGATTTTTTATAGAAAAATCTGTAATAAAAAATTGTAAAAATTGATTTGTAGGGAAAAATTAGTATTGAGAGTTGTGCAGCCGTAATTGTTGACTTTTGGTGAATAGTGTTAACTTTTTAACTTTTTGAGTAACTTTTTAACTTTTTGACTTTTTTGATACATGCCAAACTTGGCCTAAGTGTATATTTGGATCCTATTCTCAATTAATTTTCAAAACATAGTAACCAAAAAAAAAAAGTTTGGCGATCTGTTTTCAAATACAACTCACTTTTTAAAATACACACGCGCGCACGCACACACCAAAAAAAGAAAGAAAAAAAAAGAGAGGAAGTTTTTCATAAAAACAAAAATATATGAACACCTTAGATGTTTTCGATTTATTTTATTTTATTTTGTGAAAATATAAAAAATGAAAAAAAGACAAGAATTCAACCAAATAAACTTATAGCTTGCCAATAAGATTGGTAGACACATTTACAAAGAACTAACTTTCAACGCTAACCAAAGTCAATTTTGACATATTTGATTTCATTTGCAGGTAAGAAAGGAAGATCATATGACCCAGTCCTTGTTTAAAAAGCCAAAAGAATGCCACTTATTTGTTGTGATTTTTCATTTTTAGGTAAGAAAGAAAGATCATATATGTGACCCAGTCCTTGTGTAAAAAAAAAAAAAAAAGCCACCAATTATTTGTTGTGACTTATTATAGCCTCCTTTAAAGAGACTTCAAAGAAGCATACATCATAGCTAGTCCACACACATTTTCAAAGAAATGGAAGAATTGGATTGGTGTGGTTTGAAACTTCTATTTGTTTGGAGTTAGAGAAGTAAACAAATGTTAACTAAAGACTAATGTGTGGCATTTTGAAGTCTTCTTTCCCTTTAAAAATCTAGTATGTGGTGATATGTACCAAACTTCCTACTCTCTTCTAAACACAAGCAAGATTCTTTTTCTCCTCATTTTGTGGTTGGATCTTATATTTAAAAACAAATAAATAAATACATAAATAAGAAATAGTTTTTTTTTTTTTTTTTTAAAAAAAAAAAACAAGCTTGTAATTGATTCTCAATTTTTTTTTTTTTTTTTGGTTACAGGAAAATCCTCCCTACCCTCCCGCAGGTCCAAGGCAGTGCCCCTTGCAGAGATCACCAAGGTGTCCTGTTAGCCGTTCCGAGCGAGGAGACTATAACCTGGAAACTTGCCCCGACCTCCCAAGACAAGCTCCGCTTAAGTCAGAACTTGCACAACGGGAGAGCATTGACCTCTCAATTTTTTTGCCTCTCTACAAATTCCAAATTCAAGTACAGCTTTAGAAAACTACCATTGTAGGCCGTGATGTTTGTAAATGGCTCTTTTCTCTTCCTTTAGGTTGTTTTGGAATATATGAATTTGAAATGAAATAATTTATACACTAAACGTTTACGGAGAATAACTTGATTTTAAATATAAAATTTTAAATTGAATTCGAGAGTTTAGTTATTATAAATTTAAAAATAATAATGTAAAATTAGTTGTCTCAAATCATTCCTATAAGAATTAGAATTGTACAAAAACCATAACAAAATACTTGTCTTCTCACTTTAACTTCCCATTTAATTTCTCAATCTATCTATAAAAGCCAACTTTCTTATATTATTATAAAATTTAACCTCAAATCCATTCGTTTGGTAGCTTTGAGGTCCAGATTGAGTAGACCAAAATCCAAATTATCCTAGAACAATATGCACATCCGTTGCCACATGGGGTGAAAGAAGCAAAATTAATTTCATTAATTTCCCTTTCCTTTTCTTTTTTTTCTTGATAAATTCAACTTCCAAACATAGCACAAGAAGAGCTGAGAATCTACTGGGCAATATTTTCTAATCAATCTTTTCATCACTTTCCTTGCCATTTGTCCAAAATTTAACTTTCTACTTTACATCTTTGTAAGGTTGGCAATTCTATAACTTTTAATTTTATATTATTCACTAAAAATTCATAAAATCATATATATATAATATCTATTGAGTCCCATAACATCCTGTTTGATTAGATAACTAATAGTAAAAGAATTAACAATTTCATGAAATTAATATAAAATTGGCTATTCAACTAGATTAGTGGGATATTTTACACTCTTCTCATTATTAAAAATTCACCAATTTCGTCCGACTAAATGTTCACCATATATGTAATCCAGTTAAGAAAAATTATAACCAAACATTGAAATATGACTTGCATCAATTAATAATTCAAATCATATACTAATCAAACAAGTCACAAGTGTTTAAATTTCATCCTATTTAAAAGGATTGGGAAATATTATGTGATTGGATTTAGTATACGTAGAAAAGATGATTACCCAAAGCTATGTTACCTATAATTGGGCATATTCACTTCCCCATATCATCCAACATAGAGAGAGCGAGGGGGGCTATTTGCAATTTTCTATTTCTATGAGATGGAAGATAACTTAAGACTTGTTCAATTTCAAATTAATATAATGAAAGATATACCTTTCTTGTCCTCCTTTACCACCACCAAACAAACAGGAACCCCTTATCTGGTAAGGTGTCAAAATTTATCTACTTCATTTCTTTTCTCTTTCTAGAAGGCATCTCCTCTATCTTTATACCAAACCCTAGAGCCTTTGACTTTGTGCTTTGTCTTCCAAAAAAATAAAAATAAAAATAAAGAAACACTCTCAAATCCAACAACAAACCTACAAGTGTATCTATATATGGAGCTAGTTTATCAAACCTTATCTTAATTTTTAGTGTTAGGTAAAGACAACCAATGAAACAGGAAGGAAAAAAAAAGGAATAGTCATTAAGAAATTTAATTACAAGGAGGCTACAAAAGGAATCTTCAAAGAATATTTCTAAACACCATGTTTAAAAAATGCAGGTTATAAATTTCATGGAAAGTATTTAAAAAATTAAATTCCCCAACTACCAAGGCATTTCCTGGAAATAATTCTGTTCCAAATCTATGTTTGGTATGTTATAACTTCTTGCAAGCAGAAAATTGATTATCAAAAAGTAAAGTTAAAAACGTCTATTCTCTTACTTCTTAGTAATCAATTTTCTCATATTTATTTATTTATTTTAAAGTTATTTCTATCTCATAAGTAATAAACAGAAGATGCACTAAATAGACTAATACCGATTTTTAAAATAAAAAGTTATAAACAAACTCTACAAACTGTACCAAACAAGCCCTTGTGATGTTGGGGCTTGGGAATGAAATGGGCGGGTCCAAATCACTTGCTTCATGGACCTTGTTACAACCCGGTCGACCTTGCATACAATTTTAACAATCCCATTTCATTGGCTCCAAACTCAAGAGATAAAAAATAATAATAATAATAATAAATAAATAAATTCCCACTTAGTGGAGGGACATGGATGAGGGAGGTACCCATTATCTAATCTAAGAATGAAAATAATAATAATGTATATATAAATTTATGTGGTGTGGGAAAATTATAGAATGAGAAATATAATAAATAGGTTGATGTTCTCAGGCCTGGCAAAATCTAACAGAAATTAAAAGCCTGGGCTCTCCAACCCTAAGGCCATATCTGTAGGGACCAACCTACAAACAATAGTGTTATATGTACCAATTGGTATATCAATTAATATACTAATATATATTATGATATTGTCAATTCAAAACTATGAACCACATCCATTATATAAATTGCAAAAATCCAAAGTCCCTAAAATCATATTACATTATCCATTAGTACACTAATTGATATACCAATTGATGCGTATAGCTTTATTCAGCTACAAATCCTACCATGCATCTCAGCCATAAAATTCAGTTATTGCTATGGATCTATCCTAGTTTTCCATGGAAGAATGGCAGTGTAGGCTTTCCAGGTTGAGCAGACATCTATTCTGCTAAAAGGTTAGGGCTATTCTGTTTTTGGGGTGGGGGGGAGGGATTGCACTTTACACGCTTGTGATTTACTTCATGTCTAGTGATTTGTGAATTAAGGTACACTACATGTACTATTATCAATTTAAACAAAAAGACTATAGTGTTTAACTTCAATAGAATATTTGATGGTGTACTTTAATTCACAAATCCCATGAAGTCATGTGCTTATTGGGAGCTTCTAGTTAACATTAATATCTCTTTGCATCCCATATGTATAAGCTTTTCTTCATAGAGTACAAGTGTTGGAATGCAGAGAAGAAGTGTAATGGTGTAAATAGAATCTCTCATGCTTATTTCCAAATGACAAAAGAGCAATCCACAGAGAGTAAATCATTGGGGTAAATGAAGTTTGTCCAAAGTTAAATTATTGGATCATTTTCTATGAATAATGCCATAAAAGAGGTAGTTGTAACAACCTCACTCTGTTTTAGGTTCACATGGTATGAACCCTCCTGATGATGAATTAAAAAAACTCACCATACAAAGTTGACATTCTTATGATACAACAAATTGTGAACTGAAAAAAAAAAAAAAAAAAAAAAAAGAAGAAAAAAAGAAAAATAAAAATAAAAAGAGTAAAGTAAATTAAAGATCATCCTCCATCCATTTTAAAGAATGATTCATATGTGTGGTTTCTCCCCATCTTGTTAATGCACGAAAGATATCTATCTCACGAAAAAATGGACTATGGTTGCCCAGTATCCAGCCAACTGTTAAGGAGAAAGAAAGGGGGAAAAAAAAAGAAGAAGTAAATTAATAAATAAAGAATCGGAAATCACCACACACGAATATGAATGTGCACACAATCAAATGCAGATGCACACAATGGCCATACCTGAGATAGAATACTGTTTCCAGTGTGGCCTTCAATGACTAAGCCTGCCGTCAGACCAATCATAGCCCATGCTCCATTAATTGCTTCAATCTCGCGTCGTCTCTGCAATAACAACGTTATACCATCAAGGAACATGAATATCTGAACTAAAAAAAGGAATATCACTCCCCAAAAATAAATAAATAAAGAAAGAAAATCAAAGAACAATAATCTAATCTTAATCTCAGAAACAAAGATAAAAGTGCGGTGATGGTAATACTCCATCATTAGCTCCCCAATCCTCACGCTGAGTGCATGAATTTCAAGAATATATGAGAACTTGAGTACAAGACATTGTGGTGCATCGTGGCTTCCTGAATGCAGAAGCACTCTGCTAAAAAAAAAAAAAAAAAAAAAAACTTGGTTTGTTACGAATTTGATATTGAAAATGTGATCCAAGTATGTCTAAAGGATTTGGACTTGCGAGAGATTCTTCGAGTGCGGTTGAATATCTGGAACTGGGCATTTAGGCTAGAGAACCTAACTATCTATCTAGAGGGAAGTAGAGAACCTAGCTATCTATCTAGAGGGAAGGAATCACTCTACTACGGTCTTTGATTTTAGATCGCAACAGGGGCAGAAGAAACTAATTTGTGACCAGCAAGTTTTCCAAAACCAACCTTCCCGGCAATCACTGTCGCCAAGAAGCAGCAGCTGACAAGGCCCTTTGCCCTAAATCTTTTAGTTGGGACTATAAATACACAGTCCTGAGAGTTATGTTTCATTTTGGCATTTGTCTAAGCTCGTTGATGATCTTCCTTTCTAATTGATACATATAAACATATTTCAAATCCTACAATTTTGTAAACATATAAAATGAATTTCTCGTAACATAAAGACAAGAAAAGGAAATGCCGCCATTCAATGGTTGAAATTATCATATCCAACATGAACACCAATCCCTTGGTTAGCTATTTACTTTATTATCAGGTGCACTAATGTGCTCCACTAACCTCAAGGTTCATGTCATCTTCCCTAATACTTTTCTTATCTCCTACTGTTGTGCTTGATTGAATAGTATTGTATTCATTAAAAGAATGACCAAGCCAAAGACTTGGTGTTGTTGGCTCATTCAATCACTTGACAAAATCGGACCAAGCTCACCAAAGAGGTCATATGCTTCCTGAAGGAAACATCAACTTCCTGCACAATGAGAGCATTTAAACCTAAAAGTTTTCTTCAGTGACTTGTGTTTCCTGTGACACCTACAATTTCTTATCCAATATATTACACAAGCAAGTCATTTTACTTTCATTATCCTATTGCCTAAACTACAAGCATTAGAGCATGAACTATTGACAAAAAATAAAATATTCTCACTTTTAGTGTCTCTTTTTCTTTAATTTCTGCCATTTGTTTTGCAGCTAACCTCTTGGCTTCCAATGGATCAACCATAATCACCTCTTTCTTTTCAGCCTTTCTGGGAGTCACCTACATGATATAAAACAAACAAATAAATAGATTTTTATGGTGTATGAAACACTTGATAAAGAGGCAGAGACGGCGATTCTCACCATAAATTACAAATCTATTAAGCGACAATGCATTCAATGTCTATTTGGTTCATTGGAATGAGAAGGAATGGAATGGAATGGAATGGAATGGTGATTCCTTAGGCTTTCTTATGGAATGACCATTCCCTTAAAATGGTGAAAGATCCTATTTGTAATGCATTTGTCAATATTTTTTTTAGTCTAACAAACATGGGAATGAACATTTTGATAAAATGATCATTCCATTCCATTCCACTTCATTCCAGTGAACCAAACACTACCCAAATGTACAACAGCTTATGGAAAACTGCAACCTGTTCATGAACTACTGACTGCTTGCTGTATGGTTAAGCAAAAGCTTCAATGATGGGTAAAGATGGGTCCACTACCCAGTGCCCAGCAAAGAAGGAAATAAGGCAACTTTAGTAATTATTAATTAATACCCATCTCCCTTTCTCATAAAAATTGTTATTATTTAACTTTTTATTTTATAACATTTGGTTAGACACTTTAGACATTTTCATGTTGTAGAATCATAGAGAACATATTCCACTTAAATAACCAATTATATGTTTTTAGTCAATTATGAAGAGGAGGTCTGATGGAACAACATTTGGTTGTTCATTCCCTTTCTCTTGGAGGCAATTTTGGTAACCTTCATATATGGGGAAAAAAATCAATTTAGGGCAAACATTTGGGAAAAAAAAGGAATGGTGAAGTGACTTGTGACAACTTGGATCCCCAACTTAGTCTCCATTTTTAAGTATCAATCTTCACTCTTCAGCTCCAGGTCCCTCTCATAGTTGCACAAAGCGGGAGCATGGGCAGGGGCACTAGTGAGGAGTGAGGCCCCTATAGGAGTTTCCTGCTACTAAGGTCTCTTTTTCTCTCACTCACATGCTTCTTTGTTTCAGTTCTCCCTCTTTTCTTGTTCTTCTTTTGTTTTGGTTTTTCTTTTTATTTGTTGTTTGGTTTTTCTCTTCAATTTAATCCCCATTTTTGGTTTCTTCTTCTCCTGCTTCAGTTCTTCCTCCTCTTATTTCTCTGTTTCAGTCATCTCTTTCTTCTTCTTTGTCTTCTTCTTCAGTCTGTCAAGAATTGGAGATATTTGCCAGAATTGAACCAGTTAACGTAAATGTGATGGAGTTACTTGTTCTTAACTCTGCTTCTAGATTCTAGGGGTACAACCCAACTTGCCAAAATCACACCGATCCGCATCAATCTGCACCACTCTATCCGCTAACCACAGATTAAATTTTAAAATTTATAATCCACTTTCAAAACCGCTCCGCTATAGTTAATATATATATATATATATTAACCTCTAATGAAATATCAAAGTAAAAGTGAGCGTAAGAGATATTTAAAATATGAAATTTGTTACAAATTAGTAGTTATATATATGAAACATATTATGTAAAATTAGTGTGTTATATATATGAAAAATATTAAGTTATATATCATGTAAATGCTTGATAATTGATTAGAATATTCTTCAATTTGCCAATCCGCCCAAAATTGCCCAAATCGTGATTTGCCAGTCCATCAATCCACCAAACCGTCTTTTGGTTCATAATTTTACTCTCAAACAGCCCGAACTGCACCGCACACACCCCTAGGGGTGACTATAGGTCTTTCAAAATTAAAAATTGTTAGAATAGTTGAGTGTTTTTATGTTATTTTATATTGAAGATACTATTATCATATTGTTGTATTAGTGTTCTAATATAAATGTGTGCTAGGTGGTGGGTTTGTTACACACTCAAAACCTACTTGTCCTATTCTTTTGTCTTCTCTTCTCTTATTTCTTCTCTATTTCTCATCTAAACCAGTGTTATTAAAGGCAATGGGAGCACTAAAGCGCCAAGGTTTCCTAAGGCCTAGGCTCAAGGCAGGTGTGGGCTTCATCGAATCGAAGTTCATGTTGACGATAAAAAATAGATAATTTAATATATAAAATAATTCAAGGTTCAACATAAGTAAAATGTAATATTAAATACCAACAAACACTAATATTTATCATAGACAAACAATTCAAGGTTGCACATAAACACAATTATTTAACTTATAAATCATAAACATTTGAATATAGCGACAAAATCGAAGTCTTAGAAAATAAGCACAGAGAATGAGGAGAAAGAGATTGAAGAGATGAAGAAGAAGAACAATCTATTAGTCTGGTCGAAGAGAAAGCTCTATCCAACTAACATCTTTGTATAATTAGGGCTCAAAAAGTGTTAGGTTGAAATGTATGTTCAAGGGAAACACATAAGCAAAAAAGCAATGAGATTAAGTGAAATCAAGGGTAGTAATTGTAATAAACAAACATTTTAAATGAATCGCACGCTTCATGCTCCTTTAGGGCATGTTTTACATTGCCGGGCCTGAGATGTTCAGAAGTGCACTGATTGTGCCTTGATGAGCCTTGGGCCTAAGCACACCTTTAATAACATTGATCTAAACCAAACCCTAATTTCACACATGTGACACGTTATACTTTAACTTGGTATTAGAGTGATTCAATCCTACACTACCACACATTAGTGGAGTTTGGAGATTGATGTAAGGTAATAGCAACATGCTGACCTCATCATCCATACAATAGATGTCAACATCCGTATGGACGCCGCAATAGAGCACATTCGCAATTCGATTCGTCTTGCTCTCTTGATAATTATAGTAATTTTGTGGAATGTTTTGAAGCTATTTGATGTGATTTTTCAATTTTTGAATGATTTTAGATTTTTTTTGGAGCTTTTTTTTTATTTGTGATTGGGGCCACCACCACTTGATGTTTTTCTTCAATGGAATATAATTTGTGGGTGTCGATTGACCTAGAGGGAACCTTATTTGAGCTTTTTTGTTGATTTGTTAAGTTCATGATTTTTTTTGAGCCACAAAGTGTTCAGCCCCACTAGAATAGTCTTTATTGACTTCCTTGTTACTAATATATGCTTAGATAGTCTTTGTTTAGTGCTTTGTCTCATTATTTGGTCATCTTCTCTTAATTTTGACGTTCTTGCTTTGGTTCTCAATATTCTCTAACATAATTTCTTGAGGTAAAACCCTCATTGGTTAAGGATAATGATTTGCCAAAATCGATTACTACAAAGAAACTAAATAGTTTGAATTATCTAGATTGGGCAGATGTTGTAAAGGTTTTTTGCGTGGAAAGGCTTTGATGATTGATCAAGTGAGGATTTTGTTGTTATAACTTGGCTTTGGCATAGGGTAATGTTTCTAAGGTCTTGGCCCTGTTGTTCTTATAGTGATTTTCATAGGGGTAGCTCTCGTAGAGGTAGTTCTCAAGGTGGTTCGACTTTCTGTGGCAATAAGAAGTGTGATCATCGTGGTTCCATTAGTCATACCGAACCTTAGTGTTGGCAGTGTGTGCTATGCCCAACCCAACTATGTAGATAATTTTATTATATTTGCCTTCAAAAATTAGTTGGTCTATTTTTAAACCATACTTGACAAATGCAATAAAATCGCGTGATTACAATTGTTTGATCAATTTAATCACTTTTTTATGAATGATCTACTCATAAAAGATCTAACAATCTACAAATTGAATCATTAATGACTGAATTTCTCTCAAATTCAAAAATGAACTTTACTAACAGGTCGATGATCCGAACCAGTCATTTTGTAGGGTCTTCTATAAACACCATTCATGAAAAAAAAATTAGGTCGATCCAATAAACGTAATTTTTTTTATTTTATCGCGTTTGTTTTAAAAAAATAAGTACACAATTATTGTCTCTTTTTTGAAGACTTACTAGATTAGCCTAACTTTTTTTTATGAATAATATATACAAACGATTTGAATCATTAAAATGAAACCTGTAATGGGCCACAAGCCCAAACAACCTATAATGAGCTCACAGACCTGAATTGGATGGTGGAGTAACCTGAGGCAGGTTAAATTTTATAAAGGTGTAGTTCCAAACTATCCAAAACCCAGTTAACTAGTAAAAATCAACTAAGAAAAAAGGACCACTATACCAAAGGATTTCATCTCCCACCACATATTACACCGAACCTTGGTGTTGGCAGATGTATGATTATGCCCAACCCAACCCAACTATGTGCATCAGGTTTCAAATGATGGTCCACCATCTCAGCTGACTTCCACCTCATATAGCTATGTCACTCCTACTTCCGGTTCTCACGACACACTCACTGTCACTACTCATATTAGCAAGCTTACTAAGCTTGTCCATTCCCTTCGTTCTTCTCTACCTTCATCTTCCATGGCAATCTTAGCCAATTTAGGTAATATTGCATGCAAATACATGACCGGTTCTAGTCCTCATATGTAAGATAATTCATCTCTTTTCACTGCTTTATGTCTTGTTACCCATTATAATGTTCTTATTGACGAGTAATCATGGTCTATTAGTGGGAAGGGTACTATTCATCCCACTAAGTTCCTATCATTACCTTCTCGTTTCTATGACCCTAATTTTCCTTTTAATTTGCTTTCGATCAATCAATTGACTAAAGTTTTACATAGTTCCATATTCTTTTCTCCTACTTCTTGTGTCTTGTGGGATCTCAAGACCAATAAGAGGATCGGTTCAGTGTATGAGCAGGACAACTTATATTATTTGGATATTGATTGCCCTCCTCTTCATATTTCCTTACTATGTCTCCTCTGCAATGGCATTTTTGTTTGGGTCATCCCTCTTTGACTAAGCTTAAGTTAGCAGTTCCTAGTTTGAGTCGTGTCTAAACTCGAGTATGAAGCTTATCGGTTTGGAAAGCATCACTGCAGTTCTTTTCCCAATCATAGTGTCAATCGTGACTCGTGAGTCAAGGTATTTTGACTTGTGTGTCAATCGTGGAGTCCTTATCGTACTTCTACCCATTAATGGGTTTCTTTATATTGTTATTTTTGTGAATAATTACTCTTAGATGACATGATTGTTTGTAGATAACCTTGTTACTTGGTAGTTTAAAGAGAAACAAAAAAGACAATCACTTGAGGAAGAAGCACATGGGTAAAACAACCCTCATCACCTATGAAGCATGGATACTTCAAAAAACATGCCGCACCCGTACTAGATACTTACCGGTGTATGGTACCTCGTATGGTACTTCTGCATACGTATCGGGTATACGAAACACATACCCAGACATACCTAGTATATACCCAAGCCATACTATATCTTAGTTGAAACAATGTTTTCTTCTACTACAGAGATAAAACTCCTTTCACTAGACTTCTTTTTTATTTTTTTGTTTTATGTTTAACATGATTTTAAAATTAAACTATGATTTGTAAGTTATTTAATATATTGACATTTAATTTTGATTTATGTCTTTACTTTTTGGCATTATATGTTAATTATGGGTTGGACCTTAACAAATTAAACCATTTAATTAATTTGTGCATTACTTTAAATTAACAATAAATATTTTTTTTACAAGCCTACCAAGCCGTACCCATACCCTATTTTTTTTTGAATTTTACCGTATCGACGTACCCATATCGTACCCGTACCCGTGCTTCATAACTCATCATATCTTTTGGTAACAGAACCTTGTTCACTCAAGGAAGACACATTCAGAAAAAGTGTGCTTGGCTTCTATTTACTCAAAGTTAAAAAAAAAAAAATGCTAAAACTACAAAGAGAAATGTCATTGCCCTATACAACTTAACAATTGAATCTACGTTGGGTTCAACATTACGTGTTTTGGAGGAAGGACAGTGGAAAATAATACAACAATATGAGCACTTGGCCACCATAACCATGAATAGTAGATTATTAGACATCTTGCTAATCTAACGAATGGCTGGATTTCAGCTTTAGAACACAACAAACTAATGACAAAAGTTAGTGAGGATGTATGGTTAACTAAAAAATTTTAACAAAATTCAGTTAAAATATTTCTAAGCAATGAAATTCTTACGACAATATATTACTTCAATAACTAATCAATACCTAAAAAAATCTTTGAGCATATTCAAACCAAATATATCGGCATTATACATGTGGAAGCCTTGGGTAATGCATACATTAGGATTTGCCAAGACACGAACTGCTTGACCCTTTGTTCTACGAGTAAACAATTTTGTGTCTTGATCCCTTCTCAATCCCCACCTAAAAAGGAAGAACATTTAAAGCAAAAGAAAAAGTTATCGAACAGAAAGAAAGCTTAACATATAAAATGTATATTGTACAAGACCTTTTATAGATAGAGAAGTACAAAATTTATGTCATTTTGGGAAACCATTTCATCATCATTATCCCTGATGATTATATGAGACCAACACCAACACTGTAGTCAAGAAACCATTATTATTTTATCTTATCTTTTCAAATGATTTCTCACTATAAATTTAGGGTGAGTGTGATCCTCTTGAACCACCCTGTATTAATCATCAATCCTTACAGTACAAAAATATGATCAGCGTATGTAAAATTTGAAGTTTGCTGATTCTATTTGCTTAACAGAGATTTTATTCTATTTATTTATTAAGGCCAAGTTTGGGAAGACTAAATAAGTGTACTTTTTGTCTTTTTGGACAAAAAAAGTGAGGTTGAAATATGGATGTTTGGGTTAACTTTTTGACTTTTTATGGAAAAATGTGTAATAAAAATTGTGAAAATTAGTTTTTAGAGGAAAATTTGAATTGGGAGTTGTGCAGCCGTAATTGTTGACTTTTGGTGAATAGTGTTAACTTTTTAACTTTTTGAGTAACTTTTTGACTTTTTGGATTATTTGGGAGTACCCAAACTTGGCCTTATTTGCGATAAGTTATTTGCTTAGTAAAGTAATGAAAGACATCTCAATTGTCCTGACTCCTGACTAATACTGCTACAAGCCAACCAAGGCTCACAACTACAAAGCCATTCACATGTTAAATTTACAAGCAACTTTATAATAAACCTTAAAACTATAACTAAGCATCGAGGAAATTATCCAATGACATTGCTTGAGAATCCTTCAGGGTTAATTCAGTCCGAAAAGTGGGTACATCTGCACCACACAAAAGCATAAAAGGACATACACATCTCAAAAGTCAAGGTTTCTGGTAAGATACTTACCTCGAAGATTGAGCAAAAATATTTCATTACAGGTTGTTCATCCATTTGGTCACTTCTAAACAATCCATAATTTCTTCTTATGGTAAGAGGGGAAGCAGCATGTACAATTAATTCAAAACTTCTTCCATAGAACAAAATCCAAGGTTGCGTTTGGTGGAGTTTTGTAATTATGATTTGAGAGTATGAGTTGTATTTTGAGTTTGTGAGGTTTGGAATTATGATTTGAGTGGAAAATTTGTTTGGTAAAGAGTTTTGAAAATAGTTTTGAAATGAGTTTTGAATTGAGTGGGGAATTGTTGATGTGACATTTGATATTTGATACAAAAATTTACAACTCATAACCAAACATACAACTCAAAATTAATTTAAAGCACATAAATTTTTTTTAAAAATTCAGAAAATATTTTTTTCGAATATATAAAAATTAACATATCAATTGCCAAAAAAAAAAAATTCACTGTTCGGTCAACCGGCTGGACGACCAGTTAGGCCAAATTTGAAAAAAAAAATTCCGAAAACGCGCCTTAGACAAAGTGTTTTGTGCAGAGTTTTGGAAATGTGTTTTGAGAACTCTAACCAAACATGATGTTTGAATCAAGGTGTAGAATCATGATTACAAAACACAACTAAACGAGCACAATATTTTCAGCTCTTTTTTTTTTTTTTTTGATAAATAATTTCCAGCTCTTTTCAATACCAAGTTACCTCCTATGAAGCACGGATACGGACACGGACACGGAACATAGCAATTTCCAAAAAATGGGACATGGACACCGTAGGGAACACAGTAATTTTTATTTATTTATTTTTTTTATAAATATTTTTATTTTAATATATGTTAATTATTTTATTTATTTATTTCCTTTTTTAAATAATGTGTTTTTGGTAATTTTTATTTTATTTTATTTCATATACCTGTGTTTTTTTTATTAATATGTATAAGTAGTATATATTATGTTATATATACTTATAAAATAAAATGATTTTATTAATATTATCTTATATATACTTATATATATATATATAAGAGATAAGAAAGAAGTAGGGACAGAGACGGCGAGAGACAGAGATGCGAGCGAGAAGAGAGAGAGAGAGAGAGAGAGAGGATGACGGGTGTGAGACAGGCACAATATGATTATTTTTTCATTTTAAATGCTATATTGGGTATTTTATAGATATAAATTTATATGATTATATATTGTAAAAATGAAGTGAATCTCATGATTCATTAATTTGGAAAACACTTCATGGTACAATATGATGGATATGTGTGTCCGAATATGTTACATGGTCTGAGATATGGGTGTTAGGTGTTGGTAGGCTTCTAAGTGTCCGATCCGATTCATTTAATTCCTATGTCTAGGACACAGGCACAAAAAAATATTTATATTTCTTACTATTCTTATTTTATTTTGTATAGTAAAATGGTGTTCACAAACTGTCATAGAGCATTCCATGCATAATATGTAGATTTATGTATAGTTTTATGGTAAACTCGAATTATCAAATATCCTTGCTTGTGCAACTACACATGTCAAACACATTCCATATTGTTACTCAACTATCAAGTATCTAACATAGGTACTTCATAAATTTAGAAGATTCCATGCAACAAAGGTGTTTGACAATGTTTAATGGACTCAGGTAACGACATCGAGCATGGGTATGTGTCTAAATGTCAAATTCATCTAATTTTCAAAGGTCACTAGAATATGGCTAGATTTCATATTTATTAAATACTTGTTTAATTTTTTAGGGTAAAATCATGTTTACAAACTAACATAGAGCTTGTTATGTATAAAATGGGAGTCTTATCCATGCTTATATAGTAAACTTGACTAACCAGTCATATTCAATGGGTGGATGGCTAATTAAACATACAAACACATTTTTTTTTTTGAGCAACAACAAAATTTTATTAAAACAGAAAAGAGAAAGAGGACAAGAAGTCCTCAAACAAAGAAAGTAAAAGAGAAGGACAAAAAGCAAAACAAAATCGCAAAACTCATAACCCTAAGGATGGCAAATAGCAGTCCAATCTCTAGAGATCAAAGACAAAGGGACTCCTTTAAAAGGAGGAGATACAAATGCCTAAAATGAGGCCAAATATTCCGCCCTATCCCACAAAGCCTTTACACTTACTTCCTCGCCTTCAAAGATTCGAGCATTTCTCTCCAACCATATAATCCAAAAAATAGCAAAAACAATGCTTATCCACATTGTTTTGGCTTTCTTGGTACTCCCAAACCCGTCAAACCTAATAAGAAGCACATGAATACACTCCCGTGGAGCAACCCACTGCACATCACATAAACTAAAAAGACGCTGCCATAATATAGAAGCTACCGGGCAATGAAGAAATAGGTGATCCGCTACCTCCAAATTTCTCTTGCGCATCACACACCATTGAGGGTATAGAGAATGATTAGGCCTTCTCCTCTGGAAAACATCATTAGTTGTAACACCCTTTTAAGCCAAAGACCACATGACAAACTTCACTTTATGAGGGACACCCGCTTTCCAACAAAGATGCCAACTCCCCCGATTCCCTATCATTCAAGTTTCTAATGAGATCAAAATTCTAGGAGATGGGTGCCATAGAAGAGCAAGCCACCAACACTATTGACACATTTGGAGAACGAGCCAACCTGTAAAGAATGAGAAAAGATCTAGCAAACGAAATATCCCCTAACCAAACATCCTCCCAAAACCGGACATTCTCCCCATTCCCCACTCTGAATGAAAAAAAGTTAGACACAAGAGGATACAAATGAGAAATGGATTTCCATGGTGAACGACAATTGCCTCTATTAACCACATTAGAATCCCTACCATTGGATTGAACTCCATACTTGCTTTTAATAACTAAACACCATAACGATTCACTTTCAAGAGGAAATCTCCACAACCACTTGCTGAAGAAAGCAATATTCCTAGCAACGATGTTTCCAATAGCCAAGCCACCTTTTGCCCTAGAAAGAGAAACAGTCTCCCACATAACCAAATGAACCCCTTTACCCTTCCCAGAGAAAATCCCTCATCAGTTTCTCAATCTTTCTTGCAATGCTAACCGGAATTTTGAAAAGGGACAGGAAATAAATAGGAACATATCCTAATACGGATTGTACCAACGTATACCTCCCTCCCTTAGACAACAAAGCTCGCTTCCATCCCTCTAATCTTTTTCCAATTTTGACAAGAACAGGTTCCCAAAAAGACGCTAATCTAGGATCTCCTCCCAACGGAAGCTCCAGATATTTGAGAGGAAAGGAATCAATTGAACATCCCAACATAGCCGCCACCCTATGCACATGACTATCGTCCAAATTAATACCCACAACACTACTCTTGCTAAGATTGACCTTGAGGCCCGACACTATTTCAAAAATTCTCAGAATCTTTAGCAAACTCCCCACCTTACTTTCCTCCTTTGATGAGAAGAATATAGTATCATCCGCAAATTGTAAATGAGTAACACCAATCTTATCCCTTCCCACCACAAACCCCTCAATGACACCCTTATCCTTAGTTAAATCAATAATCTGACCCAACACATCAGCAACTAAAATAAATAAAAATGGTGATTAAGGATCACCCTGCCTTAGACCCCCAGATGCTTGAAAAAAATCCCCAGCCTTGCCATTCACAATGATTGCCATATTGCATGACGACAAGCACCCCCAAATTCACCTTCTCCATCTAACGCCAAACCCCTTCTTTTTCAAAACAAAATCCACAAAGTCCCAATCAATATGGTCATACGCCTTCTCAAAGTCTACCTTAAATACAATACCCTCCTTACGTAGTCCCTATACTCCTCCACAACCTCGTTAGCCACTAAGACTACATCCAATATCTGCCGACCCTGCAAGAACGCACCTTGTGCCGAAGAAATAGTTCTCTCCAGGACAACTCTTAGTCTCCTAGAAAGCACCTTTGCTAAAATCTTGTAAAGAGATATGACCAAGCTAATGGGTCTAAAATCCCCAATCTTGACCGACTTCTCCTTCTTGGGAATTAGACAAATGAATGATGCATTGGTGCACAAATTAACTTGTCCACTATCAAAGAACTCAGCAAACACCCTTATAAGATCCTTTTTTACAATTTCCCAACAATCCTGAAATACTGCCATTGAAAAACCATTTGGGCCGGGAGCCTTATCTCTGTCACACTCAAATACAGCCTGTCTCACCTCATCTTTATCGAAGGGCCTTTCCAGCCAACTAGCAGTCACTAAATCCACTGGAACCCAATTAACGCCTTCAATCCCTGGACGATCCACACCCCCATCAAAATATAGATTTGAATAAAAATTAAAAATTTCCTTGACAATAAGCTCCTCCTTACATACCCACATTCAAGAGTCGAATGTTAGACATGTACTTCACAAATTTAGAAGAAACCATGTAACATAGTTGTTCAGTGTAGGTATGTCTAGGCAATACATTCATCTAATGCCCAAGTTAAAGGATACCATGACATTGTCGAATGTTTGAATTTCTTAACATTCTTCTTCTATTTTTGAGGTCTAAATGGCACATTTATAGAACATAGCCATTTTTTAAGCAAACATGACAAAAAGTAACATAAAGGAGTTAGGTCCACATTTATATATGGACATTGAATTATTAGAAGAAACATGTTGACGTTGAGGGCACAACCAATTAAGTTTGTCAGACACAATTCTCATACTTTTATCCAAGTGTTACGTGTTTGACATGGGTGCTTGTACATTTATAGGACCCCATATGATGTGGGGCAGGGATATATAAGTGGATAGTTAAGTTAATTAGGTGACTAACAAAGCCCAAAATGACATGAAAAGGAAACTACTGAAATAGATAGTCTGCTTCAATCGAAAATTTTCTCCACACACGAACAGTCAAGAAAAAGGGATTTAAACCAATCATTATTGTTTCAAGCCTTATTATGGCTCTCTCTTGATATTAAGTCTTTTGATACCTAAGGAAATCAAATCACAAACCAAAGCTGATACCCTTATTGGGAAACAAGAAGTTCTCTCTCTCTCTCTCTCTCTCTCTCATGTGTGTGTTAGGCATTTGTTTTTCTTCTTTCCCCTTAATTTTTTTAGGATAAGTAAAGATCCCAAATGAGAATTCAGTAATGTTGTTTAGTACTCCAGTTTGTACAACTGGTTGTCTCTGAATATAGTTTTCAAATTGCATAGGTATGAACTTGTAAAGTCCAATGAACTGAAAGAATCATCCAAGGTAAATAAAGATGCACTCATGTCATTCAAGCAAAATTTTAAAAGAAACATGTTCCTCCAGTAATTTTAGAAAATTTTGAATCATTGACGTAAAACAGGCTGTGTTTGGGTAGGGATTTGGAAATGAAAAAGAAAAAGGTGAGTGAAATATGAATAAAATATAGATACATTTCACCTACCTTTTTCCTCTCCCTTCCCAAATCCATACTCAAATCCATGATCCAAAAATATTACCATTATATTAGTTGAAAAACACAATCATTATCCTATTTTCTGGGAAACATGATTCTTGGAAAAGACAGAAATTAACTACAAATTCAATTGTATCAAGAGAGAAGAAACCAACAATTATATTGTGCTGCAACCAGTTCACTTTCCCTAATACCAAGCACAGCAAAACATAATACCAAAGAAAAACACAATACAGTTTGTGCAAAATTAAGAAGGAAAAAAAAAAAAAAAAAAAGACCCATAATTCATTTTCTTTTCTTTTCTGGACAACCATCCAGAAAGTGAAGAGAACACACAAATCCTCAAAAAGGAAAATAAATAGAAGAAATGGGTATTCAGGGATTGGGATTGAACTTACTTGAAGACTGTTGAAGAGTGATGAATAGAGGAGGAGAAGGAGGAGGAGGAGAGCGATGTAGAGATGCTGAGACCGCCACTGATTATGGGAAGTGAAGCTGAGGAGGCCATATTTGAGCTCTGTCCCTATGGCGTTGTCGATGGCGAGTGACCCATATCCACAGTTTCTTTTCGTTTCATTTCTTTTATTTATTTATTTATTTATTTTTTGTCTATTTTTTCACAGATTCCCCATCCACACACTATTCGTAGATACCAACCACACAACTATCTTCTTCTTTTTTTTAATTTTATTTTATTTTTTATTTTATTTTAAGGTACATGTTGATTTGGAATGATCTAAAAAAATATTTTTGACTTATTGACTTATTAACGTATCATCCGTGCTATGTACGGATTGTGTTTATAAATTGTGATTTTTAAATATTTTTTTTTAATGTCTTCTTTTTTTTTTTTATATTATATTAAAGTTTAATATTTTGATAATAATCATATGTGTTGAACTTTTCAAGAAATTAAATGTCTTTTTTTTATTATATATATTAAAATTTAATATTTGATAATAATTATATGTGTTAGACTTTTCAAGAAATTTTTTTTATACTTGTTCTTAATGCATTAAAGTGTTATTACGAGGGATAATAATCATATGTGTTGGATTTCAAAGAATTTTTTTTATGCTTATTTTTAATGCATTAAAGTATTATTATGATGGTAAGACTTGGGAGTTGGGAGAAGTTAATAAATGTTAAGATTTTTTTTTAAATCAAAAAATTAAGAAATTTAGATTGGGAGATTGGAGCTCCCACAAGACTTGGGGTTAAAAACCCCATTTTGCTTAATATATAGTATAGATATGGGTTGGGTTTGATGTGATGTGTTAGAGAGGTGATATGATTTAAATAAGATGATGTGACTTAGATATGATTTAAATAAGATGATGTGACTTAAATAGGATAGTGACTTTTTGACTTTTTATATTATTTAGTAGATGCCAAACTTGGCCAAATACACCACTTAAATTTTGATAAAGGCCTCGGCAAGTGGTTTTTTTAATCAAAAAATTAAAAAGTTATTAAAAAATTAAACAGTCAACAACTTATACTAAAAAGTTGAAGATTTCTTTTTCTCTTTACTTTTTGCACATCTTTTCGTAAAAAGTCAAAAAATCATCTCAAATATATTAATTTTTTTTACATCATATTTTAGCTAAAAAGTCAAAAATTACTAAAAAAACCTGTTCCCAAACACCCCCTAAAATACAAATTTGAAAATTACATTCTACTTTTAAGAATTTTAATTTCATAATAAATCGTTCCTTTTATTAATAAATTATCAAGACAATTAACAATTTTTAATGATATTAGAAATTTATTTTAATTAATAATTTAAATAATTTTATTATTATATAGGGGAGTAATTATGAATTTTATTTTTTTTAATTAATTCTGTGAAATAAAAAATTATACCAAGGGGTTATTTATAATTTTTCAAACTGCAGAGGTAATCGTACTTTAAGCAAATCTCAGAGGGGTGTATTTGTAATATCTTTTTTTAAAGATAAATTAAAAATACACTTTAAATTTTGTTTAAAATACGAATTATTTTTTAATTTAAAAAATTAAAAATATTTTCTTATCAAAATTTTTTATTTAACAGAATTAATTAAAAAGATGAAATTTCTAACTACTCTTTTAAATAATAATAAAATTACTTGAATTATTAATTAAAAAAAAATTTCAATCATCATTAAAAACTATTAATTAATTTGATGATTAATTAATAAAATAGACTATTTGTAATAAAATTAAAATTTTCAAAAGGCGAGATATATTTTATAAAATCACAATAGATAATTTATATTTTAAACAAATTATAAGGAGTGTACTTGTAATTTATCCCTTTTTTTTTATTTATTTTAATATTTGACCAACCAACCACTTTAGTTTACTCAAAACTCATTTAAACTTTTTTTTTAATAAATAAAACTCATTTAAAATTTAGATAAATTATAAATACACTTGAAATTTACTGAAAATCTAAATTATGCTTACAAATATACTTCTTGAAATTTACTGAAAAATCTAAATTATGCCTTATAGTTTTGAAAATTACAAATACTTTCTTCTAGTAATTTTTTATTTAACAGAATATACAGAAAAATGAAATTTTTAACTACTCTCTTATAAAACAATAAAATTACACAAATTGTTAATTTAAATATATTTTTGACATCATTAAAACTATTAATTGACTTAATAATTTATTAATAAAATGAGTTATTTGTTATGCAATTAGAAACTTGAAGGGACAAAATGTAATTTTGAAAACCACAGGGAAAATTCGTATTTTAAGAAAATTGCAAATGCTTTATTTATAATTTATCCTTCAAACTTTTAGGGTGAAGTACAAATAAACCTTTTGAAGTTTATTTAAAATATGTCTCTATGGTTATGGAAATTACATCAAGTCTCCTGAAGTTGCAGATTTCATAACAAATAATATTTTTTTTATTAATAATCATAAAATAAATTGATAATTTTGAATGATATCATTAATTTATTCCAAATATAATTTGGGTAATTTTATTTTTCAGTTAATTATGTTAAATAAACAATTATAACAATAAAGTATTTATAATTTTTCAAATTGTAGAATATTTTTAGTAAATTTTAAGAAGTAGATTGGTAATTTACCCAAACTTTTAACAAGAAACAAGTAAACTCGTTCAAACGTGTTCAAATGGATATTAAAAAATAAAAATAAATAAAAATCTAGATAAATTTTAATATCTTGGTTTTTAATTTTAGGTTGGATTTATCTTAAATTTAAATATTTGAGGGGGTCTGTAAAGCATATCATGAGTCCAGTTTTAATAATTTAAATTGTTCATTGTGTAGGACTCTCTATGTATTCATGAAAAAAATTAAGTTAATTTGATTATTGTGACCTTTTCATTTTATTGTATCTATTTAAAACAAGTAAATAGTTTATTTTTAAAAACATAATTGTGGTCCAGTTTTTCAAAAACAAATACGACGAAATCAAAATATTTAATTATCGAATTGACTTAAATTTTTTTCATAAGTGATATATATTAAGAATCTTACAAAATGAATGGCTTGGATCAAAATCGAACACATGGTAGGCTCCATGGGCCACTCAAGTTATCTTAAGTTATGATTTAAATATGATAAAAGTCAAACCCTTAATTTCTAAGCAAAATATGTCAATAATCTCCAAACATACAAAACGACTTTCGGTCCAATTCATATATAAAATGACCTTAAGTCTATCTTGTCAAATATTCTAAACGGCTTTAGGCCCATTCTGTGTCCTTATCAAACATACCAAATAGCTTTGGGCCCAACTTCATATTCATGTCAAACATACTGAACGGCCTTGGACCTATTTCATATTCAAACAAAACAACCTTTTGTCCAGTCTTCTAATTTCCTGCTTATCAATCACGTTTCAAGTCTTTAACAAATCAGACAGATAGAATGCTCATTCATAGTACAAATTCATGGGTTCAGAAAACTTACCACGCAGGTAGCATTTAGAGAATAACGTACATGAAAATATCTTTATTAAGATATTACTCACAGTGTTCAGATGGTTGATTGGTTCTTTGAGCTGACCCTACATAATTCATAAACACATACAGAAATTAGGTCACAATACAATTCAATCCGTTCTCAAATTCGCTTATCTTTCTTAGGCTTCTTTCTATCTCCTTAGTTCATTTAGGATGCTCATTGTATGCTTAAGAATGCTCAGAAATGAAAAAGAACGGAAATTGAAACATGAAACAACTTTTCAAAGTTTCCTGAAATAGAGTACTTCACTCGAGCGTAACATTGGTCGCTCGAGCGAACCCCTTGGTCTGCAAAAGTACTGGACGCTCGAAATTTACGCTCGAACCAACTTTTTCATCACTCAAGCCAAGACTGAAATTAAAGGGTGTCGCTTGAGCGGTCTTGTAGTCACTCGAGCCAACCCCCAATATCTGTAAAAGTACCGGGAACTCGAAATTTATGTTTAAGCGACACTTCCGTCACTTGAGCGAACTGCATGAATTCTGGAATTTCCAGAATTTTGTTTGAGCTTCAAACTTGTAATTCAAAGGCTTAACCCTTGCATGATTAGTATGAAATCAAGGAAAAACATTGTATAATATGAAAACATTTCTACTTTGGAACCAATCACTCAAAACTCTATGAATTCAACAAGATTCAAATCTTAAACTTTATGTTTGTAAAAACTATGTTTTACATCTTGCATCCACAACCTTCACAACTTAAAATTGGGCTTCAAAACATGACAATTCATGCATGCATATATCAAACAACTCTCAATTCAACATGATCATTATGGTTTATACTCAAATATGAGAAATCATAATAAATTCATGCATGCATGCCCAAGTTGATCTCAAATTCAACACATTTAGCTCAATTCTTGTATTTATCAACATATACTCCTTGAATTTACATAGTTATGAACTTAAGCTCTTGAATTTTAGTTCAATTACTCACCTAAAGTCATCAATGAGGCTAAGTTTGACAAATTCTTGTGCCTAGCTTCCAAAATCTTCAATCACCAAGACAAGTCTTCAAGAATTTGGTCATTCTCTCTCTCTCTCTCTCTCTCTATACTTCTCTTGGCAGATTTTTGAGTTCAAAATGAGCTTAAGCACTTGAATTAACATATATATGCTTAACTAATCTTATTGGCTAATCAAGGCTTAGGCTTAATCAAATAGGCTTAGTTAAATCAAATTAATCTAATTAATTCAATCCGAATTAATTTTTAATTAAATTTCACCGTAGGCTCTAAAAATTATGTTAATCATAATGATGCGGTCAATTTCAGTTTTTGTTGCCTCTTGTGGACTCGCCTTTTTCCGCGCCCCGCCTTTTAGAAAGGGTTTAAAAAAAGGCCTCACAGTTTGGACTCCCACGGTTTGAATCTAGTCTCATAAGTGTAATGTGAAACTGATAAACACCAAAGAGTCTAAATCCAGCAAATCATTTTGGAAAATTGATTTTGAATCAAAAAGTGTCAAAATTGGACTGCTTTGCCAGATACAGAGTCGCCACCTAAATATTTTATTTTTGGGAAATTTAGGAAACCCTGACTCATGCCAAAGGCCACGTGTCCGTCATCACCAAAGTTGTCTCGGCTCGGGAACTTAGGTACGAGAGGGGAAGGTCATGAATTGAGTATCCTCGCTCGCCCGATCAAAGGATCGGCCTCTACTAGTCATGATATGATGTTTTATAAACATTATGTGTTTTTGTTCTGATTATTAGCTAACATTACTATGTGACGCACACAAGCAAGTATAGACTAAAATTACAAGAATTGGAACAACTCAACTTATGTTTGTTTGCGAAAATGGTTTGAATTTACCACCCTCAAATGGGCTTAAAGATGTGGATTTGCCACCAAACATAGTGGGCTTAAAATATGATTTGCCACTCAACAAAGTGGGCTTAAAACGCACAATCGTTGAATCGTTCCAATTCAAACAGCAAGCCTTCATCTACGGGCATTCATGCAGTTTAGCATTTAAGCACATAGCCTCATGGCAAAGCATGCTAATCATGGCAACATGGCAATCACATTCATGCAAGTATGCTAAAGTATAAAGACTTACCGAGTACTCCGAGCCAAAACAAAAACTAGTTAGAAAAATGCATGATCCTAACTATACAAGATGCCTAATGCAACACATGCAACAATGCAATTAATAGGGTCGGCTACTAATATGGCATATGGATTGATTTAAACAACATGCGGTTAAACATGTATTCAAATAAGATATTGAAATTGTAATGCGGTTTGAATGATGTATTGAGCCCCAGGGTATGCAAACACTACAACAAAATTAAATTTTTACGACTTGCGATGCATGCCGTAAAAACTCTTTCACGGCATGCACACAAATGCCGTTATATGACATGCCGTAGAAAGTTGAGTATTATTTACGACATGCAGGTAAAGTTGTAAAAAGTAATAAATTAAACATTAATGACATACTTTGTATGTCGTATATAACTTTTTATGACATTTTTGTCATGCCATAAATCATTATACTTTCCGTGACATAATTTTGCATGCCGTAGAAGGTTATTTTTAAAAAATTAATGGCATACTTTGCATGCCGTATATAATATTTTACGGCATTTTCTTGCATGTCATAAATCATCCCACTTTTCACGACATAATTTTGTATGCTGTAGAAGGTCATTTTAATATATTTATGACATACTTTGTATGCCGTATATAATCTTTTACGACATTTTCTTACATGCCGTGAATGCTATAAATCATTACACTTTTCACGGCATAATTTTGCATGCCGTAGAAAGTTATTTTTAATATATTATATATATATATATATATTTATATAGGAATATGGCCTTGCCTAACCGTATGTAGACAGTAGTTTATAAACTGTAACCTGTTTACAAACCAAGCAGAGGCAGCAACTATGAAGTAAGCAAAAAAATCTAATATCCATACATCAAACAACCTGCCTACTAACTTTTATTCTCAACTTCTATCATATCAAGTTAATAACAACCTCAAACATACAAATCAAAAAAAGTATCCAAATCATAAGATTCATTTATCAACATGATCTACACTATGAAAGACGACAAACTTTTCCCATCTGATTATGCATTTATTCAGAGTTTTAAATCACATGATCTACACTATGAAAGAACTGTCCAAGTACAAGTTTTGGGATCCAATAGTGCCCAGAGATGATTATGATCACCATCCTTCACAACTGTTGGCAATGCAACACTTATCACTTAGCTGTAACAATCAGCTTTCTTGTTTATCAGACACCATGGTGTCGGCATCTCAAGTCTCTGTCACCGAATTATCATCATCATCACCATCTTCACTTGCTGCATATAACACAACAAGAAGCCATTTGGCCCTAGTTATTACTCGACAAATACAAAAACAAAAAGAATTCAACTTCACATCTTAGATTACAAATGGTATGGCCAATATAAAATTCAAAAAACCACAAATTTCAAATCAAACATCAATACATACAACTTTACACATCTCAAATGACAAACAAATAGAAGATGGAAAAAAGAAACCACACGTATCAAAAACATTCTGATGGCAGTCGTGTCACAGAAATGTTCATAGCATAGTCCAACCACATAAGATCACATGATTAAGTTACAAATTCATTGCTCATAAAGTGATGATAGAATTAAACAGCAACTTTCATAAATGTAATATATTCACTTAGAGCAATATTTGAAAATTCTTCCCTAAGACAAAATATTGAAAAAATATTACAAAAATAGCTTTCTAAATTTTGTTGGGAAACTTTTAGAAAGGGCCAGCCATTCCGATGCAGCACATTAATAACTATGTTCGAAGGACTATGTGAGTACGTGTCAGTCACTGCCATGGAAATTTACTGAGGTCATAAGCTAGGAAAAGCAAAAAATTAAAAAATTGAAAACTCAGAGAAATGAAATAAAAAAATTAAAAAATTTAAGGCTAATCTTTGCCCCTGCAGATGTCCTATCTTATGGACAAAAAAAATTATTCAAATAATCAAATAATGCTACAACTTATAGCAGGTAGCAGACCAAAAATGATTTTAATGGAGAGAGATTACGACACTTTAACTGCTGTGTGCATCGCTCATGTCTGTATCCAAGTGAATATGCCTATTTTGATGCCTATGTTTATTGGCAGTGTCAACAAAACTATTCATGTTATATACACATTCTACCAGTTGAATAGAATTGCTTACATGGCACAACTTTAGGGGTTCTTTTGAAGCCAGAAAGTGCATGTCATACTCCATGTCACTGCAGAAGATGCATATATAACAATAAGTTTTACTATGTTACATGTATTAAGATGTATTGATCCATGAGCAAATTAATGTAATAGTCTAAAAACTTGATTTTAACAGAAAGCTCTATGAGAGAGAATTATCAGACTAAGCCACACTAAAGTTACTCTAAAAAACCATAGTTATATGTTAATTAAAAGATACTGGTACACACTATTTTACACATCCATAGTTATGTGGGAGTATAAAATAGTGTTCCACAAATCATTTGATCTCTCTCTCTCTCTCTCTCTCTCCATTTGATGTACTTTCTTTGATGCTAAAATTCTTTCTAAAACAGTAAATCTTGAAACACACAAAATCAAATGATTCTATGGGCCACGTTTCTTTTGGAACACTATTAACCATGGCTGAAAAATTCGAGGCCATGCCTTCTCATATTTAAAGCACACTATAAATCTTTACGAAACTGCAATAGTTGGCCAAACAAGATTGTTAGCACTACTGGGATAAATCTTTAGAAGCCTACCTATTAACCAACCCCATCTAACCAGTATATGACCCGAAAAGTACCCACCAGTGTAGGCTAGGACAAACAAAAACAAAATTTATGAAATTTCTCCACATATTATAATAGAGAAAATTCCCCCAAAAAAAATGGGGAATCATACCCATTAACGAAGAAGCTATGCAAGATATTCCTACCATAAAAAATGTTGAAACAATTTTGAATTTAAATCCAACAAAAAAAAATGCAAATTTCGATTTATACGGCAGCCGATTTTTTGAACACAGAGATGCAGAGAACAAGTTATCCTCTGCTTATATCAGAATTTACCATACACACACATTGTAGTGATTTAAAAAACCACAATCAACAATTATCGAATGCCAACGTGGATATGGCGAGAAAGGTGAAGACATTTGCGAATGCCAACATGGATAGCCCTTTTGTTCAATCTCATTCCCTAAGAAACAACAAAAAGGAGCCTAAGGCTCTAACTTGGTACACTCGTGAGGCTGAAGCAAAACAAAGCTTGCATAGTTGAAGACTCTAAGAGTATTGCAGTTTTGGAAAGCAGCACACAAACACTCAAAAGAATACTGATTATTAATGATGGGAGAGGGAATACGATTCGTTGTATAGACAACAGTGAGAGCAACTTCTTCCCAAATTTGCTGAGGACAAGAGGCAGAGATAATAAAGACACAAAATGTGTCAACAATATATCTATGCGTGTTCAACAAGCCTATTCTGCTGGTATGTGCTTGGACAAGAACAATGATAGAATGTCATTTGTGTGAAGAACGTTAAATGAACACTCTATATTCCATAGCATTATCGGCATGAAACACTTTTGATATAGCAAGAAAACTGAGTTTTTACCATGTTTACAAAGTCACAGTAGATCTTTGGTAATGCAGATCGATTATGCATCAGAGGTACCCATGTAAAACGTGAATAATCATCAACAAAAATAACAAAGTACCTGCAACCCCCCTCACCCCCAATGGTAGAAGAGATGAGGATCCCTAGACCTTGGAGGGAATAAGTTCCAAGTAGAGCAAACGACACAAAATCACTTTTATTAAAAGGCAAAACAAGTTTTTTGGCAAGTTAAAAAAAATAAAAAAATAAAAACAAACAAACAAACAATCAACATCTCCATTTTCTGTTAGACCTAACTAACAACTAGAGACTAAAGTTCTAAGTGACCAATAGAGAGACATGACTGAACCAAGAATGCTAAAGACTGATAATGAGGGTGTTAAAGTTAAGGCAACAGACTGAACTGTGGGTGAAGGCTAAGAATGAATCTGAAGATTAATGAGCTTGAATAGAAGCCCAAGCTTATGGCCTATCCCAAGGGTCTGTCGCATCCACCTTGCACAAGACATTTTGTTGGAAATCTGGGCCGGGTTTCAAACTCGGGTTGGGCGCACCATGGGGCATGACCCAAGACCTGTTTGGAGACCCAGCTCTTTTGAAGATGGTGTTAAGAAGTGACACACTATAAGTGTAAACTTAGTGTAAACTTGGCCTATGTAAACATACATGCATACTGTGAAGGATAGGTAAACGAGAAGCAAATGATTTGGAAGAGAAGACAGCAGAGTCAAATGTCATTTGATTACAGCAGGCAGAATCAAAGAACCAAGAAGGTACCTGAGGTGATTGACAAAGCAGTGGAAGGTGGTGAGAGAACCTATCTGAAAATGGTCACAAGATCACTAGCAGTGATATACTTGTAGAAGAGCAATATTCAGAAGTGGGAACCTCAGCAGCAGTGGCAGAAGCAGAGGGAGACAAGATTGCGTGTTTTCCTGTTAGGATTGTTAGCACTACTGGGATTTTGTCCACCTTATAATGACAAAATGCAAAGGCTAGCCAAACGTACATTCTTTCTTCTTTTTTAATAAATCTCTTGTTACCGATCAAAAATAAAATAAAATAAAAAATCAATAATATACTTTATAAGACTAGAAAGTGTGGTTTATATATAATATTTAAATAAAATGTTTAAATTATTTCATATATCCAGTTCGGGTTTGGGGAAATCCCGACTCATTTGAGGCAGGTCCACACAACCAGACCGAAATGGCCATCTCCACCTATTCTATCATTTATTGATTTTTAAATTCACAGTTCATATACTTCTAGTAATAAAAGTGTAATCTCAGGAATCAGTTCCACATTCTGAGGAACCAAAGTTCAGACAGAAAGTGAACGTAAAAGCTCATGCATATTAAATCTTCTATAGAATTGACTTCATTTTCATGAGACCAAACTAAGCCAAAGTTAATATTTTAAACCTCTAGTTCAATGAATCAATTATACAAATTGCATAGATTACCAACCAATGTATCACGAATTTTAAGACAATTGTTTACCTTGTTGCAGTTGGGTATGAGTTCTTGTAACGCACGCATCTTTTCATTAATCCTATCTCTTCGCCTCTGTTTGTAAACACCAAAACTAAGTACCAACATAGATCTCAAAAACTAAAATAAAATAATAAAAATCAATAATAATAATAAAAAGCTAGAAACCCCAAATGTTCATTTTTGACAGCTTTTCTCGGCAATAAAATGTTGAAAAATCAATAATAATAACAAAAAGCTAGAAACCCCAACATTATTATTTTATTTTTGAAAAATCAATTATAGAACCCCAAATGTTGAAAAATGCTAGAAACCCCAAATGTTCATTTTTGACATCTGGCGATTTGATTTCTTCCAACACAAACATATACAAAAAACGACAACCATTTCACATCTTCTTATTTTTTCTAAGTGTAACATAAATGCTACCATAAAACTGTTATTTCAACAAATTGAAGTAAAATCCACAAGCATATATGATACTTGAATCATTCTCATTCATATAAAAAAACCATTCCTCTTAAAGCAGTTGCTGAAGACACCCTACATCAAACTGCAACCTCACAGAGATACAAGGAAAATTTATGTAACAAATTCGAAAGAGGTTAATTCTATATCAGGATAAATGTGAGTACCAAATTTCCCAATTTTTGACTGAGAAAATATCACAAATGGCCACCAAAGCGCTATTCTGAAGCAATTTGACTAGCAATTCATACATAGAAGGAACCAATCAAACCGAACTGAATTCTAAAACCAATTGCTCAAACTCGACGGGAAGAGCTTGAGGGAGAGAGAAAGATAGGTTTTATCGTGCATTAGCAGGAGGCCAATTCTCAGCTGAATATAAACCCTAAACCCTAGTTCGTTCCATTTTTCTCAGATGATTCAACCATAAGGTGAACAAGTTGTTCTAGAAATTTTAGAGTGAATCCCCTATGGTTCTACTCTACATCAGAGAGAAGTAAAATAACTTAACATTCAGGTCAACTCCATTTAGAAAACCAGAAACCCACTGACTCAGATTCTAGGTAGACAATATACAAAAGTGTTTTAAAGTATGCTGCACAAGTTTTTATAAACAACATTGAAATAAGTACCTGAAATTGCCTTAGTTTGTGCAGTAACAACATCCATGGTAGATCCTGATTCTCGCTGCTCAAGAGTCTCTCCAATACAAGCAATTACCTTCGAACCTTGAGAAAGAGCATATGCAACCTTATCTCCAACAAACTGAAATGAAAATGTCCCAAATTATGAACATGTGAAATAATAATCAACAACATAGTTAGCATCATCATAAACGAATAATCGTTGCACCATGAATGAAACAAGGGTTACCTTATTTGATTCATTTAACAGAGCCCTCCTCTCAGAATGACCAAGAATGACCCAAGTAATGCCCATATTGACGAGCATCTTTGCACTGCACATTCAAAAGAACCAATTTAAATTTTTTGCATTGAAGAAATTTGAAGTACATGATAGATGCTCAGAAATTTGAAGCACATTGTGAAAATGGATAGCTGTAGAAAAAGTTATAATAACTCTAAAGAAGACTAAACTAGGAAATGGGATGCTAAAGTAAATTCATAAAATTAAAATCAGAAATATATGAAACCATTTCTCGATAGAAGGATCATGGTGGGACTAGTGGTGCATGAGGAAATACCTCATCTTTCAAATTGGGACATGATACTCAAATAATACGTGTTGATTACTTATCCTTGAGCCATAACACAAGGAAACCTCCTACAACTTTCCAAATGACAATTCTAAAGGAGCAACTGAATGCCTTTAATTAATTCAACACTTGCCAATGCACAGACTATTAAGAGCATGATGAACCATACCTAACCTCACCAGTGAAAGCACCTCCCTTTTTGACCCAACAATTTTGAGCAGTAATGTGAAAATCAGGCCTCAACAAATCTTTTACCAATGGTAGGAACACATACGGAGGGCTCACAACCACCTCTGTGAGAAGGGAGGGAAAAGAAAAAAAAAACCCCATCAAAACATCAATAATTTGAAGAACCAAAAGACAGCATCAAATACTTTCAATTAAAGAAGGTTTCATATTGAGGAAGTCCCATACAAGCATGAATATTTTTTTTCACGATAGCCAATTTGTTGGTCGTCTTGTGGATCTAATAGTACGGAAACATATACAAAGTCATTGTAGCATGCATATTACATATATACTCTATCCTTTATTTTCTTATGCCCTAGTCCCCTTCAACTATGTTCCGCCATTTTACTTTTATACTTTTATGTAGCCAGAAGAACAAAGAAGAACAATTTTTGTTATTTATTTTCAGTTAGTTGATTTTATGATTTTAATTCTTGTTCTCACAGATATGATGAGTTTAAATTTTTAGGCTGCTTTTCCTACTGATTTAGTTTTTTTAGCTTTCTTTTCTAGTTTTCATCCAAAATTTTCACCCAAGGCCTCAAATTGGCTAGGGTCGCCCTATTTCAAATAAACTTTTAACAAGTCTATTATGTCAAATTAGAATAGCTTGATTTTTGGGCTTATAAATTTATTGAGTTGAGCTCAGAAAATTAATGACCTTCAAATTGTGTTTAAATATGACTTGTTTACATAACAAGTCAATCTCCAACAAGTTTTTAACAAGTCGAACACGATCCAAGTGCCAGCAGCTTAGTTCGTTTTACAAATAATGATAAGATAATAAGTATGTATATGCAGAATATGAATCATTCCTGTATTTTTGTTGCTCAATACTTTCTAGTAACTATAGTATAATGTACCGAGGTGGTCCCAAAATAGGAATAATATGGACAAATCACAAAATACAATTGATTAGGCACACCACCATACAATGTTCTGGAGCCGTGTGATAATTTATGTTAATGCATTATCAAGCTTATTTATTTATTAGATGACTTGTAGATCATTGCTGTGCTTTTTCTTTGCCTGTATGAAAGAAAAATCTTCTTGTCTTCTTGCTTGATGTTCTAATGAGAGCATATTTTAGTTTTGTGTGTATGGTTGTGATGACATTCAAGCTGAATGTTTGCATTTAAATGATGCAAATCAAGGGCATGGATTTTCATAGTTCATACCCTGCTTGCATTTTTTTTTTCTTCTGTCAATGTCAATTGAAATGCTCCACTACTAGTAGAGAATGCAGTTTTGAAAGCTTGCCATATAAACTGGTGGAGCAAGGGCAGGCTATTCAGGGACTCATTTCGACCAAAATGGAATGTTGTGTTTACATTTAACACTTGTAAGTCGACAAAGGTTTCAAGCTACTTGAGTTCGGCTCATTTCATGCTAAAAACTTTCTACATTGACAGAGAACAAGGGTGAAATATGCACAAGAAATGAAGTATATGTTTCAATCTATCATCACTATCTATTGGTATAGACTTGCACTTTGGTGCTAATCAGAACAGATTCAGAGGACCAATATTTCCAGCAAGTAAATATAAAGTAAGAAATTGGTCAGAAATTCAATGCAATCAATCAAATTCATGAGTTTCTTACTGCAGAATGCAATCAATCAAAAACAAAGTTCACTAATATATTGCTATATTAGATCACTTTGTCATTTTTTTTAATTTATTTATCAAAATGTGTTTATATGTTGATATCATATGATGTTCATGATCTTTAACACTTCTAGCTTAGATTCTCCACATACATTATCATTACAGACCTGCCTCTAGCTACTTTCAAACTTCCCTCTAGTATAACCTGGGCCAGTGAATGAGGCAATAATTTGCAGATAATTTTAGTGAATCAATACAGAAACAAAGCAACAAAACACAACAATTTCAGACAAATCTAAGGGTTTCGATTTCCTCCAAACTAATATTCGATCAAATATGAAATTGCTATCTCATTTGTCTCTCTTGAAGTACGAATTAGTTACCTGGTGAATGAGAGAGGAGAGATCGAAATGGATGAGAAGGAGGCGATTGATGGCGTCGTGTTCGATTGATCTTCGTTCACAGGTTCACAGATGCCGATGGAGAGAAAGGAAAGAGAGAGAGAACGAATTGAACCGGGGTTAACAAAGCAAAAACAGTGTGAAGTAGAAAATCAATAGATTAATTGAAAGATACCCACAGTGGAGATGTCACCGATCAGAATCACGTATTTGAAACTCTCCTCCACCATTCGATGGTTTGATTGATTAATTGAAGGAACGATCGATTGAGAGAACACAGAGAGAGGATGCGAGATCGAGAGCAATCGAGAGAAAGAGAGTTGAGAGATCGAGAGAGAGAGAGAGAGAGAGAAATCACACATTGACACAGAAAATCAATTTTTGATATGGCAAAGTCTTCTTGTTGGCTTGAACCCTAATCAAACCAATCAAACCAATCATAAATTTCAATCAATTTATAGCACTGCTGCTTAATTCATATGTTTATTGAAATATATGATACAAATATGTTTAGAGATTTATTTATTTATATTTAAAAATACAGAAAGAGAATGCGATTGAAATTTAATTATTTTTATTTATTTATTTTTAGTAATTTTTTAAGAAAAATGTTTTGGACCTCGAATTTGGATGCCCCGAATCCCCTAAGCCCAAAACGACGTCGTTTTGGGCTTAGGCTTTTTTTTTTTTTTTTTTTTTCTTTCTTCTCTTCGATTTCAGTCTGAACCAGAGGGGGAGGAAAGAGAGAGAGAGAAAGAGAAGAGAGAGGAGAGAGGGGAGAGAGAGAGAGAGAAGTCGAGGAAGAGAGAGAGAGAATCGGGAAGGATCGGGGACCTCCCGCAGCTCGTCGCCTCGCCTCGCCCGCCGCCGTCGCCCGCCGCCCGATCGTCGCCCAGCTCCGCCGATCGCGTCGCCATGCCTCTGCCTCGCCTCACCTCTGCCTCGCCTCCCTCCTCCATTTTTTAGGCCCCCTCCAGGTCCCTCCCCCTCCTCCCCCCTCCCCCTCCTCCTCCCCCCTCCCCCTCCATCTTCTTCTTCCTGCTCTGCTTCTGCTGAAAAAAAAAAAAAAAAAATTACAACCACGAACGACGTCGTTTCGTGGTTTCGGGGGATTCGGGGCAGCCCGATTCGAGGTCCCAATCGCTTCTGATTTTTTAAAGTAGTTAAAGTTGACTTTTTTTTTTTTTATAAAATTTAAAAATTTTTTTTAATTTTTTTAAAAAAATCACTAAATTTAAAAAAAATATAAAATTTAATACATTTCATATATTATATTTTATTTTTTATATTTTTTATAAATATTTATTTTTTCGTTGTATTCAGATTAGGCACATCTAAAAAGTAAAAAAAAATAAATTATTAAAAGAAGGAAAGATATCAATCAAGGTAATTTAAAAAAAATAATTACAAATTAATGAGAAGTCATATAAATATTAATTATTAAAATTATAAACTTTTTCATAAATATGTAATTTTTTTTTCTCAAAATCCCATTGGGTGCAATTGTCCCTTAAAAGAGACACTAAATTATAAAATAACATATAAATTATTTTTTTCGTTGTCCTCAATTAAGAAAATGTAAGGTGAGAAGTTTGGTTGGAAATTGTTAGCTTTTTTAAAAAAAAAAAAAAATTGGATTGAATTTTTTTTTAATAAAAGTTTTCACGACATGCTAATGCATGCCGTGTAAAGTTATAAAATTTTACGACATGAAATGTATGTCGTCTTAAGTACAAATATTTTATGACATATTTTTGTATGCCGTGAAAATATACATTTTTTACGGCATGCTTTTGCATGCCATAAAAAAATTATGGATTGAATTTTTATTTTTTTTTGCAAAAGTTTTCACGACATGCTAATGCATGTCGTGTAAAGTTATAATATTTTATAACATGAAATGTATGTCGTCTTAAGTGCAAATATTTTACGACATATTTTTGTAAGTCGTAAAAACATACATTTTTTACGGCATACTTTTGTATGCTATAAATATATGAATCAACGACTTACATGGTATGCATGCTGTTATTGACAAAACATTAACGGCTTGCAAAAAAAAAAATGCCGTAGAATGTACTAACTACGACATGCATTTAATGCATGCCGTAAACATGATGCCGTGAATAGTTAGTTTTGTTGTAGTGAAAACAAATGAATGGATGCAGACATGCAAGCATAAGGTATGCTAATTGAAAATGTCCCTAATTTAACCATCAAAAGCAATTAAATACAAGGGAGAAAGACGTGGGGTTAGAAAACATACAAACATGCACACACACTTATTACAAAATTACGCCCTCACGAATGAGGGTCCGAATGAATAAGCTAACTAGCTATGTTAAGCTAAGCTAATTATTACAACACGATATGAATTAACTAACTATTCTAAGCTAATTAAATATTACAATACTTAACTAACTAATTACAAAACAATTAAGTTAATTAATTACAACATGAATTAACTAGTTAATCTACTTGAATAATTACATCACTTGCAAGAATTAGCTACAACTATCTAAGCAAAGCACTAAACGGCCTCGGGAAATAAGGGATGCATGCATGCTCGGTTTCGCCACCCGGAAAAGCCACTGCCTTGCTGTTGCAGCCTCTGTTTGCACACATTTGAACACTGAAAAGGCTACCCACTTCCAGAACACCTCTACTTCAACTTACCAACACACTGTGCAATTTTCATTGGTGGTCGACAGGGGGCATGTCAGCTACCAATGATGGCCGGTCGGCTACCACTGGTGGCCAGTCGGCCACTGATGACATGGACTCCTCTTTTTGCTGCAACAGAGAGCAGACATAGCAAAATAGTGTATTCTCACAGGTTTGTGTGTATTATTTACACTTATCATCACACAAGTTCAAATGTGAGAAACTCTTGGCTCTCAAACCACCAATCAAGCAATTTTCATGCATGATGGCCAAAGAACCAAGTTTGTACAAGTTTAATGAGTACACAAACATGACCAAAATGACCACCACCCTATCATGCATGATCAAGGGCAATGGAGACATAGAAAAATGACATATTTCATCACTATTGAGTATGAAATGTCCCATTTGCCTTGTGTTCAAATTAACATCCGATTCGAACACATGTAATGCAACACAAAGAATTCTTATCTTACACACTTTTACTTGTCCAATTTTTGTTTACTCATTTTAATTACCAAACCATTCATTAGTCAATTAGTCCATTGGTGAATGTCTTCTAAAGTGAAAGAAGTGTCAACCAAGGGGTAGTTCAAGGCATAAGGGAAGCTTCATGCCGTTGGTAATGAACCTTCAAAAGAGGATTAAACCATTAAGTATGAGCCTCAACTTCAAGCTTAAACAACCCTAAGGTTGAAACAACCCTCAAAGTAAATGAAAAAGTGAAGAAATGCGAGAGGTTGTAGAGATTGTATGTGCTGAAAATGAGTGCAAAACAACACTAAAACATACTATTAACTCAAAACAATGATAGTTAAAGCCTTAATACACTAAGCCAGTGAAAGAATTAACACTATAACTATGTAAAACAAGTCTCAACTGAACTAACCAGCCCAAAACAGAGCCAAAATAGGTTATTTCAGAGGCAAAAACATGCTGGACTTAAGCTAAGTTAAGCTAGAAAAATATGCTAACATATAAAGCTAACCAGGCATACAAACAAGACACAAGGAGGGGAGGCTAACCCCTTCAAATTTGGACTTCAAAAGTTGATTTTTACCACTGATAAACCTCTGAAATTCAATAGTTAAAAGGCCCAAAAAAGTTGATTTGAAAGTGATGAAAAAAAGCTCAAAAAGTTTAACAAGCTAAGAAGCAAAAGGGATGGACAACCCCCTAACTCAAAAAGACTCAAACCACCACTTTTAGGCCTCAAAAATAGAACTTTTTACATGTCAAAACCCGCCCCAAAATAGTAGAAAAAGATGGCAAAGCAAGTGTGCAAAATAAGCTAGCAAAGCAAATAATATACCTCTTGGAGCCAAAGCACAAAATAGGCAACAATCCAAGCCACAAACACTTTTTAGAGCTCAAAGAGGGTCTCAAGCAACCTCAGCCCAAAGATAAGCAACTTTGATTAAGGGTTGATAGGCAAACTAGAAGTGTATCTCTACTTGTATGCACAAAAGGGCAAGAGAGAGAGAAATTTAGAGAGAGAGAATTGTAGAGAGAGAGGATTGTAGAGAGAGAAGCTCCCAAAATTTCCAACCTTGAAAAAAATAGAGAAGGTCCTCTATATATAGAAAAATGAGAGCTCAGGTCGAAAATATCTCAAAATGGGACAGTTGGAGCAGTGTAGAACAGCTGGAGGGAAAATATCTGCAAAATATCTGATTTTTGCACCAATGGCCGGTCGGCCATCACTGGTGGCTGACCAGCCACCACTGATGGCTGACAAAACTCACTCTTGGCCGACACATGGCCATCAAACCCCATTTGTGGCTGACACATGGCCGTCATGCCTCACTAGTGGCTTGAAAGCAAAAATTGGTTTCTGGCCCCGAATTCAAACAGGCATATCTCCTTCATCTGGACTCATTTGCAGGTCATTCTTGAGTCTAAATTGAAGCCCCAGAAGTCTTCTTTCCAATGGTGGAAGTGTCACATCAAAATTCCAAATATGAAAAAAGATATGTCTCTTTTAGTGAAGACTGCTCAGTTTCAGTCCTAACCAGATTGATGCCTAACTTCAACTAGCCATATCTCCCTCATCCGGACTCGGCTTTAGGAGATTCTTGAGTCTAAAATGAAGCCCCGGAATTCCACCTTCCAAAGGTGGTGGCCTCATAGCTGAAATCCAAGTGTACAAAAGGATGGGCCTGATTTAGTGAAGCTGCCTAGTTCCCTCTTAACGGTTTATGCCCAACTTCTTCCCTAACTTGGTTTCTTTCCTCTTCTCCAATTTTCTTCAACTCCAAACCTCTAAATAAGGCATTTTGAAAGATTTTTCAAAGAGTTCCCCTCTCTTTCATTCATTTCTAGTTTGTCCTTGCTCGGTTTACCAAAAAGCGTAACATTAACGAAATGCGAGCCTCGGAACATTGTAGAAACTTTTTAAAAAAAAAATAAAAAAAAAATATATATTTTGAAATCATTTTGGTCAAAATAGTTTTGGTCCAAAAATGGGGTGTAAGGTTGGGATTTGAAGCTCCTCTTGCCGAACAAATCGAACCTTTGCACAACATAGCCTTCATCCTGCCTTCGTCCTCGAACGATCAACCTGTAATGTCCAAGTCTTATGGGCGGCCAAAAATGGGGTGTCTACACCTCTACAACCTTCAATTTTAGGTTATGACAAAATACATAACAGATTTTTCTACGATGGACATATATGAATTCAAACACACATATAATCACATAAGTAGCACCCAAAATCATATTAAGCACATAATCACAAGCACAATTAAGGATAAACAGTATAACACAGAACGGGGTTATCACATTCTTCCTCACTTTAGGCAATTTGATCATCTAAACTCGTATTGCCTTCCAGTGGAAACAAATGTGGGTAGTGTTGTCGTATCTCCTCTTATTTCTCCCACGTGGCATCCCTTCCATAATGTTTTTCCATTCCATTTTCACCATTGGAATGGATTTGTTTCTCAGTTTCTTTACTTGTCAATCAATGATTCATTTGGCCATTCTTTGTATTTCATATTTTCATCAAGAGCTATCTGGTGGTGGTCTATTACATGAAACGGATCCCGGAGGTAGCCTCTCAACATTGACATGTGGAACATGTTATACATTTGTTCTATACTGTGGACTCGCCTTTTTTCGTGCCCCTCCTTTTGGAAAGGGTTTGAAAAGAAGGCCTCATAGTTCGAACTCCCGTGGTTCTGAATCTAGTCTCACAAGTGCAATATGAAACTAATAATCACCAAAGAGTCCAAATCCGGCAAACCTTTTTGGAAAATCGATTTTAAATTAAATAATGCCAAAATTGGACTGCTTTGCCAGATATAGAGTCGCCACTTAAATATTTTGTTTTTGAAAAAATTTAGGAAACCCTGACTCGTGCGAAGCCACGTGTCCGTCATCACCGAAGTTGTCTCGTCTCGGCTCGGGAACTTAGGTACGAGAGGGCAAGGTCTTCAAATGAGCACCCCCGCTCGCCCGATCAAAGATCGGCCTCTACTAATCATGATATGATTTTTTATAAACATTATGTATTCTTATTCCGGTTATTAAACTAGCTTTACTACGTGACGCACACAAGCAAGTATAGATTAGTTTGAAAGACTTGGAACAAATTCAACTCATGTTTGTTTTCGAAAATGGTTTGAAGTTGTCACCCTCAAGTGGGCTTAAAGATGCGGATTTGCCACCAATCATAATGGGCTTAAAACATGATTTTGCCACAACAAAGTGGGCTTAAAAACACACATTCGTTGAATCGTTCCAATTCAAACAACAAGCCTTCATCCACAGGCATTCATGCAGTTTAGCATTTAAGCACATAGTCTCATGGCAAGCATGCGAAACATGGCAATTTGATAATTACACTCATGCAAGTATGCTAAAGCGTAAAAGCTTACCGAGTACTCCAAGCCAAAACAAAAAACTAGTTAGAAAGATGCATGATCCTAACTTTACAAGATGCCTAATGCAACACACGCAATAATGCAATTAATAGGCTCAGCTACTAATTATGGCATATGAATCGATTTGAACAATATGCTATTAAAATACGTATTCAAAGAAGTATTGAAATTGCAACACAGTTTGAATGATGTGCCGAGCCTTGGTGCATACAATACAAGATGAATGGATGCAAGCATGCGGTATGCTAATCGAAACATGTCCCTAATCTATCCATCGAAAGTGATTAAATAAAAGGGTGAAAGATGTGGGGTTGGAAGACATATACACACGCACGCACACTTATTACAACATTATGCCCTCACGAATGAGGGTCTGAATGAATAAACGCTAACTAACTAGCTAATCAAGCTAAGCTAAGCTAATTATTACAACACTATTCATTATACTAATGAAACAATTAAGACAATCAAATGCATTCGATGTGAGCGCCAAGGAAGATGGATGGAGGTTGCATGCGCATTGCTTGAAAGCTGCTATGTCTGTCCCAGATTGCCTCTGTTTCACCTTCAGCCACTGCCTCTATTTCTGCAAAACTGCACTGCTAGCCACACACCAATGGCCAGTTGGGCCCACAGAGGGCCAGCCATGCATTGATTTGGTGTAAACTCTGTTTCTATGCTCTGAGGTGAAATCAGTGCAGATAGAGCATTTTCAAGCTCTGTTTGTCCTTCCACCCTTCTCTATCACAGGAGGGCCTCGAGAGAAGAATGGAATCATTCCTAAAGACATCAATGAGCAATTGATTGTTTGATGGTTTAGGACATGATTTTGGACAAAATCAATAAATGTAATGCAAATGGACCACCCCTCCCTTTTTGTCATGAAATGAACTCAAAGAAAGGAAGTTGAGACACCTCAAAGACATCAAAAACACCATGAATTGATGCATGATGGCACTTGACATAAGAAGCTTGGCATAACGTCCGGCCAAGTTCAAGCTTTTCAAGCCATTTTCTTTAAGTGTGTTGAACCAAATTTTAAACCAATTTTATTAGGCCTTGTTATTCATTAGTCTATTTGTCCAAATGTGATGTTAAGAGTCCTCTAAACAAGAAATAACGTCAAACGAGAGGTCTCTCTAAAACATGAGAGAAAGGCTACACCGTTGACAATGAATCCCCTAAGAGATTAAGCCATTAAGTATAGGCCATTCTTACATGTTTCGAGCAACCTCGATCGGTTGAAATCATTCTCAAATACAAATGATAGATAGTTGATTGATTAGTTAGAGTGAGACTCTTAACATAGAAATAAAGCAGAGTAAAGCTTAGAACAATACAATATAAGCCACAAATGTAATTTATGAGACAACACATGAACTAACCAAAGCATGGAACAATTTTAAAGGCGATGGAAACCCTAAAATAGCCCCTAAAAGGCTAAAAATAGTGCTGAAATTACACTGCAAAAACCAAAAAAGAATAAGCGAAAAAAAGAAAGAATTAAAGCTAGTAAGTAAGCCTAAGGAGGGGGTGGCCAACCCCTTCACTTTTGGACCTCAAAACCACATACTTTATCCTTTCAAAACTCTAAAAAATCAGTATGAATACCAAGGAAAGAGAGTAAAAAGGAGAAGAGTTTAGGTTATGAAATAAAGGTGTAGAAAGAGAAAGCTCTTTCTACCCTTTTGGTAACCCTTTAAACTCAACTCCAACACCTCAAACAAACTCAAAAACAATCAAAACAGCAAGGATGATGGAGTAAAGAACAAAAAAATGAGAGCAAGGAAAGAGAAAGCAAGCTTATACCTTTCAAGAAGCTAACTTGCTTTAAGAGTTTCAAACTCAAATTCAATACACTCTCAAGCTTGAATTACACTTCCTCAAGATCAACCAAGGCTGTGTATGGTGTGTAGTAGTGGTGTAAGGAAACTAGGTTAGCTCAAAGGATGCCTTGCAATGGAAGAAGGAGGAGTAAAGGCTCTCAATGGTGTATATCTCTCTTCTAGATATTTTTTTCAACACTCAAAACAATACCAGAGCCTCGGTTTTATAGAATTCAAGTTGAAAAGGTGACAAATATCTTCAAAAATGGATAGTTGGCGGCCTTCCGCCCAGAACAGTGTTTATCGCCATCGAAGGCCGGCCAGACATTCATAGCCACGGCCGGCCATCACCAATGCACGGTCGGGCCTTGATGGCCTCCCCTGTTTTTTTTGGTTCAACCTCAGCTCATGAAGGGAAAAGGTCCAAAAATAAGGCTCACAGGTTTCCATAAGGTAAATGTTGAAGATATGAAGTTATTTCGGAAGCCTAATTGATTCCGAATCGCTGCGAATTCATAATTCAACTTTCATCATCGAGTACACTGAACCGAGCGTCCGAGTCTCGCGGGCAGTCAAAAGTGGAGTGTCTACAGTTGCCTCTCTTTGACAGAACTCGGAAGTCATGAAATGACGAGAGTGAATGTCAAAGCCCGAAGACAACCCATTTTGACAAGGCCGCAAGACTTGGACAAGAAAGCAAGACATAAAAAAAATGGCTGCGCCCGCAGGCTGCCTATGTATCCCTTTGCAAGGAATCAAACCAGCGTAGTTCTGGGGCAAAATGCAAATGATATGCACGATGCAAAAACATAACTTATGATCATGCAATGAAGCTATGATAAAATATTTAAATGCAAATCCTATGCAATGAGAATGCCATTGTAGACACCCTATTTTTGACTGTCCTCAAGACTTGGATGTTCTTGCAGGGTACATCCAGCAACAAATTTGATTGCTCGTCGAGTGCTCGACTTTCGCGATGAAATGCCCCAGGTTTGATCCTTCCAGACCCTATTTCCATTCTGTTTCATATTTGGACCATGTGTTGGTTTTTGCATGGTGATATCCTTGATGGCCTATCGGCCATCATTGATGGCTGTCGGCCATGGGCTTTGCCCTGCTGGCCATCAATGAGGCACTGCTGTCCACCACTGATGGCCGGCCGACCACCAATGCTTTAGTAGATATTTTTGTAGATATTTTGATAGCTGTTTACACAGATGAGCTCATCTGCATGCACGTGGAGAGCTGAATTTGTTTGAAGGCTCCTTGTATCTCCTATATAGAGAGCTCATCTATATGCATGCAATGGGTTATAAAGTTTGAGCTAAGCTATCTCTCTCTCTCTCTCTCTAGAATCCTCTCTCTCTCTACATTTTAGGCTTGAAAGTGTAGTTTCTCTACATATTTGCCCTAGCACCCTTAGCCAAACACCTCTACCTTAGAGTTGAAGTTCTTGGAGGCCTTGTTTGAGCTCGTTGGAGTGTTTTTGGCTCAGAAGTTTGGCTGTTTGCTTGCTGTTTTAGTGCTATGCTTTAAGGGTAAGAATTTCACTCCTTTAAGCTTTGTTCTAGTTCATTGCTTTTCCATCTTTGTGTGCTACTTTAAAGCTGGTTTTATCCTCTAAAAAGTTCTATTTTTAAGGTCTTAAAATGTTGGTTTGAGCCTTGTGTGGTTAGGGGGTGGTTCACTCCCTTTGCTCTTTGGCTTGTAAAGCCTTTTGAGCCTTCTTTCAAAGCTTTTGAAACCTCTTTTGCTTGGCCTTTCTACCACTGAAACTCAGAGGAATTTCAGTGGTAGAAAGTTGGTTTTGAGGTCCAAAATAGGAGGGGGTGGTCCCCTCTCTTCATACCTTGTTTGCATGTGTTGATGGCTTAGTAGTTGAGCATGTTTTTCTACCATCTCATGGCTTGATCTCAGCATGTTTTTAGCCTTATTTTAACATGTTATGACTCTGTTTTTGGCTGGTTGGAGCATCTCTTGTTTGCATCTTGCACTTGTAGTGTAATCTTGCTCACTAGCCTTGTATACTTGATGAGTTAGCCTATTATTCTCGTATGTCTTGGCTCCATTCCAGCAGGTTTTTGGCCTTGCTTTGACATGCTTTAACTCTGTTTTGAGTGGTCTTGATCATATGAGGCTTGCTTTATATAGCTATAGTGTAAATGGCCATGACTAGCTTTGAGTTTCAAGGTCTTTAACATGCTATACTTGAGTTGTTTGCATGTTTTGGCATCATTTCACACATGATTTTAGTGCATGTAGCCTTGTCACACTCTCACATATCCCACTTCTTCATTGCTTTTGAAGGTTATGCGCTATGCCTTGTTTATGAGCCAACATGCGAGCATATTTTTCTTGCCTTTTGTGCCTTAGTTTCAGCATGATTAGGCCACTGTTTTGGCATGGTATAGCTTTGTTTTGGGCTGGTTTGATCATTTGAGCATTGCATTGCATTGCATACTTTTAGTGTTGTGTCCTTTACTAGTTTCATCGTTTTGGCTTTTAACATGTTGTGTATGCGTTACTTGCATGTTGTGATGTTATTTCTCATGCCATTTCAGCATTAAAAACATCTGCAACCTTCCCCATTTCTTCATTTTTCAATTTGTTTTGAGGGTTGTTTGGCCCCAAGTTTGTGTTTAAACATGAGGAAGGATTTGTGCTTAAATGGCTTTAACCCTCTTTGAGGGTTCCTCCTAGTCAAAGGCATAATTCCTCCCATGCCTTAAACCACTCTTTTGGTTGACTCCTCTCATTAGAGGACTTCCACATTGGACAAATCAATTAATGAATGGCTTGGTAAGCTAAAATGTGTAAACAAGAATTGAATCAAGTAAAACATGCCAAGATAAGCATGTTATGTGTTTGCATTGCATTGTGTTCAATCGGACGTTATATTGAACACAAGGAAGATTGGTTCATTTCATACTTGAAGTGATGAAAATGAGCCAATCCCCTTTGTTTCCATTGCCTTTGATTATCTATGATAAAGTAGTGGTCCTAGAGTCTTGTTTGTCTTGCATTTATTGAATGTGTACAAGTTGGATCTCTGGCCATCATGCATTCAAAATGCTTGATTGATGGTTTTGGATCCAATGGTGCAACTCCTTTGATGTTTTAAGATGATAAGGAGGGGCATGGTACAAACATACCCTTGGGAGACCCTTCATTTTCCTCTATTTTGTGCTCTGTTGTAGTTTGGTGTTGCAGCACACCAGTGGCCGGCAGTGCCACACCAGTGGCCGGCACTGCTTTATCATTGGCCGGCAGTGCACATCCTTGGCCGGCAGCAGTTCCTCATGGCCGGCAGTCCACTGGTGCATTCCCTAGCAATGATTTAGTAAGGTCCAGTAGAGAGTACTTGGAGACACCCTGCAAACAGAGCCTCTCAGAAGCAAACCAGAAAGTGTTTCGAGGCGGCAACCGAGGCATGCATGTTCAACTTCTTCAAACAGAGCTGAGGTAGTGTAGTTTGTAGTTTAATGCTTTACTTGTTAGTTAGCATTTGAATTTGTAATTTAATTAATTTGTTAATTAGTTAAATTTTTGTAATAATTAGTAATTAGTTTACTAGTTATTCGTTTGGTTTGTAATAATTAGTCTAATTAGTTTAATTAGATTAGTTAGCTTAGCTTAGCTTAGATTAGCTTAGCTTATTCATTCGGACCGTCCTTCGAGAGCGCGCAATGTTGTAATAAGTGTGTGCATGTCTTCCAACCCCACTTCTTTCTCCTTTTTACTTAACTGCTTTCGATGGTTAGTTTTAGGGCACGTTTTGATTAGCATACCTTATGCTTGCATGTTTTGCATCATTCATTTGTCTTGCATGCATCGGGCTCGTCGCATCATTCAAACTGCATTGTATTTCAATACTTATTTGAATACGTATATCAAATTGTTGCATTCATATGCCATCTTAGATAGCCGAGCCTATTTAGTTGCATTAGGCATCTTAACATAGTTAGGATCATGCATGATTTCTAACTAGTTTTCTATTTTGGCTTGGAGTATACTGTAAGTGTTTACGCTTTAGCATCCTTGTATGAGTGTAAGTGTTTCCATGATAGTATCCTTGCCATGAGGCTATTTGCTTAAGTGATTAACTGCATGAATGCCTGTGGGTGGAGGCTTGATTGCTTGAATTGGAACAACTCAATGATTATGAGTTTTAAGCCCACTTTGTGAAGTGGCGAAATCATGTTTTAAAGCCCACTTGAGGGTGGCAGATCCGCGCTTTAGCCTACTTACGAGTAGCACTTTCAAACCATTTTCAAAAACTAACATGAGTTGTTTCATTCCAATTCTCGTGATTGAGTCTATACTTGTATGCGTGCACATCATGTAGTAAAATTAGCTAATAACCGGAATAAGAACACATGTGTTTATAAAACAACATATCATACTTAGTAGAGGCCGATCTTTGATCGGGCGAGCGGGGGTGCTCATTTTAGGACCTTCCCTTCTCGTACCCAAGTTCCCGAGCCGAAACAACTTTGGTGATGATGGACACGTGGCCTTTGGCACGAGTCAGGGTTTCCTAGATTTCCCAAAAACAAAATATTTAGGTGGCAACTCTGTAATCTGGCAAAGCAGTCCATGTTTGGCGCTTTTTGATTCAAAATCGATTTTCCAAAACTGATTGCCAGATTTGGACTATTTGGTGTTTATCAGTCTCACATTGCACTTTGTGAGATTAGATTTAGAACCGTGACGGGAGTCCGAACTGTAGTAAGACCAATTCACGCCTCTCTGAAAGGAGGGCGAGCGAAGAAAGTCGAGTCTACAGCCACATCTCAGACATAAAAAGAAGTAAGTGAATAAACACGCCACGTATGGGAATCACAAGCCGAACCACAGTTCATGCAGAAAGGATGTAAGAAAATTATACAATCTTAACTACGCATCACGCAAGAAAGACAAAGAATAACACAAATCACAGATGCACCCGAGGCGTCAAACAAGATTCCAACGCGTTACACGCAGAAGGAAAGAAGGGACAGTGTGAACACCGGGACACACCCAAATGTTCCTAAACTGAAGCATCTTAACACGTCGCACGTGAGAGGAGAAAAGGCAGTGAGAACACCGAAATGCATCCACGTGCCTCTAACCGAAAGCGTCCTAACGCGTCGCACCCAAGAGGAGAAAAGCCAACGAGAACACCGGGACGCGCCCAAATGTCTCGAACCGAAAGCGTCCTAACGTGTCGCACGCGAGAGGAGAAAAGGCAACGAGAACACCGGGATGTGCCCAAATGTCTCTAACCGAAAGTGTCCTAACGCGTCACACGCGAGAGGAGAAAAGGCAATGAAAACACCAGGACGCGCCCAAATGTCTCTAACCAAAAGCGTCTTAACGAGTCACACGCGAGAGGAGAAAAGGCAACGAAAACACCGGGACGTGCCCAAATGTCTCTAACCGAAGGTGTTCTAACGCGTAGCACGCGAGAGGAGAAAAAGAAACGAGAACACCAGGACACGCCCAAATGCCTCTAACCGAAAGCGCATCCTAACGCGTCGCATGCGAGAGGAGAAAAAGCAATGAAAACACCAGGACGCGCCCAAATGTCTCTAACCAAAGGGAGTGATGTAAACACCAGGGCACACCTAAATGCTTTTAACCAAAACAAGGTGTTCGAGGGACAAGAATGATCTCACCTGGAATTCCTCTGAATGAACCACACATATACAATATCGTCTGGTTGCATTAGCTTTGAATGAACCGTACATACAATATCATGCCTGCATAAGAAAGAAACTTAACAGGTACAATATAATAAGGATGCACGTTCTATGTAAGACAAATAACAGAGACCAAAATGTTAGAGACATGTTTTATGCAAAACATGCGAGAAACAAAACAGAAGCATATTCTATGCAACGAGAACCGAAGCATGTTCTATGCAACATTGGAATGCATATTCAAGGCAATAGTACAAAATGCTTGTTCTATGCAAACGTAGTGACAATATGTTCTATGCATGATAGTTGGAAGCATGTCCCATGCTCAAATGGAGAAGTGCATATTCTATGCAAATGTGAAGAAGTGCATATTCTATGCATATGTAACAAATAGGAATCGCATATTCTACGCATAATTCGAGAGCAAATGCATATATTCCAGAGCAAATGCATGATTCAAGAGTGAAAGCAATAAGCATGTTCTATGCATGAGACAGGAGCACTTTTTATGCAAAATTTAAGGGGAGGAAGGGAATCACATACATACTCTGATGCCTCCGACTTACCATTCAGAAGACCTTACAACATGTTCAACTCAAAAGGATACATCTTGTTCATACCGACAAGGGGTAAAACCTGCTATTTTAATTGCCACTCTGACAATCTTGGGGTTGAGATGTACTTACACTTTAGAGAAATGGTGAGGCTCGAGTAGGTACATCTGGAATACTGGCTCGGCATTTGTTGAGGTTGAAACGAATTAAGATGCTTCAAATTTTCTCCATTTTCTTTTGCCATTCTGACTCTCTTTTCCTTTCTCTTTCACTTTTCTTTTCTTCTTTTTTTTTTTTCATTTTCTTTGTTCTTTTCTTTTCTTCTCACAAAACTTAAAATAAATCAAAAATTAAAATTCCAAATTAAAACCAATAATTATAATTCAGAATTAAAATAATAGCAACCAACAATACATACAAACAAAATAAATTGCCAAACCTAGAGAAAAGCAGCAGAAGCAAAATTGAAATCACCAAAGGCCGGCCAGGCCTCGATGATGCACGGCCGGTCTTCGGAAAAGCCGACCGGCCTTTGGCAGCAGCAAAGGGTAGTTCGGTAAAAGTCGAACTCGTGGCTACTTATAACACAAAACAAACCTCATTTGGACCATATCCTAGGTCGAAAAACATCCCACTCCCTCTCTAAAGCCCCTTTCTCTCTAGATTTTCACTCCTCCAGAATTACCCAACAATTCTTGCAAAAATTTTCTTAAAAACCCTCTTGATCCCCCAACCTTTGAACCGATTAAAAATCGTTTTGGTTGAAGTTTTAGTTTCCTCTTGGTTTTTTCCCTTACTTTCTTACTTTTTCCCAAACTTTCTCATTTCCTTTTAATTTTCCACAATTTCTCCATTTTCTCCCTCTCTTAGGGTTTAAAATTTAGGATTTCACCCATTTTCACTCACCCCCTTCACTTTTCTTCAAATTTCCATGTCTAGTGACGAAGTCCCCATTCCAGAACCTGTCATAGATGTTGGTGCTGCCCTCAGTGCAGACATGGAGGCAGAGGAAGTTGCTGCATTACTTTCTCTTGCTGAGAGGCCTTTTGACGCGGCCACATACCGACCACGCATACACGTGCCATCTCCTGGCGGTATCTTGAGATTCGAGGGTTTCATTCCCAGGCTAGACGAGGATACCTTACTGCGAGAGCCCATGGAGCATCTCTCTGCCAACGATTCTACGGTATACAACTTCTCTCAAATTTTGCTTTGTATTTTACTTTACGCACATATTGAAATGTTGAACTTGATGAACAAATGACTTATCCATGCTGCACATACACTGATAAAACTTTCATTTGATAGGTGATCGCTAGGAGGGTAGGCAGCTATGGCTCTATCTCCGGCCCCCGGCGCTGGTGCAAACGGCTTCCTACGGAGGTCCATACTTTGGTGGATGCTACCGGCTTCGGCCCCTTTTGTTTCGGACTCATAGAGATGAGAGTTGAGTCTTTGCTTTACGGGGCCTTGGTAGAGAGATGGTGGGACACCACCAGCTTACTTCTCTTCTACCAGGAAAATAAAACTGACCCCGTATGATTTCTCGATGTTGACCGGTCTACAAGTCAGGGTCGGCGGCCTAGTCCCCTTTGATCTAGACATGACCTAGTGGAGAGATGCACAGGTCTAGCTTCTTGGGGCGATCCCAGACACTGCTAACCATAGGATAGTGTGCTATAGCTGGTTTTATGACCATTTCTCTAGTACACAGCCGGTTACTGCGGATAAGGTTGCTTAGTACACTCGTGGCTTTCTGACATATCTTTTCAGTACTACCCTGTTCGCAAACAGGGAGAATACCGTAGGACTATACATCCTTGGGGCGCTGGTACATCTTCCTCGGATAGCGGATTACGATTGGGGCGGCTCAGGTTTAGCTACCCTATACTGCTATATGAGCTCCGTTTCCCGCCGCAAGGCAGATTCACTTGGCGGCTACTGGAGGGTTTGGGAGGTACATCTTACACTCACGTTCTTGATTATATTCCGTTCGTTGTTGTATTTCTCGTTCATTTGATCCATTTTCTCATGGCATCTATTTGTCTTTGATTTGCAGCTTTGGGTCCACACTTACTTTACTTCATTGGCTCCAGTTCCAGTGAGGCCAATCGAGTTGTCCGTACCACGCTTTCGGTACTACAACTCATAATTCGAGTGGCGTCGTCTTGTGGATCACAACTTTCCATATTTCCACCGTTTCTTTGACACTATCACAGCAGATCAAGTATTGCACTATTTTCCGCATTATATGATCATTCTTATGCAGTTGTATTGTTGTACTGTACCATATTGCCATTCTCACATTGCACTGACTTCGACACTGCACTAAGTCTGACACTGCCCTGCCATGCTGACACTACACTGATTCTGACACTGTACTGCCATTCTGACACTACACTGATTTTCTTACCACACTGCATTGAGTCTGACACTACATTGTCATTCTGACACTACACTGATTCTGACACTATACTGCCATTCAGACACTACATTGATTTTCTCACCACACTGTACTGAGTCTGACACTGCATTGCCATTCTGACACTATACTGATTCTGACACTGTACTACCATTCTGATACTACACTGATTTTCTCACCACACTGCACTGCCATTCTGACACTACATTGATTTTCTCAGGTTGACTGGCACCCTTGGGCAGGCATTCCCCACGAGTCGAGGATGACCTATACAGCTGCCTGGCATGCTTCCATACTGAGGATCCTATTCGAGGGCCCTTTTGGCTGAACATACTACCTGGGGGAGAGATTTATCTGCCAGACTCGGGGCGTGGCTGACCCTAATGTTCTACATCCCCCTCCTACCAGTGTGAGGGTTGTAGATGATTTACGGGACGGTCCCAACTTGGACCTTCTGATAATAGGTGAGGACGACGATCGTCACCATGAGCCTGGCGACTTCATGACTTTCCTGCGCACTCGGGTGATGGCTCCTTTTGCCCCAGGCGTAGCTCGTGTTATACTAGCGGTTGTTGTTGCTCCTACTACTGGAGTTGGTGATGCACCCATTGGAGGTGGGCCTGCCGCTGCTCCCATTCCCGGACTGCCTGTGCTTTCTCCTGAGATTATGTACATGCGCCCAGATGGAGTGATTGAGCAGATCCCGCTCGAGCCCATCGAGGAGAGAGACCGCAGGCTTGTGTTTGCCCCTAGCATTGAGTCGGTATATTTTCATTTTATGCTAGTCCATGCTACACTTTAGCTCCTTAGCCATTAATGTGCACTGTTCAATTGCTTCTATCTGCTTTTTTCAATTTCTCTCTTTGTTTTGTAGATTCCTCGAGCATATAGTGACGTGACGAGCTCCTTCTGACGATTGACCGATTACTTATTATGGTATGGAAGAGGCAGATTGCCTTAGTTACCTACGGGGATCGAGGTACATTTTGTGTACTGCTTACTGTCATTGCCATGTTGTACACTTTAGGCCATCTTATTTGATATCTAATTTCTTTTCAGCTTGAGCCAACGCCAGTAGTGCCTGCAGGACCTTCCGCAGCCGGTCGGCGGAGATGGGGCCCAATGAGAGGCCAAGTGCTGCAGCGCTCGCTTTCTGAGGAGTCTTTTGATAGGTCTACGACCCCAAAGGGTGAGGAAGAAGAGACGGACCCACAGTCGAGCCGTCCTAGTGATGACAACAATGCACCTCCTCCACATCCGCGTATAAAGAGAGCGAGAATGGGCTACTGATGGTGATGCTGATTTTTCTTTACTTTGCTTTTGTTTTCATTTTGTTAGGTAGTTTATAAAAATTAGCTTCAAATTGCCCTTTATTTTTCAAAAACTTTCCTTTATTTTGGTTGTATAAAATAATGATCAGAGTTGGACCCAACAGTTATGAAAAGCAAGTTTTGTTTGAATGGCTTCTTTTGTACATCATGATCTTTGCATTACCTTTGCTCTTGTTATCTTTGGAATAGTAAATGCCTTGCTCTCGGATTGATCCATGAACCGGATAATAACTTACAATCAATCAAAACATAAAATACAACTCGATAATGGAAAATAAAATGAAAACAACCCGGAAAGCTTACAAACACTTAATATAAGCAAAACAAGACCCATAAGTACAATTACAATCCATCCATACAAAGGCCAGGCTTCACTGCAACAGACTTACACTGGGCCAGCATTAAGACCCGGTCGGGCCTCACTGATGCACGGCCGGCCATTGGTGTGGTGTCTATTAGTGCTATCCAGGTGTCATGCTCAGCTACTTCCCAATCTCTATAAATAAGACTCCCATGCTGCTTTCCTGGCAAACACATAAGTTCTTGATAGTTTGCTCTCAAAATGGAAATATTATCTGTCAACAGACTTCGAGAATGGATAGTGGCCCTAGATGGCTCGAAAAAAGTGAATTTCTGTGGTTTCGGGATAAATGCACTATTCCCGCTAAGTCGAACCCCACTGTGTTTTCCGTTCCTACATGCTGCGGCTAGGTGTTGAAACCCGGTTACACATGTTTTCAGCTTTCGAGGGCAAGAGATATGCCCTACAATTGAAGAATTCCAAGTTTTGATGGGATCCCAGCGTGACGAGGAAATCCTGCCCAGTCCCGTTTTGGTCACATCCAAGTTTTGGGAAGGATGAGTGGGCTCACTTTACACGATGCCCGATCATTGGTCCACAACGGAGTACTGGATATCCCTAGTTAGATTCATCAATTTTCTGGTGCTGGTGACCTCGGTGATCGTCTCTGGTAGAGCTTTCGGTTGCATGCCCTTTGTTTGTGTATGTTGGCTCATTTTCTTCTTGCCTCGGGTTTCGGAAGGTCCAACATTCACTTGATCGAAGTGGCCCAAGGCTTGAAAGAGGGCAAAAGTTGCATTGGCTTGACACTGGCCGAGACTTTGATAGGCTTGGATGCCTTCCATCGACGGGAGACAACCAAATTCACAGGAAGTCCACTACTTTTGTAGGTACTGTTTCTCACCCTATCTCACATGTGTTTCTCACATCACTCTGCACTTGCGCTATGTTTTTCTCTCAAAACCCTTTCTCACTTTTCCTCTCCACATACACCTCTCGATTCTTTAATCTCTCTTATTTTTCATCTTTCTCCAGATATGGCTCATGGACAGGTTGAAGGTAGTGGACTCTTGCCTTGCATGTTCAATACAAGGCTATTTCTTTGCCAACAGCTAGTTGATTTCCCGAACGAGGGGTGGTGGTGCCATTGAATGTGCAACAAGTCTGCTGTCGACATTGTTTAGCGTTGCCCATGGTTTGATCTGCCCAAGATGAGCTACAACATGTCTCGGCAACCTGGCATTCAACTGGTTGGCTTGACACACTGTGTCTTCTATTTTCCATTCTGGTTCAAGCGTCAGTTCGGACATGACCAGACCTGCCCAGAAGAGGGGATAGAGTACCCGGCTTCATTTCCAATCCGAGGCTCACAATTAGTTCGATACCCCAATGAATAGAGGACAAGAAAACTTTTGGCTCCTGCTCCCAATTTCAATTGCGCCCTTTCTAGTGAATGCATAGCTTAGCTTGAAGATGAGGCACAAATCGGGCCTACTTTAGCACCCGAAGCTTCCACAAGCTCAGGGAGGGGACACAGGAACACCCGATTTATCTATGCCCCAAGTTTATTGCTTTGATCTGTACTTTCAAGTTTTTCTTTTGAATGTAATAAAAAGCAACTTTGATTTGCATCAAGAGTTAGAGAACTTTGTATTGAAATCAACAAAATTGAAGTTGTGGGCACTAAAAATTTTCCTTTTGGTCCAAAAATGGTCTAAGTTGTAAAAAGATTAATTTGAATAAAATCAACTTTTATTAAAATTTTTCAAAACCATTTTCGATGAGGATCACAACTTGACACATAGGGAATCTATCTTCGAAATGTACAACCTCGAATCTAGCAAATGGAAAGTTGCCCCTTGTTTGAATAGCGCTGCATTGTACTGTAACCAGCTCTCATAATGAAGATCACAACCGAACTCTTGGATACAAAAAAGACAAAGACGACCTAAACAACCTCATGGACAGGACAGTTGAGTTTGAAGTGTTTACGGCTGAACCTCAGAATGAAGTTGCCTACATATCCCGAAGATAGGAATCAAGCCTTACGTAGTTCGGTTCGGGTTCACTCGTATATTAACACTCTCCTTTTACGCTTTAACTTTTGCCAAGGCCGCCCTTTCTGGGTTTTCAACCTTAGTTTTTCATTTTTCTAATTTTTTGTGCTCTGACTTTTGCCTAGGTCGCCTTTCCGAGTTTTCGGCCTAGCGAGCCACTCAAGGATAGTATTTCTTCAACTTGTCCATGTTGATTGGTTAGAAAAATTCAAGGCCATCTAGGTCCATAAGAATAACAGCTCCACCCGACCAGATTGATTTGATGATGTAAGGACTAGTCCAATTAGGTTTGAACTTGCCCCTAGGGTCATGGATGGGAGCTCGGTTGTCTTTCAACACCAAATCCCCTTCCTTCAAATTCCTAGACTTAACTTTCTTGTTGAAAGCCTTGGCGATTCTGCGTTGATAACCTTGGACATGGTATAGTGCTTTCAGCCTCCTCTCGTCGAACAACATCAGTTCTTCGAACCTGCTCTGCTGCTAATCCGCTTCTGCTATTTGGCACTCAGCCATAACCTACAGCGACGGAACCTCTATTTCGATCGACAGAACAGCTTCTATCCTATAAACCAGAGAATACAAAGTTGCCCTAGTAGATGTCCTAATTGAAGTCCTGTAGCCACAGAGAGCAAATGGCAATTTATCTGGCTAGTCCCTATAGGTTTCCACCATCTTCTGTAGAATGTGCTTGATGTTCTTGTTGGCACCTCAACAGCTCCATTGGTTTGCGGCCGATATGTAGATGACTTATGGCCACGTTGTACTTTCCAACAAGTCAATCACTTCTTTCTTGAAATGGGAGTCATTGTCTAAAATGATCTCATTCGGGATCCCATAACAACAAATGATATTATTCCTGATGAACTTGGCTACATGTGGCGTTTTTAGCACTACATAGGATTGGGCTTCCACCTACTTTGTAAAGTAGTCAATTGCCACCAGGATGTACTCATGCCCATTTGAGCCTTTCAGCTTAACTGCCCTAATGACGTCAATTCCCCAGACTGAAAATGGCCATGGTGAAGTCATGTTGTATAGCTTTGACGGCGGAATGTTTATGCGATTTGCATGGATTTGGCATTTGTGGCATCGTCGAACAAAACCAATACAATCCTCCTCCATGGTTGACCAGTAATAGCCCTTCTTGAGAATTTTCTGGGCTAGCATTACCCCCCTCATATGTGCTCCACACTCTCCCCCATGGATGGCCTCCATTAGACGCTTCGATACTTCTACATCAACACACAGTTTGTGCATTCCCAGATGACCACATTTGTACAACTTACCCCTGTAGATGATAAACTAAGCAGCCATTCGCCATATTGCCCTCTTATCTTTGGCATCTGCCCCTAGTGGATAAGCTTCCTTTTCCAAGAAGTTCCAGACATCATAATACCAGGGGTTTTGATCTTGTACTTTATCTATTATGGCGATCAACACATAGGCCGGCACATATCTCTGTTCAATAATGATCGGACGCATTCGAACTCCAAAAGGGATGTCTATCATAGAAGATAGAGTTGATAAGGCGTCAGAGAACCTGTTGTTTTCTCTTAGAAGATGAGTGAAGGTTAGCTTTTCAAACCTAGGAATCAGAATATCTAGGGTTTGGTGATACATTTTCATCATTTCTTCTTTAACCTTCCAGTCTCCTTTTGCTTGAGACACAACCAAGTTCGAGTCTCCAATGACGTCCAACTTTTTTGCCCCTAGTTCTAGGGTGGCTTCCAAGGCAGCGATACATGCCTCATATTCTACTTCATTGTTGGATACTTTGAATCGGAGTTTGAAGGCTAAAGGTATATGGGAATTTTCGGGCGCTATCAGCAACAACCTTATCCCATAACCGTACTGATTAGATGCTCCGTCAAAGTACATGGTCCAAATCTCTTCCTCAACCTACAGAATAGCCTCATCTGGGAATAAGTATTCTACTGCTTTGTCCCTTTCCACTGGGTGATCTGCTAGGAATTTCGCTACAGCTCTCTCATTGACTGACTTACGCGTCACATATTTTAAGTCAAATTCGGAGAGAAGAAGCAGCCAACAGGCTAGCCTATCCGTAAGCGCTGGTTTCTCGAAGAGATATTTGATAGAATCTAATCTCGAAACCAGAATTATGGAGTGAGCTAATAGGTAGTGCCTCAACTTCTTGGTGGCCCATACCAAGGCTAAGCAAGCCTTTTCCAGCGGGGTGTAACGGGTCTCATATTCTAGCATCTTCTTGCTCAGGTAATAGATGGCTTTCTCCACCCTATCCTCAGATTCCTGCGCAAGCATGCTGCCCATAGTCGTGTCGGTTACTGACACATACAAAATCAATGGCTTCCCCGACTCTGGCAGTGACAACACGGGTGGGTTCTGGAGATATTGCTTGGTTTGCTCAAAAGCAAACTGACATCGGTCGTCCCATTGGAATTTTTTTCCTTTCTTCAGGAGACCAAATAGTGGTTCACAAGTCAATGTTAATTTTGCAATAAACTGTATTATGAATGCACTTTACCTAGAAAGCCTCACACCTCCTTTTTAGTACTTGGTGGTGGCATTTCTAAGATGGCCTTGATTTTGGAAGAATCAACCTCGATACCCCTCTGTGTAATCAAAAACCCCAGTATTTTCCCTGCTGTGACACCAAAAGTGCATTTCTATGGATTCAGCCTCAACCAATATTCTCTGATCCGTTGGAAGAATTTCTTCAAGGCGGTGTAGTGACCCTCTCTTTCCTTGGACTTGAAAATCATGTCGTCTACGTACACCTCGACCTCTTTGTAGATCATATCATGTAAAATAGTGGTTACAACCCGTTGATAAGTAGCCCCAGCATTCTTCAAATCGAATGGCATCACTCTGTAACAGTAGGTTCCCTACGGCGTGGTGAAGGCAGTCTTCTCCCTATCCTCGGGTGCCATCAAAATCTGGTTGAACCTGGAAAATCCATCCATAAAGGAGAGCAACGCATAGTCTGCAGTGAAGTCCACCAATTCATCGATATGCGGTAAAGGAAAGTTGTCCTTTGGACTGGCTTTGTTCAGATCTTTGAAATCCACACACACTTGAATTCTGCCATCTTTCTTCGGTACCGGAACAATGTTGGCCAACCAAGTAGGATACTCAGATACTAGCAAAAACCCTGCATCTATTTGCTTGGTGACCTCCTCCTTGATTTTCAAAGCCCAATCCGAGCGTATTCTCCGAAGCTTCTGATTGACGGGTCGGGCCTCAGGGTCAAAAGGGATCCGATGCTATACAATCTCATGATCGATTCCAGGCATGTCTTCGTAGGACCACGCGAAAACATCTTTGAAATCTTTTAATAAAGCGACTAAATGCTCGCGTTCCTCTGAAGATAACGTGGACTCGATCTGGACCAGACGCGGATCCTTCTCAGTACCCACATTAATTGTAACGATTTCATCAACAAGGGGTTTTACAAACCTCTCCTCCTCTTGATCAATCAAATGTTTCAAAACCAGAAGAATTCCTTCATCGTCGTTTTTATCAAAATTTTGAAAGTCATGATCAATGCAATATACAAGTGGCACAGAGAAGTACTCATAAACAGTAGTGGTATCATTCTCATTCAAAGCTTCCAGCTCATCCAATTCCTCGGTTACAACCGACTCAAAAGAAAAGGAAAAAGACGACCTGGACAAAACAACGGCATCCGGGTTATCAACCCCAGGAATACCGGACTCCGACTCAGAAGAACTGGAATCTGACTCCGACTCCATAGACTCTGTGGAATTAGATTCCGGCTCACTACCTGATTCAGAACTGCTAGATAGAAAGCCCTCCTCTAGCTGCCAAATGAGAGAGGGTACATTAGATGCATCCAGAATACCATTGGAAGGGTCCACACCTGATTGGTCTCTGATCATGGAAACGATGAAGTCATCTCCCAAGCTCTCCGGTTTGATCTGAGGATCCGAAAGGAGACATGCCAGAGCTACTCCTATCTCAAGTTCATTGTTGTTGGACTCATCCTCTGTACTCTGTTCAGCCTCAGCAGGCAAGTTAGTCTGTTCCTCTGAGGTTTCATCCTCTTGGAGCTGTAAGTCGAAGAAAATCTCAAAGCCGAGCAGACGTCGCTTCTCAGAGTTCGACCATGGCTCAAGAAAGCCACAAAATGCGAAGTCTTCCCTCTACAAAGCGGCCATTCAGAGTTCCCTGAATTGGCCTATTCACAAGCTCATAGTGCTTCCCACTTTGCTTAGCTTTGGCTCTTCCTACCATTTCCTTCCCTTTTCGAACCCAGTCCTCTTTGGTGGGCGTATAGCCCAAGCCAAAGGCATAAGGGTTATGTGGCATTTCGGCCAGTGCGGTAACGCCCTTTCGGCTGCTCTTTCCTACTCCCATCCCGGGTATATGTTGTAGCTTGTTCATGAGGTAGACTAATTGAGCACTGACGTATAACCCCTCATCAATTGCCAAGATATCTTGCACCACCCGGGCCTCAACCAAAGTAAAGCCAGATAAGAAAACATCCTCGTTGCCATGTACAATCTCCAGTACTGGTGTAGTGACCTCCGGCGGAGGATGTATAGAAGAATTCCCAAAAACAGTGGCTACCCTCTTTCCAAGAGGGTACTTCAGCATCTGATGCAAGGTGGAAGAAACAGCTTTTACTTGGTGCAGCCACAACCGTCCAATGAGTAAGTTAAAAGTGGTCGGAACATCCAGGATGTGAAACTCATTATCCTATTGAGCCGGGCCAACTTTTGTTCTGATCTGAACTATTCCCATCACCTCTCGACTTGTGTTGTCGTAAGCTCGGATCACCTGGGCCGTTGGTACAAAGTCTGCTAGCATCAAGCCAATAGCATAGGCCGTGTGCGACGGACAAACATTGATTGCAGACCCAGTATCAACTAATACAACCGGCACCCATTTCTCTTTGCATTCAACTGAGATGTATAGCGGTTTGTTATGCGCAGAGCCCTCGGGCGACAATTCCTTATCCGTGAAGGTCAAAGTCGGCAAAGTGCCTCCCGAGAAGACAAGTCCCACTAGTTGCTCTGGAGTCATGTCGATAGACAGCTTGGCCTTATCCATTGCTGACAGGACAGCTTGCTGGTACGCGCGAAGCCATGAGCAATCCCTAAATAGATATGTCCGCCTAAATCTTCTTCAGCTGCTTTAGTACAGCTTCTTCCTCTAACAATTTCTCCCTCTGTTTTCCACCTCATCTTTTCCGGATGCTTCTGGTTGGTCCAGGTGTGGGGGCTTGAAGTACCACCCGCTTCTAGTCATGTGAGCCACCTCCTCAAGGTACCAAGTATCATCTGGCAGGTCTTGGCCCCACTCTTCATCAGTGTGGGCAAGATGCAGATCATCATCTTTCCACCATATTCCTCCGGCAACTGAAAGGCAATTGTCCAGTTCAGACGTAAGTATTCCCACATCCACATCACAGTCATTCCCCGCAAGGCCTTTGGCTTTTCCAGGTTTCTGACTATTTTCATCCCTTTCCTGTTCAAACCGCTTCAGTGCGGCCTCTTGCTCTGTATCAGCTGTACTAACATTACTCAATTCCTGAGCAAAATTCTTAATACCGGTGCTCTCTGGCAATTTTCCCTTGTCCTCGGCCGTTCTGGCCCTTGTAGCAGTTCCTGCTTCTGGCTGTTCCAGCTTTGGTTGAAATCCCTTATCCACATCAGGTTCATCACTGAGCCACCCCGAATTATCTGCTGACCCATTCAAATCAAACCAGTTAATTTGCACATCCCCCAAATCTTGCTCATCAAAGAACTGCAGATTGTTGATGTCCTCTTCTAGATCGGCCAAGTCATCCAATCTCTGGCTTGGTCCATCCTCCCGGACCACACTAACATCTATCCTTGTTGGCAACTCCACCTCTGGTTTGGCCTGATTGGTGGCACAATATAACGGCACGGGTTGTATTCCTCCTTAGATAAGTCTATGGAGCCCTCAGAAGCTGAACTGACATGCCCATTCTCCCACAAGGCCACCCGGCCTTCATCTACCATGGTCACCACCATAGGTTTGGGTTGAGATGTGGACGCGTTCATCATGCACAAATCTATGCTTTTCGGGATAAACAACGCCAGTTTAGGTAGGTGAGAGGGGGTGATGTATATACTGGGGTCGTAAGGGATGGCTAATGTTTGTATGAGGTTTACTTGCCTGGGTGGAGAGGCTTGGTTTTGTGGTGGGAGAGGATTTGTAGTGACATTGGGCTTTTTAGGAGGCGCTATCACTTTATTGTCAATGAGATCTTGAATGTCATGACGCAATCTGAAGCACTGGTCGGTATCATGACCATGTTGTTGGTGAAAGGCACAGTACTTAGCCGGGTTGTGCTTAGAAGGGAGATGATCGGGCAATGGGTGTTGTTCTAACGGTTTCAGATGCCCTTTTCTGATCAGGACCCTCAAAGCCGCAGATAGAGACATGTAGAGTAGGTGAAAACCCTCTGGCCTCGGGCCTGATGGCTGGAAGTTTGGGGGGTTGTATTGGCTGTGCCGCAAAAGGGTTGGCAGTTTTCGATGTGGTGGTGACCATACCCGCATCAGAAGGCCTTGCAGTTGCACTACTACTTGTAGTCGCATTAGAACTGCGTGTGAAAGCCCTCTTAGGCTACTTTTCTCGTGGTCTGTCAGATTGTACCCCTATTTCATGGAGGTCGGCAAATATAGACAGAGGTAACACTATCATCTTCTGTAACAGTCTTGGTTACAGGTTGCGGACCACCATTCTGATCTGGCCCTTTTTAGCCGATCGAATGGTCATCATGAGGCCTTGGCCCTCCACTGGGTTACAAAGTCCGAGAAGCCCTCCTTCGGCTCCTGGCGAGTTGCTTCGAGATCACGAGTTGTGACCTCAATCTGAGTGTTGTAGGAGTACTGCGCTATGAAGGCCTCAGCCATTTCCTCCAATTCCTTTTTACATAGTCTTCAAGTTGGCATACCAAATGGCCGCGACACCCGACAGGGTTCGGCCGAAGAGAGATAACTTCTGCAGTCTAGAGAGGCCCATTGGTCGTTGAATGTCTGAGAATAACCGTAAGTGGACCATGGGATCACTCGAGCCATTAAAGCGGTCTATTGTGCGACATTTTAAACCTATCTGGCAACGTCACTGCCAAATCCGTATAGCCGTCCTCAATATCCAGATCGAATTCACACCCTCAGCTCGTTTGAAGAGCTTCTCAAGCTTGCTTACTTTCAGCGCAATAGGGTCAACCTCAAACTCAAACGGCGCCTCTGTCGGGTAAATCGGTGCTTTGGAAGTCTGGGGTGGGATGAGGTCTGCCTGAATGCCTGCATTCTCCTGGACATTGATTGTAACCCCGGGTGCTGGGATTCCTGCTGGGGGTGCTTGTGATGTTATGGCCATTGCAGGTTGTGGCTGCCATTATTGAAGCCTTTCTATTACCTCTGCTTGGCGGGTTATAACCTCGGCTTGGCGAGCTGTGGTCTCAGCTTGTCGGGCAACATCCAGCTGCATATTCTCAATAGTTTGTTGGAGTTGGTGGAGCATTTCTTCCATGTTGACTAAGGGATATTGATCTATCGGAACTGATGCGTACTCTTTTTTCGAAGTAGAAGCAGATAACTGGGCCTGACTGAGCACATGCGAAGTAGACAGTGACTGCTAAATTGGTGACTGATGAACCGGTGAGTTATGCCTGACTCTCCTCCATCTTGTAACCGGGGTAGTGAAGCAAACACTGGCTATCCTCTTACAAGATTCCAGATCGGTAAAGTCGCCTTATTCGAGTCCAAAGTGCTTGGGGGTAACAGCCTCGTCTGAAGCAATCGTGAAAGATTACCTTGCAAAAAGAAAATAAAGCCAAAAAAACAAAAATTAGAAACCGCACAGCACCTCGGCTCAAATTGAAACAACACGCAGTTGCGATTATAAGCTGAACAACTATACTCAAACACTAATTTATGCCCTAAAACTGATACCCTCAAACTGATACCCAGACTTGCAACTGATACATACACTCCTGCAGAGTTTCACTCTAAAAGCATGTAACAGTTAAGTGAGAGCCAAAACACCCCTACGATGCGGTAAGGTTACCCTGTCCTAATTTCGTCAGGAACTAGAGATTCACTATGCAAACAGCGGTTTCAAACAATTCTTGCATTCGGGTAAGCATCCTATCGTAGTTTGGAACAGTCTCCATGGCTTCCGATATGCAACTAGGTCGATTGGTCAAAAGGAGTACCTCGGCAAGACCACCTAATATACCTCTCGCTCCTAACACCGAGAAGTGAAAGGAGGATCAAACGGTACAACGGTAGTCCAGATCCAAGGGTTGTGTTCCTATCGTGGCAGAGCCCGCAACCAGTCAGCCTTTTGGCAAGCTTTTCCAAGAAAGTCTCTGCCAAACCGCTTAGGAATAGCAGATGGCAAACACTATGACTTAGGCACACGATGCAAATGCAATGCAATGCAAAGAAACACATAAGTGTAAATAAAATAACATATCATGGGTTCGAGTCAAGTTCTCTAAATCCCTAACAGAGTCGCTAGAAGCTGTGGACTTGCCTTTTTCCGCGCCCCTCCTTTTGGAAAGGTTTGAAAAGAAGGCCTCACAGTTCAAACTCCCGCAGTTCTGAATCTAGTCTCACAAGTGCAATGTGAAACTGATACTCACCAAATAGTCCAAATCCGGCAAACCTTTTTGGAAAATCGATTTTAAAGAAAATAATGCCAAAATTGGACTGCTTTGCCAGATACAGAGTCGTTACTTAAATATTTTGTTTTTGGGGAAATTTAGGAAACCTTGACTCATGCTGAAGGCCACGTGTCCGTCATTACCGAAGTTGCCTTGGCTCGGGAACTTAGGTACGAGAGGGGAAGGTCCTGAAATGAGCACCCCCGCTCGCCCAATCAAAGATCGACCTCTACTAATCATGATATGATTTTTTATAAATATTATGTGTTCTTATTCCAGTTATTAAACTAGCTTTACTACGTGACGCACACAAGCAAGTATAAACTAGTTTGCAAGACTTGGAAAAAATTCAACTCATGTTTGTTTTCGAAAATAGTTTGAAGTTATAACCCTCAAGTGGGCTTAAAGATGCGGATTTGACACCAATCATAGTGGGCTTAAAACATAATTTTGCCATAACAAAGTGGGCTTAAAAACACACATTCATTGAATCGTTCCAATTCAAACAACAAGCCCTCATCCACAGGCATTCATGCAGTTTAGCATTTAAGCATATAGCCTCATGGCAAGCATATGAAACATGGCAATATGGCAATCACACTCATGCAAGTACGCTAAAGCGTAAAAGCTTCCCGACTACTCCAAGCCAAAAGAAAAAACTAGTTAGAAAGACGCATGATCCTAACTTTACAAGATGCCTAATGTAACACACGTAATAATGCAATTAATAGGCTCGGCTACTAATTATGGCATATGAATCAATTTGAACAACATGCTATTAAAACACGTATTCAAAGAAGTATTGAAATTGCAACGTAGTTTGAATGATGCGCCGCACCTCGGTGCATGCAATATGAGATGAATGGATGCAAGCAAGTGGTATGCTAATGAAACATGTCCCTAATCTATCCATCGAAAGCGATTAAATAAAAGGGAGAAAGACGTGGGGTTGGAAGACATACACATACAAACGTACACTTATTACAACATTATGCCCTCGTGAATGAGGGTTCGAATAAATAAACGCTAACTAACTAGCCAATCAAGCTAAGCTAAGCTAAGCTAATTATTACAAAACTTGAAAAAATAGCTAAACTAATTAACTAATGTATTACAACACTATTCATTATACTAATGAAACAATTAAGACAATCAAACGCATTCGATGTGAGCGCCAAGAAAGATGGATGGAAGTTGCATGTGCATCGCCTAAAAGCTGCTCTGTCTGCCCCAGACTACCTTTGTTTCACCTTCAGCCACTGTCTCTATTTCTGCAAAACTACACTGCTGGCCACACACCAATGGCCAGCTGTGCATTATTGATGGTTGACCGGGCCCACAGAAGGTCGGCCGTGCATTGATTTGGTGCAAACTCTGTTTCTAGTGCTCTGAGGTGAAATCAGTGCAGATAGAGCATTTTCAAGCTCTGTTTGTCCTTCTACCCTTCTCTATCACAGGAGGGCCTCAAGAGAAGAATGGAATCATTCCTAAAGACATCAATGAGCAATTGATTGCTTGATGGTTTAGGACATGATTTTGGACAAAATTAATAAACGTAATGCAAATGGACACCCCTCCATTTTTGTCATGAAATGAACTCAAAGAAGGGAAGTTGAGACACCTCAAGGACATCAAAAATACCATGAATTGATGCATGATGGCACTTGACATAGGAAGCTTGGCATAACGTCCGGCCAAGTTCAAGCTTTTCAAGCCATTTTCTTTAAGTGTGTTGAACCAACTTTTAAACCAATTTTATTAGGCCTTGTTATTTTTTAGTCCATTTGTCCAAATGTGATGTTAAGAGTCCTCTAAACAAGAAATAACGTCAAAGGAGAGGTCTCTATAGAACATGAGAGAAAGGCTACACCGTTGACAATAAATCCCTTAAGAGATTAAGCCATTAAGTGTAGGCCATTCTTACATGTTTTGAGCAACCTCAATCGGTTGAAATCATTCTCAAATACAAATGATAGATAGTTGATTGATTAGTTAGAGTGAGACTCTTAACATGGAAATAAAGCAAAGTAAAGCTTAGAACAATACAATATAAGCCACGAATGCAATTTATGAGACAACACATGAACTAACCAAAGCATGGAACAAATTTAAAGGCCATGGCAACCCTAAAACAACCCATACAAGGCTAAAAACAGTGTTGAAATTACACTACAAAAACCAAAAAAAGAATAAGCAAAAAAAAAAAAAAAAAGAATTAAAGCTAGTAAGCAAGCCTAAGGAGTGGGTGGCCAACCCCTCCACTTTTGGATCTCAAAACCACGTACTTTAGCCTTTCAAAACTCTAAAAAATCAATATTTATACCAAGGAAAGAGAGTAAAAAGGAGAAGAGTTTAGGTTATGAAATAAAGGTGTAGAACCTTTTTGGTAACTCTTCAAACTCAACTCCAATACCTCAAACAAACTCAAAAACAATCAAAATAGCAAGGATGATGGAGTAAAGAAAAAAAAAAGAGAGCAAGAAAGAGAAAGCAAACTTATACCTTTCAAGAAGCTAGCTTGCTTTTAGAGTTTCAAACTCAAATTCAATGCACTCTCAAGCTTGAATTACACTTCCTCAAGATCAACCAAGGCTGTAGGATGATCAAATAAGGCTGTGTATGGTGTGTAGTAATGGTGTAAGGAAACTAGGTTAGCTCAAAGGATGCCTTGCAATGGAAGAAGGAGGAGTCAAGGCTCTCAAGGGTGTATATCTTTCTTCTAGATAATTTTTCTACCCTCAAAATAATCCCAGAGCCTCGGTTTTATAGAATTCGAGCTGAAAAGGTGACAAATATCCTAAAAAATGAACAGCTGGCGGCCTCCTGCCCAGAACAGTGTTTATCGCCATCGAAGGCCTGCCTGCCATTCATAGCCACGGCCGGCCATCACCAATGCATAGCCGGGCCTTGATGGCCTCCCCTGTTTTTTTTTGGTTCAACCTTAGCTCATAAAGGGAAAAGGTCCAAAAATAAGGCTCATAGGTTTCCTTAAGGTAAATGTTGAAGATATGAAATTATTTCGAAAGCCTAATTGATTCCACATCGCTGCAAATTCATAATTCAACTTTCATCATCGAGTGCACCGAACCAAGCGTCTGAGTCTCGCGGGCAGTCAAAAGTGGGGTGTCTGCACATACCTGGCAGCAAAACAATTTTATAGGCAACTAGACTGAGCCTCTCTAGTATTTGAAATGGCCAAATATAAACGGGGTGACAACTTACCCTTTTTACCAAATCTCGACTGGCCCTTTATTGGAATTACACGGATGATACATAGTCGCCAACTTCACATTCAAGTGGCCTTCTTCTAACATCTGCATAGCTCTTTTGTCTACTATGTGTTATCTTAAGCCTTTGTTGAATAACTTTGATGTTTTCGGTGGTGGTTTGCACAATTTCAGGCCCAAGTAAAATTCTATCCTCGACTTTTGTCTAACAGATCGGTGATATACATTTTCTACCATATAAAGCTTCATATGGTGCCATGCCATTGTTAGAGTGGAAGCTGTTGTTATATGCAAACTCTGCCAATAGTAAGTAATCTTCCCAACTCCCTTGAAAATCTAAGGCATACATTCGAAGCATATCTTCTAGGGTTAGTATAGTCCGTTCTGACTGTCCATTTTTGTGGTTAGAATGTAGTACTAAATCTGAGTTCTATCCCCATTGCTACTTGAAGGCTTTTCCAGAATCTAGATACAAATTTTGAATCTCTATGTGACACAATAGACATCGACGCTCCGTGTAAACAGACAATCTCATCAACATATATAGTGGCAAGTCTATAAGCATCATAAGTAGTTCTTACAGAAAGGAAATGTGCAGATTTAGTCAGTCTATCAACAATAACCCAAATAGAATTCATACCTCCAAGGGTTCGAGGTAGTCCGACAATAAAGTCCATAGTTATTTGCTCCAATTTCCATTCCAAAATAGGGAGATGTTGAAGTAGAATTGCAAGTTTCTGGTGTTCATCTTTAACTTGCTGACACTGAAGACATCTAGACACATATTCTGCAATTCCCGTTTCATATTAGGCCACCAGTAGCTTTGTTTCAAGTCTCGATACATTTTGTTGTTGCACAGATGCATTGTAAACATCGACTTGTGGGTTTCATCCAGAATTTTCTTCTTGAAATCGGAGATATTTAGAACACACAATCTGTTTTGGAATTTCAGCACCTCATTCTCCATACTAAACCCCAGTCTCGGATGTGATTCAAATTCATCGATTACCTTCTTGAGGAACTCATCCTGCCTATGTTTCAATTTGATCGCATAAATAATTACCGATTCAGCTGAAATGGTGGCCATCATTCCACCCTATTCATGTAATACTACTTCGATCTCAGATTTCTCAAAGTCTTACAAGATTTCATTTTGTTTAGTGAGTAGACAAGCCAAGTTCCCCGTCGATTTTCTACTCAATGCATTAGCAACTGTATTGGCTTTCCCCGGGTGATACTGAATCTAGAGATCATAATCTTTTATCAATTCGAGCCATCTTCTCTGTCACATGTTCAACTCTTTTTAGGTAAAGAAGTACTTTAAACTTTTGTGATCCATATAAACCTCGCATTTTGCCCCATACAAGTAATGCTGCCAAAATTTTAAAGCAAACACAACTGCCGTCAATTCCAGGTCATGTATCAGGTAGTTCTTTTCATGTGGTCTCAACTGTCTAGAGGCATAGACAATTACTCTCCCATTATGCATTAACACACAACCAAGGCCCTTGTAAGAAGCATCACTAAATATCACAAAATTTTTCATACCTGATGGCAATGTCAACATTGGTACAGTAGTTAATCTCGTTTTCAGTTCTTGGAAGGCCGATTCTCTTTTATCATTCCATTCAAATGATTGTCCCTTGCTAGTGAGTTGCATAAGTGGCACAACTATTTTCGAAAAGTCCTTCACAAACCGTCTGTAGTACCCAGCTAAGCCCATGAAACTACGAACTTCCGTTACATTTGCCGGTTTGCATCTATCTTCTGTGGGTCTACAAAAGTCCCATCTTTGTTGATGACATTCGCTAAGAAAACAACCTCATCCAACCAAAATTCACATTTCTTTAGTTTAGCAAATCATTTCTTTTCTCTAAGTGTTTGTAAGACAATTCTCAGATGTTGTTCATGTTCAAGTCTACTATTTGAATATATCAGAATATCATCAATAAAAATCACAACAAATTCATCAAGATAGGATTTAAAAATTCGGTTCATAAGATCATAAATGTTGTAGGTGTATTAGTCACTCCAAATGGCATAACCAGAAATTCATAATGTCCATACCTTGTCCTGAATACGGTTTTCTCAACATCTTCTGCTTTCACTTTCAATTGGTGGCATCCAGACCTCAAATCGATTTTTGAAAATATTTGTGATCCTTATAATTGGTTAAACAAATCGTCAATACGGGCAAAAGTTATTTATTTTTGATCGTTACCTTGTTTAATTCTCGGTAATCAATGCACAATTGTAAGGTCTCATCTTTCTTCTTCACAAATAACACCGGTGTGCCCCATAGTGAAGTACTCGGTCGGACGAACCCTTTGTCAAGTAAATCTTGCAACTGCTCTTTCAATTCTTTCATTTCAATAGTAGACATTCAGTAGGAGTTTTTTTGAAATACGTTGGGTGCCTGGTACAACATCAATAGTAAATTCTATTTCTTTGTCAACCAATTCCCCTGGCAGTTCATCAGGAAATCTATACGGAAAGTCTCTAACAACCGGAATACTTTCTAATTCAACGTTCATAGATGCTCAGTCTACTACATGAGTAACCCTGACACCCCTTCCTAAGTAGATTACATGCTTTCATTGTTGAAATTAGATAAGGCGGAGGCACTGCACCATTACCAACAAACACAAACTCATTATGTCTTGGTGGTCAATAGTAGCACAATACTTAGATAATTAGTCAATTTCCAGAATTACATCAAAATGTCTAATGTCCAAATGTAACAAATCCACGTATAAGATAGTACTACTAATACATATATCACAAATACGATACACAGATGTACACAACATAGATTCCCCAGATGGAGTAGATACACATAACAAATATTGCAATGATTCTAGGGGTCTATTTAATCTAGATGCAAATGTAGTAAACACAAAAGAATGTGTTGATCCAGAATCAATTAACACAAAAGCATCTTGATTGCATATAGAAATTGTACCTGAACGACCCCTTCAGTATTTCGTGTGTCACCTGGAACGAGTGCAAAGACTCTCCCTTGTCTCATTGTGTCTCTGGTAGTAGCAGGCCTCGCAGTATTCCCCGATTATGGAATGGATCCAGTCGAACTAACAGCCGGTTTCCCACTTCTTTATTGTTCAGTTTGGGTATAATCCCTTGCCATATGTCCTATCCCTTGCCATATGTCCCATCTAACCACATTTGAAGCAAGCCCCGAAAATATGGTAACAAACTCCATGATGTTTCTTACCACACTGATTACATGTTGGTGTTCTATCTCCAGTAAAGCCTGAAGTGCTTGAGGATCCTGTATTCTGCTTTTTCAATGATCCTTTCTTTGAGAAAAAGCCCTGTCTCTTACTTTTCTAGTTAGTTGGTGGTTTACTCTTATTGGCCATATTAGTTTCTAACATTACAGCCCGGTCAAACACCTCAACATAAGTAGGCAATTTCAGAACATTCACTCTCTCTTGAATATCATTGCGGAGACGGCCCTCAAATTTTCTTGTCTTCTTATAGTCCGGTGTCGACCATATGCGGTGCAAATCTAGCCAATTCTATAAACTTTGCCTCGTATTCAGCCACAGTCATATTGCCTTGTTTAAGCCCCTCAAATTCAGATATTTTTCTATTACGAGCACATTACGGAAAGTATTTATCATAAAAGATTTTAAGGAACTGCGTCTAGTCTATGCCCTTGTTGTCATCGCGAATCAACATCCACCACCTTTTTGCTTCATTTTCTAGTGTAAAGTTGGCCAACTGTACTTTCTGTGCTTCAAGGCATGGAAAATACTTTAAACATTTTTTCAATACCAAAGACCCAGGCTTCTGCCTTCAACGCGTCCACTCCCTCATGAAATAGTGGTGGTTTCATTTTCTTAAACTCTTTGATGAGAGCTATTATTCGGTCATCATTTTGCAAATCTTACATAGGTTGTACCGGAGGTGGGGGTGGCGGTTGTTGCCACTACTGTTGTTGCCTTAGTGTTTTTGCCATGTCCTGCGTTATCCTCTTCATCCTGTCTAATCGAGCAGTGGAGGATTCTTCTAGTTCATTGGCTCTTGTTCTCACCATTATCTGATGAGACTTGCATTATAATTCATATAGAAAGTATACACAATATTCATGTACAGAAAGAGCACACACATACAAGTAGGCAACAGTTCATATATCATGTAGTCGCATATTTCATACCACTTTAGCATATTCTTAATGCATTCAAGCATATACTTATCATATGAATGCAACTTAGATCTTTTCTAGACATTCTATTACTCATTTAGACAAGTGTGTGAGTTATTACTCATGCTCTGATACCACTCTGTCATGACCTGAACCTGCCCCTATGGATTAGGATCATAACCAGCTAGTAATCATGAGATTATCTTCGGCCTCGGACAGAAATCAAATCATATTTAATAATAGGGGGTCAAAAACAAAAGCAAAATGTAAATCATTGTCCATTGAGCTTGTGCGTAAATGGCATGGAACAAAAACTTTTCTTATATATGTAATAACTCACATCATACAAACATCTAAAGTATGTATATACATAAGTCCAAGATCATTCAAAGTCAATATTGACAAAAACCAAGGTTATATACAAACTTGGTCACACATGACCACCAAAAAAAAAAGAAAAGAAGGAAAATCGAAGATAAGCCTCTTGCATGAGGTGACCTTGGTTGACTTCACAAAAGATGACACCTCTCACAGGATCACTAAGGCGGGGGTTGGACATCCCGTTGCTCACCTATATACATATAAATACAGAGTGAGCTAACGCCTAGTGAATAATACCAGAGTAAAGAGGTTAATGAATGAGATTCGTTCATAAATAAATCATACTTATAATTTAAACACTTAACATACTCTTCTTATTCATATCTGATTTATAAACATAGCAAAGCAAAATGACCTCAGGTCCAATATGTCATATCCATATACAAAATGACCTCGAGTCCATCTCATATACAAAATGACCTCAGGTCCATTATATGCGGAATAACCTTGGGTCCATCTATGCCAAACGACTCCAGGTCCTTCAATTCAAAAATTCATACTCAAACGGCCTTTGGTCCAATCAATTCGGTGGTCATTTTGATAGTCATGATCATGTTCACATTATATTTATATTCCAAATGACCTTTGGTCCAATCAATTCATCATTCAAAATGACCTTTGAACCATTTAACAAACATACAAAATGACATTCGGTCCAATTCATGTATAAGATGACCTTAAGTCTATCTTGTCAAATATTCTAAACGACTTTAGGCCCATTACGTGTCCCTATCAAACATACGAAACGCCTTGGACCCAACTTCATATTCACGTCAAACTTACTAGACGGCCTTGGACCCATTTCATATTCAAACAAAACAACCTTTGGTCCAGTCTTCTAATTTCCTGCTTATCAATCACGTTTCAAGTCTTTTATGTATCAGACAGATAGAAGGCTCATTCATAGTACAAATTCATGGGTTCGGAAAACTTACCACGTAGGTAGTATTTAGAAAATAACGTACATGAAAATATCTTTACTAAGATATTACAGTGTTCAGATGGCTAATTTGTTCTCTAAGTAGACCCTACATAATTCATAACACATACAGAAATTGGGTTACAATACAATTCAATCCGTTCTCAAATTTGATTATCTTTCTTAGGCTTCTTTCTATCTCCTTAGTTCATTTAGGATGCTCAATGTATGCCTAAGAATGCTCAGAAATAAAAAAGAATGGAAATTGAAACATGAAATAACTTTTCAAAGTTTCCTGAAACATGACAAACAGGACACTTCACTCGAGCGCAACATTGGTCGCTTGAGCGAACCGCTTGGTCTGCAAAAATACTGGATGCTTGAAATTTACGCTCGAGCCAACTTTTTAGTTGCTCGAGCCAAGACTGAAATGAAAGGGTAGTCGCTCGGGCAGTCTTTTGGTTGCTCGAGCCAACCCCCAATGTTTGTAAAAGTACTGGGAGCTCGAAATTTATGTTGCTCGAGTGAACTGCACGAATTCTGGAATTTTTAGAATTCTGTTTGAGCTTTAAACTCGCTATTCAAAGGCTTAACCCTTGCATGATTGATATGAAATCAAGGAAAAACATTGTATAACATGAAAACATTTCTAGTTTGGAACCAATCACTCAAAACTCCACTAATTCAACAAGATTCAAACCTTAAACTTTATGTTTGTAAAAGCTATGTTTTACATCTTGCATTCACAAGCTTCAAGGCTTAAAATTGGGCTTCAAAACATGACAATTCATGCATGCATGTATCAAATAACTCTCAATCCAACATGATCATTATGATTTATACTCAAATACGAGAAATCATAATAAATTCATGCATGCATGCCCACGTTGATATCAAATTCAACACATTTAGCTCAATTCTTGTATATATCAACATATACTCCTTGAATTCACATAGTTATGAACTTAAGCTCATGAATTTGAGTTCAATTACTCACCTAGAGTCTTCAATGAGGCTAAGTTTGACAAATTCTTGTGCCTAGCTTCCAAAATCTTCAATCACCAAGGCAAGTCTTCAAGAATTTGGTCATTCTCTCTCTAAATTGATATTTCACTCTCTCCATACTTCTCTTGATAGATTTTTTAGTTCAAAATGAGCTTAAGCACTTGAATTGACATATATATATATATGCTTAACTAATCTTATTGGCTAATCAAGGCTTAGGTTTAATCAAATATGCTTAGTTAAATCAAACTAATCTAATTAATTCGATCCGAATTAATTTTTAATTAAATTTCACCGTAGGCTTTAAAAATTATGTTAATCATAATGATGCGGTTTTGTTGCCTCTACGGCCTTCAATTTTAGGTTATGACAGAATACAGAATAAATTTCTCACAATGGACAAATATAAATTCAAACACACATATAGTCACATAATTAGCACCCAAAATCATATTAAGCACATAATCACAAGCATAATTAAGGATAAACAGTATAACACAGAACAGGGTTATCACACTAATTAACCTAATTAAGTGTGAGGTTTTTGAAAGAAATCTCATTCTCATTCAATTAATAATCAAAAATCATTTTCATTAACCATTTTACTTACTTTTCACAAGTCAATACAAGAAAATGCCATTTATGAAAAACCATAAACCTACTCTCTGTATATTATATTCAATATAACATGTTCATTACAAATGGAATGACCCAAAGGCTTACGATAAGTAAGAGGGTGTTGCCCTTTACAAATAATGACGCTCAGCCAAATAAATGAATAAATAAAAGCACTCCGACTCATCACCCCCTTATAATTATGTCAAGATAAACTTGTTGTTTGATCCACAACTTCGAAAAACATTTCCTGTACATATATACAGGTAGGAGGTGAGCAAGTCACTAGCTTACCAAGCAGTCTCATATTATAACATTAAAAGATATGCAGGTACAATAATACTCATATCTGTATGTGAAATCATATCATGCCAAAACCTTATGATTTTATTACATAATCTCTTAAATGTAGCTATTTAAGTAACCTCAACTAGTTAATTTAAATTAATAAACATGCTCCAAATGTCAACAAAACATCATTTTCAACCTATTCAGTTAACCCATCCCCATTAAATTAAATAGTTAAATAATTCATGGTGACCTCCAACAAGAAATCTGGGGCATTACAATAACCAATATATAACAACATATATATATATATATATATATTTGATGATATTTCACCTTTATAACCAAAAAAGTATAATATCCCCTGAAACAGTAGCTCAATTGGTTGGGAGTTTTGCGATTGGAAGATTATTTCCTAGAAAGCAAAGGAAAGGGAAAGGGAAAGGGAAAGGGAAAGGGAAAGAAAAGAAAATAGGATGAGAAATACAATAGTATCAAGCATGCATTGGCCAATTCAAAACTGTATCAACTGCATCATTTCATGTGGCCCATCAAAATCAGCAAAAGGGTATTTTCTTAATTAGATTTCAGCGGAAGCAACAAGAGCATACGAACCTAGATGACCTTTAGCCGAATCTCTTCATAGCTGATTTTGCATTCATCGTAAAACATAGTAAACATCACAAACGTGAAAAAGTTTAGCAAGCAAATTATGAAAACAAGGGGAATAAGAATTACCAACAGTGTCTTAGTTATGAGATCAGAATCCCTAATCTTGACAAAGGTTATTCCAAAGATGACATTTCTAGCGAGGACTAAAAGTAGCACCATAACACAGCCCTTAATCCTCTTGCCTTTCAAGAGCTCACCGACTCTATCAATCGCCTTTAGACCACATGAATCATCTTCTAGTATTGAAATCACTAGGCTCAATATCCAAATAGCTGGCAAATAAAGGTAATGAAATACTCACTACAACAAAAAAGGTCTATGGTGACGAAAACGCATGACGAAAAAATATTTCATCTCCAAATATATATGTTTTAGTGATGAAAATAAGATTTCGTCTCCAATTGTACTATTTTTAGAGACGAAAATAAAATTTCGTCACCAAATGCTTAAAATAAATAAAATAATAGGTGACGAAATTTTTTTTCATCTCTAAATTTTATTTTTTGTTGCAAAACAAATTCCCACTCTTGGAAATTTTGGCGAAAAATTTGAGTGCCATATTAGAGACAAAAAGTTTCGTCACCATTGTAAAAAGTTTCAGAGACAAATAAAATATCGTCACCTATGATTTAAGGGACAAAACGACGCCGTTTTGTCTTCCCAATTCTTCTCTCTCGCGTGCTCTCTCTCTCACTCTCCCCTTCTCCGCTTCAAGTCATGACCTCTCACTCTCCCCCTCTCCGCTTCAAGTCATGACCCTCCAACTTGATGCTTGCAAGGTAAGATTTCAATCTCGATTAAGTGTTTTGGTGAGACTGTGCTTCGATTGGCTCACCGTGTTGGCTCCTCAGTGGCTTCAAGTCGCAACCCTCCCACTGTGCTTCGATTGGCTTCACCACCACCATAGCCACCGTCGTCATCATCAACTTCTTCAAACCCCCTCCGGTACCTCTCTCCCTCTCTGTCTTTCTCTCTATGCTTCAAGTGTATAATGGTTTGATTGTTTATCTGGGTTTAAAATGGATAATGGTTTGATTGTCTATAATGATTTGATTGTTTATCAAGGTTTGAATTTGGGGTTTTATTTCCTATTTTCTTTGATTTGGGATTTGAAGCTAGCACGGGGCTTTCGGTTTGAAAACTAAGTCGAAAAATGCACTTTTTCACACTTAAGCTTGAAAAGTAGGCCATCGGAGGTCAAAATTGTGCAATAACCACAAGACAGCCCGGGGAACACGTCAAACACCTCGGGAGGGACCAATATGAGTTGTGGAAACTTACGGAATTAGCACGGGACTCCCGGTTTGAAAACTAAGTCGAAAAATGCATTTTTTCACACTTAAACTTGAAAATAGGCTATTGGAAGCCAAAATCATGCAACAGTCACGAGACGGCCCGGGGAACACGTCAAACACGTCGGGACCGATTAATGTGAGTTGTGGAAACTTACGGAACTAGCACGGGACTCCCGGTTTGAAAACTAATTTGAAAAATGCATGTTAAATTGTATATTTTATGGATAAGATAACAATTGTCTAACTTGCATTTTTTTTTTTTTTTGTGTTTCATTTTTTTGCAGATTCGAGATTTGATATGGACATGTTTGGTAATTTGGAGGGTAGATGGTAGCTCATTTTGTGTTTTTGTTTATATTACCTTACATGTATTTTGGTTGTGTTGTAAATTTTATATTTTTGTTGGTATTACAGGGCATGTTTGGTAATCCGCCCTTGATCTTTTATTTTTGTTGATATTAGTAGACATATTTTTTGTTGGATATTAGGAGATGTGTTTGGTAATCCGCATGCGGTTGATATTATATTTTTGTGGATATTAGTAGACGTTTTTTGTGGATATTAGGAGACATGTTTATAATCCGCATGCAGTTCATATTGTATTTTTGTGAATAATGCTGAAATTCGATTGTGATGTTTATGAAAATGAACAGATTTTTGTATTGATTTGTAATAGATATTTTATTGAACAGGTTATTGAAATGCACAGGGAATTGTTACTGAAAAGAAAAAATTTCAAAAGAAAATAGTACTCCCATTTTTAAATTTTTAAATTTTTATTAGTGACGAAATAAAAAATGTCGCTATTAGTTTTCAAAAAACATGACGAATAATTTTGTCACTAATGATATAGTACGAAACAAATAATTTCGTCATATTTGTTGAATATTTTGTCACTAAATTGAAATATTTGGTGACAAAATATTTTTTGTCATTGAATAATTTTCTTTTTTGCTCATTGAATAATTTTCTTTTTTGCTCATTTTAGTGTCGAATTTTTTTGTCACCTTAATCCATATCATTGGTGTGGAAAACTTTCGTCACTAAAATATATTTGGTGACGAAATATTTCGTCGCCAAAAACAATTAAAATAAAATATTATTTAGTTTTGGTGACGAAATTGATGTTTTAGAGGACGAAAAATTCAACATTTGGAGACGAAACATTTCGTCGCCAAAAATGAAAAATGGGCGACGAAACTGTTTTTCGTCACCAGGTACTTTCAGCGACGACGTATAGGCCACGAACATGGTGACAAATTTTTTTCGTCGCAGATTACTTTAGTGACGAAAATTTGATGTTTGGAGACAAAATTAGTCTATCACCAAAGGCCTTTTTTGTTGTAGTGACTCCTAAATGGTCACTACAGTTAATAGACCTACCAAAAGAACACTTCTAACTATGAAAAGGATTAGTAAAATAGCGATCCAGAAGAGAACGATAAGAGAGAAAGAGATTAAAGCCTTGTAAACACTAGTAATCACCAGCCTTTTTCTACCTTCCTTTTGTCCTAGAAAAAACATCTTTTGCACCCATTGTTCTCCCCATGTAAGCCTCAGACGACAATGAAATAGTAGTCAGTAAGAAAAGTAGCATGATTACAAACAGAAAAATACTATTTTACCAATTAGAGTAAAAAACACGAAACATCTTTTAAGATCCCATTTTGCAGGAATTTATCGAATTCATTGCCGTCATGATATTTGTCAATAAACCACCAACTCCAGAATAAATCTTTCAACAATGGAAACAATTCTAAATTAACACTGTATGCCAACAGACAATAAGAAAGAAACACTGAGAGGAAGATGGAGACCATGATGGTCCCATTCCTAGTACTCATTTGGAGGGCTTGGAAGCTTGTGATTTTGATGGGTTCTTCACATGTTTCTCAATCTGGTTTTTTGATACAGTTATGTTAATATGAGGCGATGAAATAGTAAGCCTAAGCATTTTGTTTTTAGTACGATCAAATTCAAGACAGATTCAGATTTATATATAGCAATCAATGTTGGACAGATATGTTTGTCCATTTTATTTGTAGTGATTACTACTATATATAAATGAAATTAATAATTAAAGATAAGAGGGTTGATTATTCATAGATAGTAGAATACTAGGAAACTTGGTAACTTGTGGTTGTCCAATTCTAACATGTCAAATTGAATAATCATCCATATTGCCTCGTTTCTTGCTCATCCCTGCATTCTACTTCACTGCAAAGTATGGTGATCAAGGATGGATGATAATGCTCACATCTTTCTTGGGACTAACAAATGGTTATCTCACTGTCTGTGTCCTCACAGAAGCTCCAAAAAATTATAAGGGAACAGTAGTGCAAATTGATTGCAGCAGAAGAACTTTAAGACATCAGAAACCAATATATATGTAAAAAGATCATCATAAAAAATGGAGAGAGAGAACGGAGCAAGGGGAGGCTGGATACCAGTGGTCAAACAAAGAGCTAGGCAGATGCGTCCCAACTCACGGTTTGCAGATCACAGAACATCTTTGTATACACTATTTGTGGATAACTTGCCTGAATCAATGGTACCCAGAAAGCTTCATGAACTGTTCAACAAGTTTGGCGTGGTGAAGGACATTTTCATTCCACAAAAGAGAAGGAAAGCAACAAACACCAGATTTGGGTTCGTGCGCTACGATTGTTCCATTGCAGCGGATGTAGCTGAGCACAAGGCCAATGGTTTGTGGGTTGATGACAAGTCTTTATCCGTGAAAGTTGCCGAATATAGTAAAGGCAGAGTGGAAAGTCATCGAAAGAATCTGATACCATCAAGATCTTTTGAACCTTTGAAGGGCAGTTCTGTAGCACCAAATCAGATCTGGCAACAACGCATTGATGGCAGATCATATGCAAAGGTCATTAAGGGAGCTGAACCCAGTTACCAATCAGTGAAAACTATTAAAGTCGAAGAAATCGGGAATGGATGGCTCTACGAAAGCGTGATTATGAGACTCAAAACACCATACTCTACTCTGCAGGTAAGAAAGGAACTCATGCATAAAGGGGCGAAGGATATTTTGGTACGGGAGGGAGGAGGGTGTGATGTTATTATCTCCTTCAGCTCCAAGGAAAAAATGGTGAGTAAAATTATTTTGCTTAAGTCTTGGTTCACTGACTGGTGTGAGTATATCACAGAATGGCGATCCGGAATGTACCTTCAACAGGAAAGGTGTGTCTGGATCTCTTGCTATGGAGTGCCCCTCAACCTGTGGAGCTCAGATACTTTTCGTAAGATTGGGCAATTGTGGGGAGAGGTAGTCCTTCTCGGTGGGGATGTTTGCTTCCCCAAATCCTTCCGTTGCTGCCGGTTTAAGATTGTTACAAATGTCATGAATCCTATCAATACCAGCCTAAATATGGAGTGTAAAGGTAGAATCTATCCTATCCGAGTCTTGGAGGAGCCGATTTTAGAAGAGGGTAGCAGTAGTTCCGTTGACTTGAACTCTAATGGCATAACCAAAGAAGCTTGCTCTAACATCAATGGGGGGTTTCCCCTTCCTGCAGAACCTCACTTGGATCGGGACGATACTGACAAGGCAGTCGTTGTGGCACTATCATCTAACGTGGAAGCTGACAAGGCAGCTGTATGGTGTAGTCTAAGCCATGTATCAGCAGTGGAGGAGACCAGGGATGGCGCGGGCTTTTCAAATGAAACAGGCGTAGGTGAAGTGGAATCATCATTACCTATGGTTAGTCAGTATCAGGGGTAGTGTAATCATGCCATTCAGAACGGTGTGGAAGCTACATTTGTGGGTAACACGCAACAGCCCTTAAGGGGTACTCATGACGTCCAAATCGGTGCATCTACATCTGCTGTGCATGTTCCTAATCTTACCCAAGGCTTTCTTAAAAGCCTTAGCCAACCTTTCATAGATGGGCCTGGCATTCATCTGGAGATTGCATTGGGCCATAATGCATTTGGACCACTGCCTTATGGGCCCTGTAGTACTGGTCTGAAGGATTCATTGGTTGGGCCTATTTGTGCAACTCCTTGGGAGGACTCGCAATCAAAGTTTGGTGCTAGCTCCAGCCCAATCATCTCCAGCTCTAACACCCAACGATTGAAGAAAGGTAAGAGGAAATGGAGTAAAAGAGAAGGTCTCAAGCACTGTCTGCTAGCTGGTAAGTTCTCTGGCTTTGCTAGAAGAATAGTGCAGGCTGGTGCAACCTCAAATAAGGGACTTGCCAAAAGCTCCAAATCTGGATCCACAGCTTTACCTGTTTTAACTCACAGTCCAGAATTTCAACAATCTTCTGACCGTGGTCTTGTTCAAGAGGCCCAATCCATTGTGCAAATGGGGCAAAAACTGGGTATAGAATTCAAGGGCCATGAATCCGAGGTGATTAAAGAACTAGTACAAATAGAGGAAAGGGACAATGAGCGACTGGAAAGAGGAAAGGGTAAAGTGGAATAATCTACAAACACTGAGTGTTATTAGAGTCACTCTATTCCACATATGAAGACATTAAGCTGGAATACCAGAGGGCTAGGAAAACATGAAAAGAGGAGCAAAATCAAAAAGCTGTTATTTGATAAGAAGATTGACATGGTTTTGATCCAAGAAACAAAAAAATCAAGCCTAACCAATACGATGGTGAAAAGTGTCTGGCCAAGAGATAGGCTTGAGTTTATGAATGTTGATGCTGAAGGCTTTGCTGGTGGTCTGCTTTGCATTTGGGATCCAGCCATATTCGAGCTATCTGAGTGCTGTTGCAGTAGGAACTTCATTCTCCTATCTGGTAAGCTACTCAACTCCTTTAATTGTGCTATTGTTAATATCCATGCCCCTACTGACATCATAAGGAGAAGGAAATTTTGGGAATCTCTGTTAAGTTTGAAAACCCATTTCCCCATGCCATGGTGTATCGGTGGTGACTTCAATGAGATTAGAAATATAGGGGAAACAGTAGGTGTCTCACTCAGGGATAGGGGTATGAGTGACTTCAACAATTTTATTGACAATGTGAGGTAGTTGATCTTCCTTTGCTAGGCAGAAAGTACACTTGGTGTAATGCAACTGATGGCCACAAGTGGAGCCGAATTGATAGGTTTCTGCTCAGTCCTGAATGGCTAGAAAAATTTAAATTCAACCAGTGGGGTCTTGCTAGAGTCTCCCGGATCACTGCCCTATTGTACTTATGGAGGATACTAGAGATTGGGGGCCTAAACCATTTAAGTTTTTAAATGCGTGGATGTTGCATTTGAATTTTGCATCCTTTGTGGAATATTCTTGGAGTCACTCACAGTTCTCAGGTCCTGCTGGTTTCATCCTTCAACGTAAGTTGTATGCCCTCAAGTTGGCTCTAAAAAAATGGAGTAAAGAGGTATATAGTGATGTCTCTTCTAAGCTGCATCTTCTTGAAAAAGAACTTCACCAATTGGACTTGAAAGCTGAGATTATGCCTTTGGGGGAGGACGAACTGAAGCAGCAAAGAGAAAAAGAATGAGATGTGGAGGTTGAGCAAGAAGTTAGAATGGGAATGGCTTACAAAAATCTAGGCAGGATTGGAATATGAAAGGAGATAAAAAATACAAGATTTTTCCATGTTATGGCTACTTGTAGGCAAAATCAAAATTCTCTCATTCCATCACAGTGGGAGATGTAGTCATTGAGGCACCAGACCAAGTTCAAAATGAAGTGTGCTCATATTTCTCTAATCATTTCTCCGAGGCTTGGAAGCATAGGCCAGTTCTTGTTGGTGATTTCAAGAGTGTACGGCTTAGCGACCACTTCCCTTTGCTTGAGGCAGAGTTTTCTGAAGAAGAAGTCTGGGCAGTTGTAGCTAATTGTAATGGAAATAAAGCTCCTGGGCCGGATGGCTTTAACTTGTTGTTTTTTCAAAAGTTTTGGAAGATGCTTAAAGAGGAGGTGCTCAACTTTATGAAGGACTTCCACACCAGTGGCAGATTACCAAATTGCTTCAACAGTACATTCATCACATTGATTTCAAAGAAAGAGAAAGCTGTCACCTTAAATGAGTTTAGGCCTATAAGCCTTGTTGGTTTTGTGTACAAAATTCTCTCTAAAGTTCTTGCTTCCAGGCTCAAAAAAGTTATGCATGGGATCATTGGTGACTCACAATCAGCTTTTCTGGGAGGTAGGAACATTTTGGATGGAGTTTTGGTTGCTAATGAAGTTGTAGATAGTTGGCTTAAATCCAGAAAATCTGGGCTGCTGTTTAAGCTGGATTTCGAAAAGGCATTTGACTCTGTCAATTGGGATTTTCTCCTCTCAATGCTATCGAATTTTGGATTTGGCCCCAAATGGAATTCTTGGATCAAGGAATGTGTTTCTACTTCTAGAATTTCAATCCTCGTTAATGGCTCTCCAACTAAGGAATTTAATCCTCAAAAAGGTCTCAGACAAGGAGATCCTCTATCCCCCTTCCTTTTTAATTTGGTTGTTGAAGCTCTTAACATCCTCCTTCTCCGAGCTCGGGAGTTGAATTTGCTCAAAGGGGTCGCCATTGGAAATAATCAAGTTCAGCTGTCTCATCTCCAATTTGCAGATGATTCTCTTCTGTTCTCTGAAGCGGAGTTATCGGAAGTCCTCACTTTGAAAAGGATCCTCAGGTGCTTTGAAATAGTGTCAGGTCTCAAAATCAATTATCATAAGAGTGTGGTTTGTGGGGTTGGTATTCCTGGCAATACTCTAGAGGAGTTTGCATATCTGCTGAATTGCAAGACCCAAAGTTTACCACTCAAGTATCTTGGATTGCCGTTCGGAGCTAATCCCAAAAGAAAGAGGATGTGGAAACCAATAGTAGATAAATTCAAAATGAGGCTTGCTGGGTGGAAAAGGAGGTTTCTCTCCCATGCTGGGAGGTTGACTCTGGTGAAAGCAGTGCTGTCAAGCTTGCCTGTATTTTACTTATCTCTGTTTAAGATACCTGAAGGCGTAGCTAAGGAGTTAGATAAAATTCAAGCCTAATTTCTTTGGGGAGGCCTAGATCTAAAGAGGAGGATTCATTTTGTTAAGTGGTCGGAGGTAACAAAGAGCATAAAGCAAGGAGGATTGGGCATCAAAAGAATTAGAGATGTGAATGTGTGCTTACTACTCAAATGGTGGTGAAGATTTGCCTCAGATCATGATTCACTATAGAAGAGAGTCTTATGTAAGTAAATATAAGTTTCTAGAAGGGTCTTGGCTTCCAAACCTTTGCTCAGGCATCCATCATTCTAATATCTGGGATGGCATAGCAGCAGTAGATAAGCATGAGTCCCTCCTATTGTTCTATATTAGTAATCTTCATCTAAAAGTGGGGAATGGCTGTCGAATTAAGTTTTGGTATGATCAATGGTGTGGGGTTTTTTGCCTCAAAGATGCATTCCCCAGACTTTTTCAACTGTCCAATAGTAAGGAGGGACTTCTCAAGGACTTTGTGTCAAACACATCTTCCATTTGGCTGTTTACCTTAAGGAGAGCCCTATTCGAATGGGAAAATGATGAGCTCCACAGACTTATTACCACCATAGCTGCTCCCCCTTCCTTGAATCTAGGAGTTGATGGCAGAGCTGTGTGGGCAGCACTTCATCCTAGCCAGTCTTTTGTTTCCACTCTCTACAATCATTCTAATCTTGCCTTGGGCAACACTGTTCATTCTATGTTTTGGTTTGGCTCAACTATCTGCCACCCAAAATACAATTTTTCGGTTGGCTCACTTGGAAACACAAGGTTAAAACATCTGTCTTCTTGCAACGGATTGGTGTATTGGACAGGTCGGCTTCCACAACATGTCTCTTCTGTAACTCGCAGTAGGAAACTGTCCAGCATGTTCTGATTCACTATCCTTTGGTGTGGAAAGTTTGGACTGGGTTATTACAATGGTGGGGTATTCTCTGGGTGGTTCCTGCCTCTGTTGAAGACCTGCTGCAGTGGTGGGCAGGGTACATTTGCAAGAAAAAGGAGAGGAGAATCTGGCGTGCCATTCCTTTGGTAACCCTCTGGTCCATTTGGAAGATCAGAAACGAGTGTCTCTTTCAAGCCTTCCAACTTAACACCCAGTTGCTGCAGGATCTTATCATCCTCAGGCTAGCAATCTGGTTAAAGTCCTCTTCCATTCATTTTCCATTCTCCATCAATGATTTTCTATTCAATCCTCCTGTTGTTAGGCACTGCATTCGCTCTTGAGTTGCTTTGGTTGGCATATCTGATATGTTGGTTGCAGGTTCATATCAGCAGTGCTTCAAGTGTAATCTGGTTGCTGCTGTACATGGCATGGCAATTCTGCTATGTTTTTGGATCTGCTTCTTGGCTGCAGGTTCTGATTCATTCAGGAAGTTCACTCAGGTTCTTGGCTGCAGGCTGGTTCTGTTTTGGCTCTTGGCATGGTATCTGTTATGTTGGCTGCAGGTTCATCCAGGTGCTGGTTCAGGCAGCATTGTTCTGCTCCACCCAGGTGCTGGTTCTGGTAGATTCTGGGTAGTGTATCCTGGTTGCTGCTGTCCATGGTAGCTGGTTCTGTTCTTGGCTCTTGGCAGTTTAGTGCTTCGCAGTTTGTTCTGTTCTGGTTTGGTTTGTTCATATTAGTTCTGTCTTTGTTCATTTCAGTTCTGTGTTGATTCTGTTCTTGTTGGCTCCTTGCCAACTGGAGCTCGAAGCTTGTGTTAGCTTCAAGCTCCTCTTTATTGATGTATTTTGTCATACTTTGTATATTTCATCAATAAAGATCTCCTTCTTCGCCGTTCAAAAAAAAAATTTGAATAATCATCCAATCCTTTTTATTTTTATTTTTAAAAAGGATCAACAAATTGTTTTGTTCTTTTTGACTACGAATAAATTTGTTTTCAACCACGAATTGAGTTTTGATGTTGTCAAAGAGTGTACAGCCATCTACTATCATAATGTTTTGTTACTTTTTATTTTATTTTTAAAAAATAAAAAAAGAAAGAGTTACCATCATTATGTTGAATTACCCTAGATAAACTACACTGAAATTCAGTTTGATACAAACAACGTCAATCTTTTTAGTCCTTAAAACAACTTTTTGGACCGTCAGATGTTTTAATACAAAATTAAATAACTAAAATCTTAGGTTTTGTTCTTTTAATTTTAATTTTTTTTATGTACTCTTACAATAAGCCTCATTCAATCGTAATTTCAAAGCAAAATAGAATTTTGTATATTATTTTGTTCACTACAACAAAGACTTTTCCTCAGCATAAAAGAAAGGTTGTGGAATGAAAAATTTGTCAAATCATAGCTCAAAGGAAGGATTTTCTTCTATCAAAATTTAGGAGTAAATATTCAATATCATAATGATGTTATATCATATCAGTCCAGCCATGCATATCCTGGTTACACATTATTACATAATTGAGTATGATCAATAGTACAATGATTGTGTAACCGCCACACACTACAAGAAAATACAGATTTCGCGACTAAAATAAATTTTTTCGTCGCTGAAAGTAGTACAAATGGCGACTAAAATGGATTTAGTCGCCAAAATTGGTGACTTTTGCCGACTAAAAGAGTTTAGTCGCCGAATACAAGGCTTTTAGCGACTAAAAGGCAGTTTAGTCGCCCAATGTGGGGGTTTTAGCGACTAAAGGTTGTTTAGTAGCCAAAAGTGACAGTTTTTGGCGACTAAAATAATTTAGTAGCCAAAAGTGATGGTTTTGGCGACTAAAAAACAGATTGGTCGCCGATTGTTGGTGTTTTGCGGACTAAAAACAGTTTAGTCGCTGAAAGTGAAGCTTTTTGGCTACAAAAAAAAAATTAGTAGCTAAAAACAGTCCATTGCCGACTAAAATTCAGTTTAGTAGCCAAAAAGGGACGTTTTTGGCAACTAAAAACAGGTTTAGTCGCCAAAACTACTTATTTTTAGGCGAAACTTAATTTTTTTGCGACTAAATTATAATTAGTAGCCGAAAATGATAGAATTGGCGACTAAAAATTTAATTTAGTCGCCAAAAGTGGCCTAACTTTTTTTTTAATAAATAATTTATTTTTACATAAAGTATATTGAATTAAAAAAATTATATTTATACATATTATTTTGTATTAATAGCGGTTAATATACTATACAAATAATATATATTGCGTATATATTCATGTTGCGAGCAACAATTCAACAAATTTTTTTTTTTAAATATGCTTTTGGCAACTAAAAGAGGTGGTCGCCAAAAGCTTCAGTATTGGTGACGAAAAAAATAGTCGGGAAATATATAAATTAAAAAAAATATAATTTACTATTGGCGACTAAAAATTTAGTCGCCAAATGTATAATTTAAAAAAAATAAAGGAGCTTTGGTGACGAAATTTGTGGTCACTATAGAGTTTGTTTTTGGCAACTAAAAGTGGGTTAGTCGCCAATACCTTCCGCGACGTTTTTCCAGCGACCAACATGGCAACTAAAAAATTTAGTCGGGAAAACCTAAAACCCGACTTTTGGCGACTAAAAAATCACTTTTGGCGACTAAAAATTTAGTCGCCAAAAGTGATTTTTTTTGTAGTGACATATATGTGGTGGGGTTAATTATACTTATACTAGTACTAGTTTGTTATTTGATAGTGATACCATGCATCGGTGACAATGTGGTATCACCATTGTATAGAATTTTTTTTTCTCCAAAATATAGACTGAACAATGTTGTCTGGGTCTGTTGTACCCACCATGAGTCCATGGGGCTCATTCTTTTATGAACGATATACTACATAGAAACTTACAAAATAAACAAATACAAAACGATCTGACTCATCTTGTGGATTGTTGTATTCCTCCCTTCTTTTCCCAACTTCTTTAAATCCCTTTTTAGTGGATGGTTTATTTGGATGATTTTTCTCATTTACTATTTTGTAGATGGTTTCTCCCATTTTTTTATCTTTCCCAATTCTGTGAGTGGGATCTTTTTTTTTTATTTTAATATTGTTTTTCCCTTTTTATGTGTTTTTTGTGGGAAAATAATGAGATAAATTAAAGGACATGATTGAAGCTATTAACCTATTTTTTTTGCTTGGATTTTTTATTTTTTATTTTTTTAAATCCCATATTTTCACTTGAAATTCATTTTTTTCTTAAATAAATACAAAATCTTCTTTATTGAACAAAGGTATCGTCTTTAATTGCATATTTCAATGTCTAGGTTATCTTAGTCTTGAAACTGTCATTCAGGCATTCGTTTAACAATTCTAAAATTAAGAATCAAAGTGATGATAAGTACAGACCGACCTTTAGTTAGGCAAAATGAGTGCCTAACACCTGCACATCTTATACCTAAGTTTCTGAACCTAATTCAATGGTTATGATAGACTAGTTCCTTGTTGGTGGAGTCATTATGGTTCTTGGACCTTAAAACCAATGGCAACTCTAATTTTTGAACCTCCAATCAATTGTCATATAGCCTGCGGGGATTGATTTTGTGGGCTTCAGATTATGACTATTTGACTATTATTGGCTTGATCCTTTTTAATGCCAGTATTAGGGGTGTTCACGGATCGATTTTGTGCAGTTTGTTGTTTTGACCCACCCGCATCTATGCGGTTTGAGAAAAAGTCAACCCGCAACCGCCCGCAGTGTGGTTTGCAGTTTGTGCGGATAGGGTTTGCGGATGTGTGGGCGGTTTGCGGTTTACACTTTTTTCTTTAAAAATTAATTTTTGAGTTTTTTTTTTTTTTTATCGAATTTAGGTATTAGATTCATTTTATATATTTGTGATCATTTGACAACAATTTTCTGCTGAGTTTATAAATAAAAATTGAATATCAATGCATTAAATGAAAGTACCCAAAACAAAGAGACCATACACTAGCATTTTTGTCATGAAAAAAATGTATATCAATGCATTAAAGGTTGTATTCAATTAGAATTGCCAGTTCAGTAATCAATAATCAAACTAGAAGCTCCATCGACCACCAGAAGGAAAATTTTATTAGGAAAAAGTGGATAAGTCACCAATAAAAATCATATAAGAAATCAAGTTTAGGACTTGATAATTCTACGACATTAAGAAAGTTGAGAAATATTTAAAAATAAGGATCGTAGTGTCACAGAAAATATAATGGTGCTCCTGTTAAAGTTACAAAGTTAGTATATAAAAATAATAATAATTAAAGTGCGGACGGTTTTTGCGGGTTGCGGGTTTAACTCGCAATCCGCCTGCAACCCGTAAATTTGTCATATTTCAAACCTCATCCGTCCACATTATGTTTGTGAAACCACCTATTTATATGCGGATTGGGCGGTTTGAACGGTTCGGATAAACCGTTACCCACCCCTAGCCAATATAATACAAAATATGAGATTTCAAGCCATTGCACTTACACCTTACAAACTCAATTCCAAGTACCACGTCTAGCACATTGTAACCAATAAAAATCATGACTTTGCAACTTCACAAACTTGTGGCTAAAGTAAAACAAATTATATGAGATCTCAAGCTTCTAAAAAACACTCTAGGTTCCTCAAGAAACCATATGTGCATCACAATCATTACATGATTAATCAAACAACATATATGTGCATTTTTTACAAGATTTGAAACAAATGCAACTCAAGATTTCCATCTAAAAAGAGAAAAAAGAAGGAAAAACAAAAGAAAATATATGACAATATATATTATTTGATGATACTTCACCATTACAAGTAGAACAGTACAAAATGCCCTAAAGCATTGGCTTAGTTGGTAAGGGATGTTTAAACCAGGAGATAATAGATGCAAATTATTTCCTATAAAGCAAATGAAAAACAAAGAAAAAAAAGAAAAAAGTGGAAGAAAAGTACAACAGTATCAAATACGCATTAAGTAGTTAAAACTACTTTAGAAACTGCATCATTTCATATGGTTCATTAAAATAAGTAGTAGGATATTTGCTTAATCAGGGTTCAGTGGAAGCAACAAGAGCATACGAACCTAGATCACCTTCAGCTGCAGCCTCATCATCGATGTTTTTGCATTCATGGTAAAACACAGTGAACATCACAAACATGAAATAGTTCAGCAAGCAAGTTATGAAGGCACGTGAAATAAGAATAGCGAGCGATGCCTGAGTTGCGAGATTACAATTCCTCATAATGACAAAGGTTATTCCAAAGATAACGCAACTACTTAGAAGAACCATAACACAACCCTTAATCTTCTTGCCTTTCATGAGCTCACCGGCTCTATCAATCGCCTTTAGACCACATGAATCATCTTCTACTATCGAAACCACTAGGCTCAACATCCAAATAGCCGGCACATAAAGATAACCAAATACTCCTAAAATGATTGCTATAGTTAATAGACCTACTAAAAGAGGACCACCAACTATAAAAATGACTAGCGCAATAGTGATCCAGAAGAGAACAATGAGGGAGAAAGAGATTAGAGCCATGTAAATGCTAGTAGTCACCGGTCTTTTCCACCTTCCTTTAACCCTTGAAAACACATCTTTTGCGCTCACTATTTTCCCTGTGTAGGCATCAGATGACAATGAAATAGTAGTCATTAAGAAAAATAGCATGATTACATAAGAAAATAGCCATTTTACCAACAGCAGGACTACAAAACGTCGGACATCGTTTAAGATCCCACTTTGCAAGAATTCATTGAATTCATTGCCTTCGTGATATTTTCCAATAAGCGACAACCTCCAAATTAAATCTTTCAACAATGGCGACAATTCTAGATTAACACCATATGCCAACAGACAGTATGAAAGAAACACTGAGAGGAAGATGGAGACCACGATGGTCCCATTCCTAATGCTGATTTTGAGGGATTTGTGTATAATTGAAAAAACGCCAATGGAAGATTGTGATTTTGATGAGTTCTCCACATGTTTATCAATTTGGTTTTTTGATATGGTTAGGCTCATATGAGGAGATGATAGATTAAGCTTAAGCATTTTGTTTTTGGTACAATCAAATTCAAGACAAATTTTGATTTATATATAGAAGTCAATGTTGGACACATATGTTTATCCATTTCTTTTTGGTGGTGATTACTACTAGGATGAAACTAATAATTAATGACAAGAGGGTCGATTATTTGTAGGCCATAGAATACTACGATCTTGGGAACTTATGGTTGTCCAATTCTAATATGTCAAATTGAATAATCATCCAATCTTTTATTTTTATTTTTATTTTTATTTTTTTATTTTTTTTGAAGAAGAAGGTTTAACATTTTGTTTTGCCTTTTTCTTTTCTTCTTCTTTTTTTTAAAAACTAATTATTAACATCTGTTTTCCAAAATATATGAGCCTTTTAGTTTTAATACAAAATTAAATAACTAAAAAACTTAGTGTTTTTATTTTATTTTAGTTATATAGAGCCTCTTCGAATGCTAATTTCAAGACCAAATAGGTTTTTATTTTTATTTTGTTTGCTACAACAAAGACTTGTCCTCAGCATAAAAAGAAAGGTTGTGGGATGAGATGTTTGCTAAATTATCCCAAGAAGAAGGATTCTCTTTAATCCAAATCTAGGAATAAAAATTCAGTGTAGTATATGTAACTGCCACATGTACATTTCATAGTTTATTTTTAGCTAGTGGCACTATGTGTCAATAATAACCTAAATTGAATTTTTTTTCGAAATGTAGACTTCACAATATTGTCGAGATCAATTGTGCCCACCACAAGACTATGGAGCTCATTTTTTATGAGTAAAAATTTATTACACAAGAACTTACAAAATAAACGACTAAAAAACCAATAGATCTTACAAAATTAATAAAAATAATATACATTAATCACAAGGGAAGGAAAAATGAGCTGTGCAAACACAACTTTACACAAATACAAGGTTTTGATACTAAGTGCACAGAAAGTTTCGAATACAGAATACACATATATGACATATATATTTGTAATTACATATGTTAATATTTTTTATCTCAAACATCTATATATATGTTTGAAATATTTTATACACGTCGCACAACTATAAAATTTATGAGTTGATGGGCACTTGCCTGAAAGTTCTTATGCATATGAGAAAAGCTATGGACCGCGATTAATCCATCCAAAAAAATTTTGATGGATGATTATATGATAGAGATTAATTTATATAGTGTGTAATTCATTTATCAAATAAATTTGAATCACAAGATAGAAATTTTAAATAATTTTTGAATTAATAAAAGCAGGATTCATAGTATTACTCCATGCTTATTGTCAAAACTGTTGGATTCATTATTGCATTTTTTATTTATTTATTTTTTAATGTAGATATTTGTCATGTTGGAGAAAGACAAAGACAGAGAGAAATGTGCTTGCCGTATACTCCAATCAATCATTTAGAATTATTTCTTGTCGAACCAAATTTTGAACTCTCCGCCACTTGCAAAAAAGTGGAGCTGGAGACAGCACCTAAAATTTTGAGGCAATTATAAGTTGACTCTGTTTTTTTTTAATGTATATTATTTTATTATTATTATTATATATTGTTGCAAGTTATATTATATCATCCAATAGTTTTTTCTCATATGACATTACATTTTTTATGCTTTTCATTTCCTATAAAGAGGGACTTAGAGCTGATGCTGATAAAAAAGAGGAAATTAAAACTAAAATATTACTCGAATATTATGTAACAACTTACTCGTGTTGATGCTGATAAAAAAAAAATAAATAAATAAAAAATTTAAAAAAAAGCTTTCTGACTTGTGTTGACGTATACTGATTTGTAGGAATAAAGTCAAGTCTTTTGTTTTGTAAGGATATAATTAAAATTATATACAAAAAGTTTTCATATTTGACATTTCATAACCAAAATCTCAAATAAGAAAAAAATAAAAATATATATGGCCACTGTGAAAATACCAAAGGAGCTAAAAAAAATTCAGACCAGCAAATTGAAAATATTTTTAAAACTAGAGATAGATTTTATTTTATTTTTATTTTTATTATTTTTTTTAGAAGATAACTCCCAAAAAAAGAAAAAAAAAATATGTCATTGTTGCGAAGTTTCAATTGGGGCAAATTTTATGTTGTCTTGCTCACCCTATGATAGCCATTGTTGAGTTTCACATAAGAAATTTGCACGAGATTTAGGTTTCGTTTGACAAGGGACTGTTTTAGTTTAAAAGTTAAAAAGTTATTAAAAAAAATTAAAAAGCCAACAATTTATATCAAAAAGTCAAAAATTTTATTTTCTCTCTACTTTTTGCACATCTTTTCGTTAAAACATAAAAAGTTATCCCAAATATACTAGTTTTTTTTTACCTCATATTTTAGCTAAAAAGCTAAAAAATTACTAAAATAACCTATTTCTAAACGAAGCCTTAATATACAAGATATGTCATCGCTTAACTAACCATTTTTTTGGATAAGTTGCTATATTTGTTACTTTTTATTTCAAATTTCACATTAACAGTTGAACTTTTAAAGGAATAAATAATTATTACTATCTCTTGGGACTAATGTAATGCCCAAGCTAACTGATAAGGATTCTAGTGCAGAACAGCCACAGCTTCAGCTTCAGCAGCAGCTTCAGCTTCAGCCGTAGCTTCTGATATGGCTACTTCAACCTTCAATTCAAGAACAGAGTTTCACCTGCTATTTCATATAGTCAGTTAGGAATTGGTTAGCAATTAGTTACACTGTTAGGAGTTAGTTATCTGCTTAGATCAGCAGTGGTTTACCTTCTATAAATACAGCTTGTATGTACTATCAAAATTAATAAGAAGAAATACATTTTCCTCATGGTATCAGAGCAATAAAGCTCTCACGAGCATTCTTGAGTTCTTGATTTCATTTTCTCAGTTCTTTCAAGAATCTTCAATTTTCTCAATCATTCTTCAAAGCTCTTCAATCTTCTTCAATGGCAACTCCTACCTCAAATGCTCTTCCTTCAAATCTTAGTCTTCTCATTTCAAATCTCAGTTCTTTCATAACTGTAAAACTTGATTCTTCAAATTTCATCATTTGGAGAAGTCAATTTCTCAATATACTGCGTGCTACAGATTTGCTAGGGTTTGTTGATGGTTCTCATTCTTCTCCACCATCAACAATTAAAAATGCAGATGGAACCCTAGCAGCTAATCCAGAATTTCTGCAGTGGAAACAAATTGATGCACATCTATTGAGTTGTCTAACAGCTACACTCACACCTGTAATTTTCTCTTCTGTTTTACATCTTCAACATAGTGCAGAGGTTTGGCAAGTTCTGTCAAAACGATTTACTACACTGTCTCGCAGTCACATTCATCAACTGAAAAATCAATTGACTAATCTGACCAAGACTTCTCAGTCAATAGAAGAGTATCTGAGTCAGATTAAAGAATTAGCTGATCAACTTGCTCTTGCCTCTTCTCCTGTAGATGCAGAAGACTTGTTCTTATTACACCTGAATGGTTTACCTGGAGAATTTGATGCTTTTAAAACCACAATCCGAGCTAGATCAGAAGCCATCTCTATGGAAGAACTTTCATCTCTTCTATGCTCAGAATCTATTCACATGCATTCCAAGATCAAGAACATTAATACTCATGAACCTTCAGTTGCATATGCTGCTTCTCGTGGTTCTTCTCATGATTTTTCTTCTCAAGGCCGATCTTATTTCAAAGGTCACAGAGGTGGTTCTCGACATGGCTCCCGAGGACATTTTTCATCTAGAGGCCGAGGTCGACACAGCAGTCACTATCCCAATTTAATTGTCAGATATGTGGAAAACCTAATCACTCAGCTCTGGAGTGTTGGCATCGATTGAAAATTATTCTGCTCAAAATCAGTCACAGCAAAATCAGTCCCAAGCAATTTCCAAATCTGTCAAGGCCATCTTCAGCACAATCATCCTCTGGTTTTTCAAACACAAGAGCTTTTGTGGCCTCTGCTTCCTCTCCACCTCAGTATGATTCCTCTCCTTGGTATCTTGATTCTGCTGCGTCTGATCATATGACTCATGATTTGTCTCAGTTGAGTCTGCATCAACCATACCAAGGCACTGATCACATCACTGTTGGTAATGGTAATTCTATTCCTATTCTTAATACTGGTAAGGTCTCTACCTACTCCCCATCATACTTTTAAGCTCAACAAAGTCTTGCACACTCCTATTGCTTCCAATCTTGTGTCTGTGCACAAACTTACTAAAGATAATGATTGTACAATCACTTTGATGATTCTTCCTTCATTGTTCAGGACAAGCACACCAAGGACATCCTACACAAGGGCCTTAATTCCCATGGTTTATATCACTTTCATACATCCAAGCCCAAGCCCTTTTCTGCTGCTGTTCCACATTCTTCATTCAGTCTCATAATGCATTCTGCAGTTCCTACTAATAAAGTGTCTGCCACTGTTTGGCACAAGAGATTGGGGCATCCATCCTCTCTCAAGTTTAATAAGCTCAAACACTTGCTTTCTTCCACTTGTAATAAAACCACAGATGATGATTTTACTTGTGTTCATTGTTGTGTAGCAAAGAGTCATAGATTACCTTTCAAATTGTCAAACTCTACTGTTCAAAAAACATTTTCTCTCATTCACAGTGATGTTGGGGACCTTTTTCCCTTCTCTTTCCGGTTATAAATACTATGTACTCTTTGTTGATGACTATAGCAAATTTACTTGGCTTTATCCGTTGTGTTACAAAAGTGAAGTATTTTGATAAATTTGTAAAATTCACAGCATATGTTGGTACTCAATTTTCCACTCACTTGCAAATTTTTCGTACGGATGGGGGTACTGAGTTTGTTAATTCCTCTATGACTAAATTTTGCCATTCTCATGGTATTCTTCATCAAATTTCTTGTCCCTATACACCTCCTCAGAATGGAGTTTCTGAGAGAAAACATAGACACATCACTGAGACTGCTATTGCACTGCTTCATCATTCTTCTATTCCTATTAAATATTGGTTTGATGCCATTTCTGCAGCCACTTATCTGATTAATCGCATGCCTAAGTCTAAGGCTCCTCATTCTTCTCCTTATGAATTATTGTTTCACAAAGCACCTGAGTACTCTTTTATGCGTGTGTTTGGATGTCAATGTTTTCCTTGGCTTAAGCCACACACTTCTCATAAACTTCAACCTAAATCTACCTTGTGTGTTTTTCTTGGTTATCATCCTTCTTACAAAGGATATAGGTGTCTTGATCCTTCCTCTGGTAAGGTTTATCTGTCTCGTCATGTCATCTTCCATGAAAATATTTTTCCTTTGTGCTAGTATTTCTCCTCCTACTTCTCAGAACTTGTCTATGCTTCAATCCTTTTTCTGGTCTCCTTCTCCTTCTCCTTCTCCAACTATAGATCATCTCTCGTTCCTGTTAGTTCACTGCCACAGCTCCACTATATCTCCTCCCTCTTCTTCCTCTTTACCTTCTTCAGCAGCTCTATTGCCCGTGCCATCCACTGTGCCTCTGCTGTCCACTGCCTTTCCTCAATCTGTCCAGACTGCACCTCTGCAGTCCTCCGCATTTCCTAATCTGTCCAGTCCACTGTGCCTCTGCAGTCCCCTGCCGTTCCTAAATCTGTCCAGTCTGCACTCTGCCGTCCTCTGCATTACCTCAATCTGTCCAGTCTGCATTACCTCCTCAGTCTGTTTCTTCTTCTCTGCCCTCAGGTCCTCTCTCTTCTTTTACTCCCATTTCTACTCCTATTTCTTCTATTTTTATTGATTTACCTCTACCTCCTCCTTCTACTAATTCTCATTCTATGATTACTCGCTCTAAAGCACATCCTCAAGTCTTTATGGCTTCTTCTTCCTCCTTTTCTGACATTGAGCCATCTACCTATCAGCAAGCTCTCACCTCCCCTGTTTGGCACACTGCCATGTTAGATGAATATAATGCTCTTCTTGCTCAAGGTACTTGGTCTTTGGTTGCTTTGCCTACTTCTAAGTCTGCAATCGGCTGTAAATGGGTATTCCGTATTAAGCGCAATTCTGATGGTTCTATTGCTCGTTATAAAGCTCGTTTGGTTGCAAAAGGGTTTCTCCAACAAGAGGGATTGATTATACTGAAACTTTCAGCCCCGTTGCCAAACAACCTACTATTCGCATTTTATTGTGTTGGCTCTGCATTATCAATGGCCTCTTAAACAACTGGATATTAGTAATGCCTTTCTCATGGTACATTGGAAGAGGAAGTTTACATGACACAGCCTCCAGGCTTCACTAGTCCATCTCATCCCACTCATGTTTGTCTTTTAAAGAAGGCTCTCTATGGTTTAAAGCAGGCTCCTCGCGCCTGGTATTCTACCTTCTCCAGCTTTTTACTGTCACAAGGTTTTCTTAATAGTCAGTGTGACAATTCCTTATTCATTCAAAGGACTTCTTCCACTGTTACTCTTCTTGTATATGTTGATGACATTTTGGTTACAGGAAATAGCTCTTCTCATATTCAATCACTTCTTGCTCAAATGCATACTGCCTTTGCCATGAAGGAGCTCGGGGATATTTCTTATTTCTTGGGTATATCTATCCAAGCTTATGGTGATTCTTATTTCTTGTCTCAACATAAATATGCTTCTGATATCCTCATTAAAGCTGGTATGACCACTTGCAAGCCCTGCAATTCCCCTATGTCCGTTAAATCTTCTCTTGGTCCAGATTCTGCTCTTCCCTTTCATCAACCAGAACTGTATCGCAGTGTTGTTGGTGCACTTCAGTACCTTACGATCACCCGGCCTGACTTATCTTTCTCTGTTAACCAAGCTTGTCAACACATGCATGCTCCCACTAATGCTCATTTTGCTGCTGTCAAGCGACTGTTAAGATTTGTCAAAGGGACTTTAGCTCATGGCCTCACTTTCAGTCCTAGTTCTTTTGAACTTCAGGCCTTCTCCGACTCAAACTGGGCTGGTGATGCTCTTGATCGTCGCAGTTCTTCAGGCTACTGTGTGTATCTTGGGTCCAACCTTATTTCTTGGTCTGCTAAAAAGCAGCCAACTGTCTCACGATCCTCAACCGAAGCTGAATATCGCTCTCTCCCCACACCACGACTGAGCTTACTTGGTTAACTATGTTACTTCGTGAACTTCAACTTCACTCTCCTATTTCTCCTATCCTTTGGTGTGACAACCTGTCTGCTATTGCATTGGCTTCTAATCCCGTGTTTCACACTCGGTCTAAACACATTGAAGTGGATTGTCACTTCATTCGTGAAAAGATTGCTACCAAACAACTGCTTCTCAAATACATTCCTTCTCTTGATCAGGTTGCTGATATCTTTACAAAACCTCTCTCAGTTTCACGATTTCACTACCTTCAAGCCAAGCTTCTGGTCTCTCCCTCTCCCATCAGCTTGCCCGAGGGTGATAAGGATTCTAGTGCAGAACAGCCACAGCTTCAGCTTCAGCAGCAGCTTCAGCTTCAGCCGTAGCTTCTGATATGGCTACTTCAACCTTCAATTCAAGAACAGAGTTTCACCTGCTATTTCATATAGTCAGTTAGGAATTGGTTAGCAATTTACACTGTTAGGAGTTAGTTATCTGCTTAGATCAGCAGTGGTTTACCTTCTATAAATACAGCTTGTATGTACTATCAAAATTAATAAGAAGAAATACATTTTCCTCAATTAGAAATAAACTTTCCGCCTAAATAATTGTTAACTTTTATTTTACAATCTCATATCGAGAAAATAAAGAAAAAAGTGAGTTGTTTCACTTATATAAAATGAACCTTATGTTCCTATTTAATATTGTAGTATTGTGCATATTTCAGGTCAAGATAGTTTAAATTTGAAAATTAAAATAAAATTTAAAAGCTTTAATTAATTAATTTTTATATAAGTTGGTTGGTCATTTGACCTAACCGATTAAGGTGAACCATTTTTGGTTTAACTAATTCGCTGATTTAATCGCGATATTAGTAGTTTTATCAAAATATATTGGTTAGATTTGTTTCATTCGAAATAAACTAAAAACGATCTAATTAAATTAATTGACAGATATTATTTGATTCAAAATAAACTTTATGTCAAAACAATTGTTAATTTTTATTTTACACAATCCTATATCAGGAAAAAAAATATGAAAAGCGAGTTGTTTCAGTTATATAAAGTAAACATATGTTCTCATTTAATATTGTAATTTTGGGCATGTTTTAGTTGAAAACAATTAAATTTTAAAATAAAATAAAATTTAAAAGTTTTAATTAATTAATTTTTGTATAAGTTGGTTAGTCTTTTGACCGATTCTAACAATTTTATCAATATATATTGTTTGATTTCTAAAAAGTATGTTTAAGTTTTATGACAATTTTAACAAAGAATACACTAAAACTAACATTTATAAAATGAAATTTATTTTTTTTTAACCATAAATATATATATATATATATATTAATTTATTCTATTTTTCATCTTTACCAATTAAATTATGACAACTGCAATATATTTCTAATAAAATCGTTAAAATTTAATTTATTCTAAATTATTTTTCTATACTTTTTAAGTAAATTTTATGTTATTATTTAATTTTAAAATTATTTATTTAACGTGTGAATCGCACGGGTTCATATACTAGTTATTATATAATAATAATCTTGTAACCGATGTGAACGCTCCATAGATTATTGATCGGGTTGGATCCGATCGAATTCCCAACATTTTTTTTTCTTTTTCCTTTTAAATAAAAAATATATATGATTTTGTTTGCTTAACTAATGTGGAATGCAATAGCATGTGAAATAGATTCTTAAAGTTTGTTACCCACGTTATAGAATAATAAATTATTTTGGACTATTCAATTTTTACTTTTTTTTTATACATAAAATTCAAATAAAATTATTAAAAAGGATATCATTAATTTTGGGACACTCAATTTCACAATTAAACCCACACACCACATCATGAATTAGAATTTATGAGAGCATCCACCTTCATCACCACCCATCCATCTTCCTCAAATCTCACCTTCAAAACTTATTCACCCTTAAAACCTTTAAAACCCTTTGTCGACAATATTCCAGCGATAACAGTAACAACTATTTGATTACCTACACTTCTCCGGCAATGATAAGGAATGAAAGTTTTTTCTGCAACCACAACTCCATAAGACAAGAGAAGAATAACAATAAAAATTCAGAGAAAGTTCATAACTTTGATGATGTTCTTAGCTTAGAGTAGATTGGTCTTATAAGGATAAGTTTCTTAAAAATAAAAAATGGCAAAAATAATCAAATCTATTCATTATTTTTTCAGGACTAAATTCCGAATATATGATCGAAATTCGAAAATACAGGCCCGAACATTATTTATTTGTTCGGGAACCAATAACCGAAGATTTATTATTTGTTCAGGAATCGGTAACCAAATATTAATCATCGAAGAAAAGGATGAGGCGGTAGAAAGAGAGAGAGTAGAGACAATAATCGCACTTGGCTCTTCTTCTTTTTCGTAGGTTTTGTTAGGGTTTTTGGGAAAGAGATTTTTTTGGAGTGTGGGGGTGTGCATTCAATTGAATAGGTGGAATCTTTTCACATGGATAATTTTGGTATTATTTGAGAGGAGAAAATAAATTTTAAAGGTTTCAAAATTTCTAAGTAGGGGTTCAAAGAAATGAGGGTCCAAAATAATAGATGGAAATTGTATTCTACTAAAAGTATAATTCTTCATAGTGTTTAATTTCTTTCTTTTTTTATTTCTTTGTTTGCTTCTTTTTCTTTTTCCTTTTAAATAAAAATATATATATGATTTTGTTTGCTTAATTAATGTCTAATACAGTAGCATGTGAAATAGATTCTTAAAGTTTGTTACCCACGTTATAGATATGATCTTTCACTTAATTGTATTCTACTTAAAGTTTTTAATATATGGAATTACAAATTCATTAGGAAACCAAATTAAAGTAGGAAACCCTTCCCCGACTCGACTAACCTATATAATAAATCATTGACACACGGCTTATCTTCCAATTTAATCTCATCTCATCGGTTTTCTACGTATAGCTTGCAGTTGGAGAAAGGTTGTAGAAGATCAAGCAAGACTCAAGAAGCATGGTAATGATGATTATGGCTTCTTCTTCAAGTGCTGCTGCTGCGAAAAAATTAGTAGTAGTTGTCGGGGTGTTGTTACTCGTACTCTCAAACGCAGTCCTTGGCGATGAGGAGTTCCTGATGCCATTGGACCGGTGCGTTCGGAGCCACTTCGATCCTATACCACCTCCATCTGACGATCCAGAAGGAGACAAGTATGCGGCCGCATTGCATTGCCAGATTTGTCATTCAATTTATCGCTCTGTTTTCCACATTGGCCGCATCCATAAGCTTTCAAAAAACATCCCCTACACATGGCCACCTGATGAATACGTTACCGCCCTTAAAAAGGTTCCCTATTTGAAGAACAACCAATCTGGCCTCAATTACTATCTCAGTCTTGATCATCCTGTTTCATATTGCAAATTCCCTGATTGGATCTGGTATAACAAGGGTGAATATTTGAGAAGTAAAGGCCTAATATGAGAAATTAAACAACATTATTATTATTATTGAATTTATGCTCTCATTTTTTTTTCTTTTTTTATCTTCTATTGGTAATAGTAATAATCTTATTCAAGTGTGGTGTTGTGGTTTGGTTTCTTGTAAATTAGTTACTTCATTATTTATTTATGATATTTTACCCCATATATATGTTTATCGGCTCATGTGGTTAGCTTTAAATGGCTTATTGTTTGGTCTTGATATGAACTCTTAGATCCTGTTCATTTTTAGAGGTAGAATGGAGGGGATTCATACTGAGGGGATTAAATAAAATTTGTTAGTGTAGAAATTGATTTTCACTTAACAAAAAATACAAAAAATTAAACATTCATGTTCAAAAAAAATACCCAACATGTAAAAAAATAAAAATAAATAAAATAAATAAAAAAAATTTAGTCATTGTCACTATTTTTCTAATACCATCTCCATCTCCTCCATCTCAATCCCCTTTTAAGACCTATCCTAATACCAAGGAATTATGAATCCCCTCTCCATCTCTTAAAACAAACACTCCATATAGTAAATCCACCTCACTATCCATCCCAATCCCCCCCCCATAACCCCAAACAAACGGCCTTACTGGCTAATATGGACACTGTGGCTTACTGTTTGCCCTTGATATCAACTCTTCTAGGGTTTGTTTGAGAAGTTGGTTGACTTTTTGATTTTTTGGCTTTTTAGTTTTTTTAGCTATTTTAGCTGGGACTAAAAAGTCTCGTTTGGGAAGGGCTCTTGGCTTTTTTGACTTTTTTGTGTGAGGAAGGATGTAATGATTATAGGTTGGATATGATGTTTTGTCTTATTAGCTATAAAACCTATTTTGTTTTTTATGGCTAAAATAGCCAAAAAAGCTCCAAAGTTGGCTTCCCCAATGAATTTTAAAATTAAATAATAACAAAAATTTTATTTTAAATGTGCAGGAAAACTAATTTTGATTCACTAAATTTTAGTCATTTTTATCAGAATTACACTTTTGTTGTTATGTTCTAATCTTAATAAGAAATACATACCATAGTTTAATAATAGGATATTATGCTAAAATATAAATATATTTTGTGATTTTAGGTTATTCTATATTAGAGTTTGCTCGATGGTAAAAATTATAGTTTGTCCTATGTCGCAATTTTAAAATAAGAATAAATTAAGATTGACTTGGGGAGGTAGAGTTAGTCTACACATTAAAAGTGACCTAAAAATCTAGGTGACCTAAACTTTACTCTAACTTAATCATAACCTAATCATTAGTTTATGTCCAACCTATAAAACATTTGATCAATTTATTTATTATATGGTAAATATATACTATTAATATTTTTAATAGTAAAAATAAAAAATATATACATATTATTCATATTTATTAAAACAAGATTAATTTTGTCTTTTTACATTGAAATTTAACTTTGATTAATTTGTTTTTCTTCTCACTCTCAAAATAGGAATATAAGACACATTCTCCGTTAGTTTAAATGAAAAATATAACTTAACATTTTAATTCAAAATCACATGGGAGATATGTGATTATTTTTACAAGACACAAGGAGTAAAATGAATTTTTGTTAACATTATCCTTAGAGCAATTATTAACAATTTTTTTCTTTTCAAAAACCTTTTGAATATTTATACTGTACGTTTTTTTTTTTTTTTGGTTCCCCTCCCCCAAAGGCAATTTGGAGTGGTAGTATTATGAATGAAGGTATCTCTCTCATTGCATTCACCTAATAATATTATGTTCATTTTATAGTTTACGTATCGTTTTATTTTATTTTTCCCACCCCCAAAGGCGATTTGGAGTGGTAGTATTATGAATGAAGGTGTCTCTCTCATTGATTTCATCTAATAATCCTATGTTCATTTTATTATTGCTTTATAGTAGTATGGGCAGAGGTCCAATTTCTGTAATTACTTCATTTCCCAACTTATGCCCAGCTCGATCGGTTAGAATTTATGCATCTCACTTGGAGGTGAGTGGTTTGAATTTTTCTATTTGCATGGTCTTCTATCTATTTGCATGGTGTCAAGTCCCCATTTTTAGGATTAATTAGGTGAAAATTAGTTATTTTAAGCGTGGGATTTTTTAAAGGAATTTTATTCTCATTCATTTAATTAATAAAAATTCCTTTTCATTAACTATTTTCTTTAGTTTTAGAAGTCAAAACAAGAAAATACAATTGATGAACGCCATAAATCCACTCTCTGTGTATTACATTGAAAATAACACATTCTTTACAACCAAATGCCCAAAGGTTTACAATAATTGAGAGGGCGTTGCCCTTCACAAATAATGACGCTTAGCCAAACAAACAAATAAAGCCCTACAGCTCGTTGCTACTTTATAACTATGTCAAGATAAACCTGTTATTTGATCCTCATGTCAAAAATAAATAAATAAATAAAAATAAAAATCACTACCTTATAATTACGTCAAGGTAAACCTATTATTTGATCCTCAAGACCAAAAAACAAAAATTAAAGTCCAAAAAAAAATAATTCCCTGTACACATGTATAGGCAGAGGTGAGCAAACCACTAGCTCACAAAACTATCTCATATTATAATATTAAAAGACATGCGGGTGCAATGATACTTACACATACACAAAATCATATCATGGCCAAAAAAAAAAAAAAATGATTTTATTACTGAATCCATTAAGCCCAAATTGTTTAATTAACCACAATTCGTTAAGTTAAATAAATGAACATGCTCTAAATGTCAACAAGATATTCTTTTTCAACCTATTTAAATAGGAAAATGCTATAAGTCCTAAATTTTCTACCAAATGTCTCACATGGGGGTGAGGCCCCACACTCATGTGAGATATTTGGTCATTCATTTGGTAGAAAATTTTATAACCCTAGCATTACTCATCTAGTTAACCCTTCCCAGTTTAAATTAAACTGTTAACAATTTACGGTGACCTCTAACAAAGTATCAATTCCAAATAATTTATTTAACTCATGTTAGTTAACTTAAATAAACCAATTTCAATGCTTTCAATAGGGCTTCAATTACATTTTATTTAGTTAACTCATGTCTGTTAAATTAAATAAATATAGCAACACTACCAATAAGAGTGTAAAAATGGCCCGTGACCTGTGGGCGACCAGAAACCCGCCTGTGGCCCAGGGTGGGCCCAGCCCGTTTGGGCCCGCCTGGGCCATCATTTTGAAGCCTGGCCTTGCCCATCAGCCTGCTTAAGCCCACTCAAGCCCAGCCCGCCCGAGACCCAGTATCTTTTTTAGTGGAAAATAATAAAATTTTGATCGAAAAAATTAAAACAAAAAAATAAAAAAAAATTGATCAGGCCCCCAAGCCCGGCCCACCGGCCCAAATACCTCTTGGGCCTACGAGCCTACGAGACCCGACATGGGCCAGGCCAACTTTACACCCCTTAATTTAATTTACACCCCTAAATTTAATTAACATATCATCTCATTTAAGTACCAACATACATATCATCTCATTTAAGTACCAACATACATATCATCTCATTTAATTAACTCATGCTGGTTAAATTAAATAAATAATCAAGATAACAAACTACCAATAAGACACATTCTTCGTTAGTTTAAATGAACAATATAACTTAACATTTTAATTTAAAATCACATAGGAGATATGTGATTATTTTTAAAAGACACAAGGAGCAAAATGAATTTTTGCTAACCATTAACCATAGAGCAATTAACATTTTTTTTTTTTCAAAAACCTTTTGAATATTTATACTGTACGTATTGTTTTTTTTTTTTTTGGTTCCCCTCCCGCAAAGGCGATTTGGAGTGGTAGTATTATGAATGAAGGTATCTCTCTCATTGCATTCATCTAATAATATTATGTTCATTTTATAGTTTACGTATTGTTTTATTTTATTTTATTTTATTTTTCCCACCCCCAAAGGCGATTTGGAGTGGTAGTATTATGAACAAGGTGTCTCTCTCATTGATTTCATCTAATAATCCTATGTTCATTTTATTATTGTTTTATAGTAGTATGGGGCAGAGGTCCAATTTCTGTAATTACTTCATTTCCTAACTTATGCCCAGCTCGATCGGTTAGAATTTATGCATCTCACTTGGAGGTGAGTGGTTTGAATTTTTCTATTTGCATGGTGGTCTTCTATCAATTTGCATGGTGTCATGTCCCCATTTTTAAGGATTAATTAGGTGGAAATTAGTTATTTTAAGCGTGAGATTTTTTCAAAGAATTTCATTCTCATTCATTTAATTAATAAAAATTCCTTTTCATTAACTATTTTCTTTAGTTTTAAGTCAAAACAAGAAAATACAATTGATGAACGCCATAAATCCACTCTCTGTGTATTACATTGAAAATAACACATTCTTTACAACCAAAATGCCCAAAGGTTTACAATAATTGAGAGGGCGTTGCCCTTCACAAATAACGATGCTTAGCCAAACAAAAAAATAAAGCCCTACAGCTCGTTACTGCCTTATAACTATGTCAAGATAAACCTGTTATTTGATCCTCAAGTCAAAAATAAATAAAAATAAAAATCACTACCTTATAATTACGTCAAGGTAAACCTACTATTTGCTCCCCCAAGACCAAAAAACAAAAATTAAAGTCCAAAAAAAAATAATTTCCTATACACATGTACAAGCAGAGATGCGCAAACCACTAGCTCACAAAACTATCTCATATTATAATATTAAAAGACATGCGAGTGCAATGATACTTATACATACACAAAATCATATCATGGCGAAAAAAAAAATGATTTTATTACTGAATCCATTAAGCCCAAATTGTTTAATTAACCACAATTCGTTAAGTTAAATAAATGAACATGCTCTAAATGTCAACAAGATATTCTTTTTTAACCTATTTAAATAAGAAAATGCTATAGGTCTTAAATTTTCTACCAAATGTCTCACATGGGGGTGAGGCCCCACACTCATGTGAGATATTTTGTCATTCATTTGGTAGAAAATTTTATAACCCTAGCATTACCCATCTAATTAACCCTTCCCAATTTAAATTAAACAATTAACAATTTACGGTGACCTCTAACAAAGTATCAATTCCAAGTAATTTATTTAACTCATGTTAGTTAACTTAAATAAACCAATTTCAATGCTTTCAATAGGGCTTCAATTACATTTTATTTAGTTAACTCATGTCTGTTAAATTAAATAAACAACGATAGCAACACTACCAATAAGAGTGTAAAAATGACCCGTGACCTATGGGCGACTAGAAATCAACCCGTGGCCTAGGGTGGGGCCGGCCCATTTGGGCTTGCCAGGACCATCATTTTGAAGCCTGCCCTTGCCCATCAGCCTGCTTAAGGCCTACTCAAGCCCAGCCCGCCTGAGACCCAGTATCTTTTTTAGTGGAAAATAATAAAGTTTTGGTTGAAAAAATTAAACAAAAAACAAAAAAACAAAAAACAAAAAAAATTTTGATCAGGCCCGCCAAGCCCGGCCCACCGGCCCAAATACCTCTTGGGCCTGGAGCCCGCAAGACTCGACATGGGCCGGGCCAACTTTACACCCCTAAATTTAATTAACATATCATCTCATTTAATTAACTTATGCTGGTTAAATTAAATAAATAATCAAGATAACAAACTAGCAATAAGCATATACAGCTTCTTATTTAGTTGACTCATACTAATTAACTTAAATTTTTTTTTGATCAGAAAGAGATTTCCATTAAAGATGCCAAACGACACTTACAGAGGAGAGTACATCCAAACAGAAAGCTTACACCAAGCAAAGAAGAGATAATCAAAACAACACACAGGAGTAAACCTATGAAGAGTAACAGTCGCACCTCTCGTGCATGTGCTCATACTGCAAACAGAGGCCAAAATCGACCATAGAGCATGGCTGAAATAAACATAGGTTACGCCACAGAGTGGGTAAGCCACACCACTACACAGCACCGATGGACTCCAAACAAGACTCCCAAAAAACCAAAAAAAAACAAGAAAAAAAGGGACACTCGACCTCAAAACCAGAGCAGCAACCAAGATCCCTGGAGGTGTACAGATCTGAAGCAGATCTGATAGAGGAAATCGAGGGACGGCTCTGGCGAAACAGGTCTGGGGCAGATCCGGTGGAGGAGTGGAAGATCCGGCGCCGAAGGGATGGAGGAGGAGAAGACCCAGCAAAACTTCCACCAAGGGGAAGAGAGATTGGGAAGAGAGCTCTCCCAAAGCTTATTGAGCATCACGATCAAGGAAAAGAAGAAAGGGGGGGAGAGGAGAGGGGGGCCGGAGGCCGGAGCCCCCTCCCCCACCCCAAACGGCGCCGCTCGCAAACCCTAAGAGAGACTCTAGAGAGAGAAGCTGTCGAAAGTAGAGAGAGAGAATTGTTCAGGGTTTACTAATTAACTTAAATAGATCAACAATTTTAGTGACTGCCAACCGGGCCTTTTCAACCCATAGAGTGGCTTTTTCGAAGGTTGATCATCCTGTTTCATATTGCAAGGTTCCTGATTGGATTTGTATAACTTCAGTGAATATAAGTATTTGAAAAGTAAAGTCCTAATATGAGAAATTAAACAACATTATTATTATTATTATTATTATTATTGAATTTATGCTCTCAAATTTATTTTTTTAATCTTTATTAGTAATAGTAATAATCTTTCACATTGTTTAATACTTATTTAAGATTTGAACATTTTATATAGTATGATTCATTATATATATAAACGAAACAGTTTACTCATATTGTTTCATTTATATTTTATGTGATTATTTGGTTTTTAACCATAGACTTTTTAAATATTTTTTACTCCTATTTTTAATTGAGACAAAACACTCAAATTTAATTTAGTTTCATTTAATTTATTCATGATTCCCATTATTATATCTACAATCTACAACAAAGCAAAAGCAATATCATAGCAGAACTTTTATGTTCACAAGTTTCAAACAACAAATATCTCTTCAGCTTCATTAACCGACCGAAACTACTAAAAAAAAAAAAACTCTAGTTTAATAAATTCAGCTTTTGAACAACTTCCCTTTAATTTTGATTTAGTTCTTCCATTGTTTTACTTAGATATTTTCTTCCATTGTTTTCATTTTGATGATACAAGTATTTGCTAAATAAAGGCCACATTATATTGAATTATTCTCTCAACTATTTTTTACTTATAATAATAATAATAATAATAATAATAATAATAATAATAATAATAATAATAATGTTGCTCATTGTTAAATAATTATTTGAGTTTTAGAATATGAATTAATTGATATTGTGTTTGTCATATTTTACAAAAGACTAAACCAACCACATAAAACAATCAAGGTCATATATCTTTATATATTATGAGAATGTAGTGAAACATGAGAGGTTTCCAACTTTTAACATTAAAAAATTTTAGAAATCAAATATACAAACAAATAAAATTAACAAATTTGATCTCTATCGCTTCAGTTAAAATCTTTCTTTTGCCTTTCAATATCTAATTTAAATTTTAAAATATTTAAAGTCTATCTAAATAAATCTATTTTTAAAATATCTTCCACCATCAGAATTTAAATCGATAAAACTCACATGTCTATTAAGTCTCTAACGCATATAAGAATTTAGACATAGATCTCAAAAAGATATAATAATATTTAAATTTGAATTATGATTTCTAATATAACTATCTATTTATATATATATATATATATATCTTTAAATCAATAAAAACTCACATGTCTTTTTTTTTTTTTTTTTATCGGCAAAAAAACTTATTGATGAAAAAACAAGTACAAAGTACAAGAAAATACATCAAAAAAGGAGAAGGAAGTGCAAAAGCATCACAGTGCGCTAAGTGATCCCAACTAGGTTGGCACCACACGAGCTCACCCTATCATTTGCTAGCACCCCAAGTTGGTGAGAGATCAACAGAAGGAAGAAAGAAAAGGAAAAACCAAAGCTACAGCGTAAACCCCTTAAAACTCCCCTCCATGAATCATTGCTGCATAAGTCCAAAGAGCCAAGATTGAACACCTGGAAATTGAACTAACACCTGGAACAACACTAGTTCCTACTTCCAAGATTCCTTAGATTCCTAAGTGTAGTATCTGCAGCCCATAACACAGCAGAGCACACCCTTCAGACCATGCTTCAACCAGCAGCCATGGCATGCAGGACTTCAGCTGCTACAAGCCCATCTGCTACATGCCCCTCTGCTACATGCCCATCTACTACATGTCCTCCAGCCCACTGTCACCATGAGGTAATGCAACACTAGATCAGCAGCTCCTCTCACAAAACCAGATCAATGCATGTCTCCAAACACACCAGGTCAGCAGCGAAAAATTCAAGCCATTCCGCAGAAGACAATGGCATCCAAAGCATCCAGCTGAAAAGCTGACTGGCAACTACCTGATGGGAGTACAGAGCTAAACACAAAGCCTTACTCCATAGCAGCTCCAGATGCGCAACTACCTAGAGGATTAACCCAACCCATTCTGTACCCATGCATCCACCAAGAGCACAAACAGCCTAGACAAGAGCACAAACAGCATAGACACCACCTATGTGCAGCATCCACCCCTACACTTGAGAGCACAAACAACTCAGAAACAAGTCAGAGACAGTCCAGCAACAGACCAATAAAGATAAATTACACCTCCAATACAGCAGCTAAAGCCCGTTCAAACAACCAAGAGCCAGCAGCAGATCAAATAAAGTTAACCCAGTTCAAACAACCAAGACACCAACAGCAGAGTAGATCACATCTATAAGCTACCCTTTCTTGGAGGACACTTCCAGCAGACCAACAATCACCGAAACAGAACCAAACTCACCCTCCAGCTCAGACCCAGCAGGCAGACACCCCCATTACACTGAACCACACACCTGCTCCAAGTTTGAGATTATATCATGCACGGAGTAAGGCATATCCTTCATCCTGAACTTAGCCCATAAAGCCATTCTAACCTTCACCAATTCCTCCAGGTTCGCTGCATGCGGATGAGTATTATTAAACAAACAGTTATTTCTATGATCCCATACCGACCAAAGGACAGCCATAGGAACAATTCTCCACAACATGTTGACCTTCTTCTTCACCTTATGACCAGCCCACCAACTAAGCAACGAGTGGACTGATTCAGGACTGGCCCAGCATAAACCCCACCAATCAATAATCCCAGACCACACTTTCCAAATAGTACTACAGTGAAGCAAAACATGACTCTGAGTTTCCACCTCTGTCTTGCAAAAGACACAAAGAGTGTTTGCATTAGACTTAAGCACCCCAACCCTTTGCATAAAGGCAGCAGACTTCATCCTACCTTTCCAAGCCAACCAAGTCAAGAATTGAACCCTAGGAGATGCAATGTTGTTCTAGATGTTCATCACTAACCTGTGATTGCACCCTTTTTGCGAAGCCATCCAATCCCACACAGAAGCTACAGAGAAAACACCAGAAGGATTAGCCAGCCAAGAGCACTGATCCTCCACATTCCTTAAGTTGGGAGCTGCCCGAAGATACTCCTGCAGGCCAGCCAGATCCTCCTCTTCCCAAGCAAAAAGTTGTCTCCTAAACAGAAGACTCCAATCTACACCTTCACTTCTCCTTTGAACAAAATCAGACACTGAACCCTCTTTATGCACTGATAAGGAAAATAGTCTAGGGAAAACAAGAGAAAGGCTCAGATTATTACACCACACGTCCACCCAGAATTTTACCCTACTGCCATTACCTAACACAATCTTAAAATTAGAGGCGAAGAACTCCTTCAAGGATGGATTTCTATCAGCTAAAAGAAGGATATCTTTCCACAGAATAGATACTCCCCCTAGCTCTGCTACCACTGGACTCCACCCACCTCCCTGCTGACCATATTTGCTGCACAAGACTCTTTTCCATAAGGCCTTATCTTCCACTCCAAATTTCCACCACCATTTGATCAACAAGCACACATTAAAGTCACCAAGCTTCCGCACGCCAAGCCCACCTTGACACTTACGATTACACACCTCGTCCCACTTAGCTAGATGAACTTTCTCTTCACCTCATCTCCACCCCACAGAAAGGTAGACTGAATACTGTCCAACTTGTTAGCAATGGCCACAGGCATTTGAATAAAGACAGGAAATACACAGGCAGTCCAGATAAAACAGACTTGATCAAGGTCAATCTACCTGCAAAAGAAAGGCATCTCCTTTTCCAAAGTGCTAGCTTTTTCCTGAATTTGTCCACGACCGGCTGCCACGTTCTCTTACTCCTGGGATTAGCTCCCAGCGGCAAACCTAAATAGTTCAAAGGCAATTTTGCGTTAAACAATTCAATGTATTGGCATAAGCCTGGACCAAAACATCTTCAACTCCAACCCGCAGACTTTACTCTTATGGAAATTAATCTTGAGCCCAGACATTACTTCAAAGCATCTCAGAATTCTCTTCAACATTAGAATTTCCTCCCAGTTGGCCTCACAAAAAATGATAGTATCGTCTGCAAACTGAAGATGAGACACCTTAAGCTGGTTATGACCCACTAAAGCTCCTTTGATGAGACCAAGCTCTTTTGCTCTAACCAATAAGATATTTAAACCTTCCGCCACTAAATTGAAGAGAAAAAGAGAAAGAGGGTCACCTTGCCTAAGGCCTTTGTGGGGCGAAAATTCTGAGGTGGTGACCCATTAACTAAAACAGAATTCTCGCTGAAGATATGCAAGCCTTTATCCAACCCACCCATTTTTCCCCAAAACCAAAATTAGACATCATGGAATACAGAAACCCCCAGTTCACTGAGTCATAAGCCTTCTCAAAATCTAATTTTAGGATAACACCTTTCTTCTTGGATTTTTCCACCAATGCACCACCTCATTAGCAATTAGAATTCCATCGAAAATACACCGCCCACTTAAAAAAACCGGACTGCTCTTCACTAATAATCTGAGGGAGAACCTGCCGCAAACGCCTGGATAAAAACCTTCGCAAGAATTTTATACACTGAGTTTACCAAACTTATAGGCCTAAAATCAGTCAACCCAGCAGGGCAATCCTTCTTTGGAACGAGTGCAATAAAAGAACTATTTACTCCCTTGGCCAGCTTCCCATTTAAGTGGAACTCCTTGAACACCTGAATCACCTCACCCTTCATTATGGACCAACACCTTTGGAAACAAGCTAGGTTAAACCCGTCGGCCGGGAGCCTTATTCCCATCACACTCCTTCACTGCAGCCCAAATTTCTTCCTCTGTAAATTCAGATTCCAACATAGCTGCTCCTTGCTCACTAATTTTCGCGCTTGCACCAACTAAAGAAGGCCTACACTCCCATTCCTCTACAAACAACTTATCAAAAAAAGACAATACTGCCTGCTTAACCAGATCTGGCCTGTCCACCAAGGAACCATTCGCCACCACTGAGTCGAGCATATTTTTCCTCTGTCTTCTGCTAGCCATCATGTGAAAGAACTTTGTATTCTTATCACCATTTTCAGCCCAAAGCAACCTAGATTTTTGTTGCCACATGATCTCCTTCTTTTTCATCAAGTCCCAAACTAAACTTGCACCTCTCTTCTGCGACTTTTCTCAAACTCCTGCAGATCTCTAGACTCAGCCTTTAGGTCCCATTCATGCAATTCATCCTCAGCTTTAATCATATTTTCATCCACATTACCAAACACTTCTTTATTCCAACGACGTAAGTGACCACGTAGATGCCCCAACTTTTTCATAATCCTGTAACTAGCCCACCCACTTACCTGAAAGCTATCCCAAGCCGTCTTAACTGCAACCACGAAGTTTGGATGTAAGCTCCACGCATTAATACACCTGAATGGTTTTGGGCCCCAATCCCTCTCATCAGTCATGATGATGACCGGGCAATGATCAGAAATACATCTCTTTAATCCCCACTGCTTAAAGGAGAATTTCTCAAGCCAGTCAACATCCAAAAGGAACCTATCTAACCTGCTCCACCTCTCACCCTCCACATCATTGCACCAGGTAAAAGATCTACCTGCCATTGGCAAATCTATCAACTCCATGGTATCAATAAAGTCATTGAAGTCCTTCATCCCCCTTTCTCTTCTTAAACACCCCTTTCTCTCACTCAAAAACCTAATCTCATTGAAGTCACCCCCAATACACCAAGGACTAGAAAAATGAGCTCTCAAATTGACTAAAGAATTCCATAAAGCCCTCCGGCCAACAACATCATTAGGAGCATACACATTGACAATGACACAATGAAAAGTGTGATTAAGAGTACCAGTCATCAAAATAAAACTTCTGGAGCAACAATAATCTATAAGCTCAAATACCTCAGGATTCCATAGGCATAGGAGACCGCCCGCACTGCCGTCAGCACCCACCTCCAAGAAGCCCACATCCTCTGTTGGCCACAAAGACTTGATGAGGCCAGGTTCGATGCTACTTTTCTTAGTTTCCTGAAGAAGCAACACCTCTACCTTTCGATCCTTGACTAACTTCTTAACGTTCCTGCGCTTCTCTGGTTTCCCCAATCCCCTAACATTCCAAGACACTAACTTCATCAATAACAAAATTGAAACACTTAATCGACCCCGAAGCAACCCGAGAGCCTAAACAGCCCCTTTAGCCTCCTCCACCCTCTCCCTATCCTTTAGTTCCATCAATACCATACGGCTGGCAACCTCCTGCTCATTAGCTTTACAATCCATCCCAAGAGCCTTCCCTACTTGCAAGGTAGCACAAGCCTCTTCCCGTAGCTCCTTCCTCCTTCTTGAAGCATCGCTTCTTGAATTAGAAGGTGAAATTACGGCTGTTGCAGCTGTGCGGATAGCACCCATTCTGATAAGGGCCTCCCCCCGAAGCTCCTCCCTCCTTCTTGCGGCATTACTTCTTGAAATAGAGGCTGAAATCGCTGCTGATGCCGCTCTAAGGACAGCACCATTTCTGAGACTAGGACAGAGAAGCATCCCTTTTTGCATCGCAGGACTTTGAAGCTTCTTGAGTCTTCTTTTCAGTTTGGAGCCGTGCTTGTTCCCCTCCTTCTCTGTGGCCCCCCTCCTTGCCGTGCTATCCTGAATGATTCTGTGAGTCGGCCTGGTTCTACGGAAGGAGATGGCCCATTGACAGTGGGTTGCACTTTCACTTAAATTGGATTGTACCCCAATGGGCCCTGCAACTGCTGCCGCAGGCTGAATACCACTTAAAACAACTTGAAGATTGATATTGGGCCTTACCCGGTCTGAGTCACAAACGCTTCTAACCAATTCTGTTGAACACACCCGGCCCACCTGTTTTTGACATTGGCTGGCTCCTCAAACGTTGGCTCATCACCTCCCGACATTCCTCAAATTATCGTTACAATTTGTATTACCCAGAATACGCTCTGTGTCGCTGTCCACTGACTCTGCCAACACCTCAAAAGCACCATCCGCTTGCGCATGCGTTCTAACCACCGTGCCTTCTGCTGAATTTGCCACCACCTCATTGTCTGCCCCCTCCGTTAAACTTTTGCCACCCCTTGAACTAACAGACCCATCGTCCTCTGCTTCTGCCGTTACCTTGGGTTAACTTCTGTTTGCATGCTAGACTCATAGAACAGGAAGCAAGAAACTCAGGATTCACCTCCCTTCTGAAGTTAATGGTCCAATCAATCACTGGGTGTTCTTCGCAAACTCGAACAGGAAACTTGCATGTATTGCACTCTAAAAACACCACCGAGTTAATGACCTCCACAGAGGATGTAAGAATCCTTACCCTTCCAAACTCAAAGGAGCGAGGATTATTAATGTCTTCTTGTAGCTGCACCACTTCACCCCAAATGCTGCCAATATCTCGAAACGTATTATTGCTCCATAAATGTAGTGGTACGCCCATGCAAGAAATCCAAACACCACGTTCAGTCGATTTGGATTTACCTTTCCCCCACTCCGTTATAGAGTCACTCCACCTCGAGATCCACGCATCCGCGCGCTCTTTCCTGTTGCATATGGTGCTTTGAATAGAAGGTTAAGATAGCTAAGTTACAACCTCCGCTTCTGACTCGAACTTCTTTCATGCGCTCCTTAACCTCAGCTTCAAAATCGTGAAATGCCAAAGCTGCTTTAAGGTTGACCAACAGGCTAACAAACAACCACTCACTATCAGCCTCTTTAGCTTGAACTACGAACTTGTCATGCCGAAGGTCAGTACTGTGCTTCACAGTCTCTGCATAAGATCTTCGCTGTTGGCTCTGCATTCCTACCTGGGAGTAGCCCTTCTGCACCCCACTCATTATCCTCTCTGCCCCTGATGGACGGTCCTTCCCCCCACTGCCTCCTGCTTTGTGTACATCAGCATGCTTCACCCTTAATGCCTTATTATCACACCATAGTCCATTCGCCTTTGAATTGCCATATCAGCGGCTACCTTGCACTCAAACCTCACAAAACCAAAACGTGTTCCCGAGCCTTTCCTTCTCTTTGACGGGATAAATACATCCTTGACAACTCCGAACTTACCAAACAGAGAGTACATACTCTTAGGATCCATAGAGTTTGGTAAATCATCCACAAACAATGTATACATACCTGCCTTCAATGTTCGATATCCTTGCAAGCCTACCCTTCTTCTACGTATTACCGGTTTCCACCCTCCTCTCTCCATGGAACCGTGGCAGCTAAATCACAGATTGTTAATTGATAATCAACAATATTGGCCATTTAATGGCCAATAATCAACAATATTGGCCATTTAATGAGTTTTAAATTAGTAAACCAAGTCAATCTCGTGATCTTTTGCCACTATCAACCTCACTTCCTACATTTTCTGGTGATTTTCTACTCTGGGTAACTACTGATAACTTGATATATTGTAGAACTAATATAGCGCTATGTTTATGTTTTTATGAAATTAAAGTGTTATATATATATATATATATATTTGTTTAATTATGTGAATCCGTGGTCCTAAACCGATCCAATCCGTGTTTAAATGGATTGGTTCGGATCGGTTCCATGATTTAAACGGATTGGATTGGTTCCAATTTTTCAGGAACCGTAGATAACGGATTGGTCCTGGTTTTACCCTAATCCGATCCAATCCGGACCATGCTCACCCCTATCACCAACGGTATAAAATATCATTTCGAGACGTTATACTATTTGGTTAATAATAACTACGTTGGTCCCCCCACATTTTTCGAGCAACAATGATTCATACCACTAAAAAAAGATTATTAATAGCACTAATACATTAGGAATGTCAAAAAATAAAAATAAAAAAACAAGGCGTAGGCATAGGCATAGGCAGTGGGCGGGCCCGCTCCACATCATTAATAGTACTATTAGAGTACCATTTTTAGTGCTCTCAATCATTTTTGTTTTTCGAGCCACTTGTTTTGGACCTTGAAAAGCCCGTACTCATGGACTAGGGTTCCATTCCATCTGCAGTAGTCACCCCCTCCCTCCACTATATTAGCTATGGCCTTGTTTGGAAAGTTAGTTATTTTAATAGGTTATTTTAGTTTTTGATTATTTTAATAGGTTAAAATTTTTGGTTGCGTTTGGTAGGGTTTTGTAAATATGATTTGAGAGTATGAGTTGTATTTTGAGTTTGTGAGTTTTGGAATTTTGATTTGAGTGTGGAAAATTTATTTGGTGAAAGAGTTTTGAAAAAAATTTTGAATTGAGGGAGGAATTTAGAACACCCCGAACAACAATTTAGAAAGTAGATTGTCTCTAGTTCATATTGGAGGATTGGGTTGTCTAGTTGGGTTTGAAAAGCCTGAAATGCGCCTCACTATGATTATCTGATTCGTTCGTTATGCAAACTGATGATTTTCATGAAAAATTCAATTTGATAAGTTAATCATATTATTTTATAGGATTTGTCTTTTAAAAAAAAATAGAAGTTTTATTTTTAAAATCATACTTATTATCTTCTTTCTTTTTTCTAAAAAATATAATAAAATATTTTAGCTATAATTCGCAAATCAATTTATTTTTTATATAGATGATCTAAAAACATAAACTTTTAAAATAAATGGATCAAATTATTAAAATGTGACTCATGAAAGATAGATCCACCGACATAAATAGTCGGCCGGTAGTGGATGGACACAATCTCCTTCCTAAATCTATATCATACACCGTATATTTTATTTTTGGAATACATAAATTTCCTGATATTTGGAGATGGAACATATTTGATCCTATCAAGACCAAATAATTGGGATAAAGTATTAACATAGTGTCATGACGATATTTTTTTGATGAAAGGAGGTTGAAGTGTGGACTCATCTATGTAGAAAAGAGTACTCTCTACTTCCAACTTCTAGCAAACAAGACCAAGTGAAGAGAATTGGAGAAAGGAATAAGGAACCTCAAGAAACATAAACTTTATCCACTCACAAAATAAATTAGACAATGATTTAGAATTTTAAATCTGTTAGTGATAATTGTTGGACAATGTTCACTGTATTTAAATATATTAAATTCTGTTGTGTACTAAACAACAACAAAAATATAAAGAAATAAAGGAAATGAGAGAATTTGTTTGATTACAAAAATCAAACTAGAAATAAATAAATAAATAAATAAAAACAGATTTTATTTTGTTACAAAAACAAAATTAAAATCTGATTTAAATAAATAAATGAAACAGAAAATAAATTAAACAACTTACTTGATTAATTGTTCGAATAATAATTCTGATCAAGTCCAGTGTTTGACACTGTGTCCTTAAGACAGATTCTCCTCTCCACGGTGCTTTCAGAATTTGGACGTCTATCTCCCAGATAAAATGATCTACTACAAACAATAGCAGCACTACAAATTGTTTGCCTAACGAACACACTAAGTGTTTATACTCTCTCTGACAAGAAAATAATGCAGCAACATGAAGAGAATGTTTTCAAATTATGAAGGACGAAAATTAAGTTACAAAATCCAAATGAGGGCTGTCCTATTTATAGATGTAAAGGTGGCTCGGTTTTGAATTGAACAGGTATGAAACCTGTTGGTTTTGAATTCAAACAGATTTGAATCTGTTGAGTTAATTTCAAACAGATAACAAAACGGGAAGGGCCCTGTTTGGGTGTGCAATAATACCAGACTGTTTATTTTGTTTGAATTTGAAAACGGGAAGGCCCTGTTTGGATGTACAAAAACCAAACCAGTTTAATTTGAATTCTGGATTTTATTTTACCAAAAATAAAATTAAATTCAAATAATTTTGGCCCAAAAAGATTAGTATTGGGCCGAACAAGCCCAACCCAACCACGCACCCGCGCCCAGCCCAACCGACCAGACGGACGGCGGCGGCGCGCGAGCGTGTGGTGATTTTTGGGTCCAATAGGTCTAGCCTATTTTGCCCATAACCTCTCCCTCTAAAACACTTGGGTACCCCTTGGGACACACCCCAAGTACCAAACCCATGCCTTATAAACCCATTCAAAACTTCCCACAAAATCAATGTGGGACAAGCCTTATTCAATACCTTTAAGGATTTTTCATCAAAACTCCATTTCCATGGAGCATACTTTGGCTTCAATTTCCCATTCACTCAGTAATGGTTTTGAGCAACCAAATATACCACGTGAATCACAACGCGGCATAGAACGCGTTACCACTTTGACCGCGTAAACGACGCACGGGGCCCACCTAAAATATAGACCAAACTTAGGATAAAATTCTGGTTTTACCCAGAATTTATAACCATTTCCAACAATCCCCCACATGAATGGAATTTGATGACAACGGAAATGCAACAATATGCAGATTTATCGAAAGAGTATAAGTCGAAAATATCTTGCATCAGGATAGGTAGTTTTCGGCCTTGAACCTTCCCTAGTGATAACCTATCGGACTTACTGGCTAACCAATGGACGCGATGCCTTGAATTGTTCAGCCGTTTGTGTAAGCCAAGACAATAGATTTCACACAAAATATCTTCTAACACATCGTGGTTCTCACTGTTGTGTTCATTTTGGCCTTGAACGCTCCTGGTTTTCATGAGTGTTTCTAGAGAATGTAGCCTCTTTCATTCTCATAGAACCGGCCCCAGTTCGACACTCATATAGGTGATTCTTATTGTGAGTATCTCCTTATACTCGTCTTGATTTTATGCCTTAATCAAGATATAAGTAATCATTAAAAGCGAAGCTTATCCTTATGCCCCTGCAGACAACATATGTTGCAGATATCACTCTCACCATAGGAATGGGTAGGAATTTTAATCCCTTGGTGATTTCTGGCGAGCCATACATAACTTAGTTGTCCCTTTGAACTTAGTTCTTGGGATCTCCAGTCATATAAGTAGGGTTACCATTATGACGACTCTTATGTAATAGGCTTTAATCTCATTCCCTTCGATGAACTATACACTAGCTCTTTTGTCAAACCTTTTGTTAACGGATCCGCAATATTCTCTTTAGATTTTATATAATCTATTGAGATTATTCCGTTTGACAACAATTGCCTTACGGTATTATGTCGACGACGAATATGTCGTGACTTACCGTTATACATATGATTCTGTGCCCTGCCTATTGCAGATTGACTATCACAATGAATGCAAATAGCTGGCACAGGTTTTGGCCACATTGGAATGTCTTCTAAGAAGTGACGAAGCCATTCTGCTTCTTCTCCTGCTTTGTCTAAAGCAATGAACTCGGATTCCATTGTGGATCGTGTGATGCATGTTTGTTTCGTGGATTTCTAAGAAACAGCAGCGCCTCCCAGAGTAAGACATATCCACTTGTGGATTTTGAATCTTTAGTATCCGATATCCAATTTGCATCACAATAACCTTCAAGTACTGCTGGATATCGAGTAAAGTTCAAACCATGATCACGGTGAATCTTAGATATCTAAGAACCCGAATGATCGCTTTCCAATGGTCTTCTCCGGGTTACTAGTGTACCTACTCAATTTACTGATAGCATAAGCTATATCAGGACGAGTACAATTCATTAGGTACATTAGGCTTCCAATGATTTGGGAGTATTTTAACTGAGACACTGCATCACCTTTATTTTTTGATAAATAAAGATTGACGTCTACAGGTGTTCTAGCTAAATTCAAATCATCTTTGATAAATTTATCAAGTATTTTCTCAATATAATGAGATTGAGATAATGCATATCCGTCAGATGTTTTAGTAATTTTCATTCCTAATATAACATCTGCGACCCCCATATCTTTCATATCAAATCTTTTATTAAGCATTTGCTTAGTTAATTTGATCATGTTTTGACTGCTTCCAATGATAAGCATGTCATCCACATAAAGACAAACTATGACATATCCTTGGTCAGTGTTTTTAACATAGACGCATTTGTCACATTCGTTTATCTTAAACCCATTAGTAAGCATTGCATGATCAAATTTTTCATGCCATTGCTTAGGTGCTTGTTTTAATCCATAAAGGGATTTTACAAGTCGACAAACTTTCTTTTCTTGCCCCGACACTACAAACCCTTCGGGTTGCTCCATATAGATATCTTCATTTAGATCACCGTTTAAGAAAGTTATTTTAACATCCATTTGATATATTTCTAAATTAAACAACGCTGCTATAGCAATAAGCATGCGAATGGATGTTATTCTTGTCACAGGGGAATATGTGTCAAAATAATCCAGACCTTCCTTTTGTCTGTAACCTTTAACTACAAGTCTTGCTTTATACTTGTCAATTGAACCATCTGCTTTCATTTTTCTCTTGAATATCCATTTATATCCAAGAGGTTTAGAACCTGGTGGAAGATCCACCAATTCCCAAGTATGATTTTGCATAATGGATTCAATTTCATTATTAACAGCCTCTTTCCACAAAGGTGCTTCAGGACCTGTCATTGCTGCCTTAAAGCTTTGAGGTTCATTTTCTAACAAGTATGTCAGAAAATCTGGACCACAGGATTTTGATGTTCTCGCTCTCTTACTTCTTCTTGGTTCATCATCAGTTAAATCCTGTTGGTTGAGACCATTACTAGTCTCTTGTGTTTGATTGTCATTAGTCTCTTGACTTTGTGTACAATCATAAGTTCTTTTCTGTGAACTTAATTCCTGTCCTTTCTTGTACGGAAAGACATGTTCAAAAAACACAGCATTCCTTGACTCTATAATAGTGTTCACATTTATATCAGGTATTTCTGATTTATAAGTCAGAAACCGATATGCACTACTGTTCTGAGCATAACCAATAAACACACAATCTACTGTTTTTGGTCCAATCTTAGTCTTTTTAGGAATAAGAACTTCAACTTTCGCCAAACACCCCCACACTTTTAAGTATTTGTAGGAAACTGGTCGACCTTTCCATAATTCATAAGGAGTGCTGTTGGTTTTCTTGTGGGGTATTCTATTAAGAATATAATTAGCAAACAATATTGCTTCCCCCCACAAGTTCTGTGGTAAATCTGAACTTAGTAACATGGCATTCATCATATCTTTTAGGGTTCTATTCTTCCTTTCAGCAATTCCATTTTGCTGTGGAGAATAAAGGGCTGTAGTTTGGTGAATAATGCCATGTTGTGTACAAAATTCATTTAATGGTGCATCATATTCACCATCCCTATCACTTTTGATTAAAACAAAATATAACATTCATCACTTGTTGTCTATGATGTGCTTGATTCATAAATTTCAAAACATGATTCATCAATTTCAAATGAAAAATCCACAATAATTATGACTACACAAATCAAAATTAATGTTTTGACAAAATCATATCCTCATAAAAATTTTGCCTAAGAAACGAACAAATCAAAAATCTTATTTGATTGCATAAATTCTTGCAACTCATTTACGAATAAGTAACACTGTCATAAAAATATTTATGACAGAAGAAAATTAAAATATCTCATCTAATGCAAGAGATACACCCCCATATAAATAAAATGGTTTATGGTTTACAAAATTCTACTATGCAAGTAAAATAATAATTAATGACATCTCATTCAAAATAAACCAATAATCAACATAAAAGATTTCTTAAATTACTTCCCAATTAAACGGAACGATATAATTACATACATCTTCATGTTTAAATTTCTCTGGTGTTTAAACACCCATTCAAAATTGATTAGAAATATTCAAATTAACCTGCTTATGTCCAAAGTCGACATAACAATTTATCATTCCAAATCACTTGAAATTATTTTAAGAAATAACTTGAGTTGATATCATACATGCATATCAAACGCATCAAATAACAAAATAAATCAATCATGCATGATCCCATCACTTGCATCATGAAATAAAAGGATTCTCAACTCATAAATAAAATCCAACGCATTTAAACTTTAAACTTCAAAATGACAAAACATACCTTCATTTAATAAGTTTGATTTGTACATAAATAAACAAATTAAATATGCATTAAAATGTTCTTGTGAATATATATATATATATTTTCCGACTCAAGTGCAGAAACAATTCAAGACTATGAATCCACATTGTAATAAAAATAAAATTAGTTTGTAAAACTAATATTTTACTCTAGAAACAAATTCTTCCATGTATACTCACGATGAACTATGATAAAGTCAAAAGAATTAACACCTTTTCACAAAGGGTTCAAAAATAAGTGGTCTACCAAACGAAACCATAAGTCACTTACAAAATTAACAGATTGTAACCGAAACACAAAGTTACATGATTGATTAACAAAATTAATTTTCTAGTTACTAAAACCAGAAAATAAATTACAATACAAAATAATTTTATTTTTCTTGTTACTAAAACTAGTAAAATAAAATACCGAAATAATATCTGATTACAAAAATCAGAAAACCAAACCACAAATTAATTTTCTAGTTACTTAAACCAGAAAATAAATTATAACACAAAATAATTTTATTTTCCTTGTTACTAAAACTAGAAAAATAAAATACCAAAATAATTTTCTGTAACACCAAATAATATTCTGCAATTGTTAATGACACCAGTATATTACTGCTAGTTGTCAAAGAAAAGAGACAGTATATTACTACTATCTGTCAAATAGCATAAACCACTATTTGTTTTTCCAACCAGAATATTACTTTGGAAACACAGAAAATTAAATACAATAAAGATACCATAAACATTCTGTCTTAAGATTGTTGGACAATCTTCACTGTATTTAAATATATTAAATTCTGTTGTGTACTAAACAACAACAAGAATATAAAGAAATAAAGGAAATGAGAGAATTTGTTTGATTACAAAAATCAAACTAGAAATAAATAAATAAATAAATAAAAACATATTTTATTTTGTTACAAAAACAAAAAAATCTGATTTAAATAAATAAATGAAACAGAAAATAAATTAAACAACTTACTTGATTAATTGTTCGAATAATAATTATGATCAAGTCCAGTGTTTGACACTGTGTCCTTAAGACAGATTCGTCCTCTCCACGGTGCTTTCAGAATTTGGACGTCTATCTCCCAGGATGAAATGATCTTCTACAAACAATAGCAGCACTACAAATTGTTTGCCTAACGAACACACTAAGTGTTTATACTCTCTCTGACAAGAAAATAATGCAGCAACATGAAGAGAATGTTTTCAGAATTATGAAGGACGAAATGTAGAGTTACAAAATCCAAATGAGGGTCATCCTATTTATAGATGTAAAGGTGGCTCTTGGTTTTGAATTGAACAGGTATGAAACCTGTTGGTTTTGAATTCAAACAGATTTAAATCTGTTGAGTTATATTTCAAACAGATAACAAAACCGGGAAGGGCCCTGTTTGGGTGTGCAATAATACCAGACTGGTTTATTTCTGTTTGAAAACGGGAAGGGCCCTGTTTGGATGTACAGAAAATCCAAACCAGTTTAATTTGAATTCTGGATTTTATTTTATCAAAAATAAAATTAAATTCAAATAATTTTGGCCCAAAAAGATTAGTATTGGGCCGAACAAGCCCAACCCAACCACGCACCCGCGCCCAAGCCCAGCCCGTCCGACCGACCGGACGGACGGCGGCGACGCGCACGTGGTGATTTTTGGGTCCAATGGGTCTAGGCCATTTTGCCCATAACCTCTCCCTCTAAAACACTTGGGTACCCCTTGGGGCACACCCCAAGTAACAAACCCATGCCTTATAAACCCATTCAAAACTTCCCACCAAATCAATGTGGGACAAGCCTTATTCAATACCTTTAAGGATTTTCCATCAAAACTCCATTTCTATGGAGCACACTTTGGCTTCAATTTCCCATTCACTCGGTAATGGTTTTGAGCAACCAAATATACCACGTGAATCACAACGCGGCATAGAATGCGTTACCACTTTGACCCGCGTAAAACGACGCACGGGGCCCACCTAAATATTAGACCAAACTTAGGATAAAATTCTGGTTTTACCTAGAATTTATAACCATTTCCAACAATAATTACAAATAAAACACCAGAAAATACAAATAATAAAAATTACAATAACTATTGTAAGGGCTGAGGCGCGGGAAATTCGCTCTCTTTAAGGAGATTCAAGCCCTCTGCGGTTAGGCAAAGCCTCACACCGGTGCAGCAGAAAAACCTTGACTTGTCCCCCCCAGGATACAACAGCCCGACTAAGTCGTATGGTTAACCAATACTGCACAATTGGTTGAACCCAAAGCTTTATCACATACACCCTTTTTTATTTGCCTGATAATCTCACACAAGACATAATAAAGCAACCAAAACTTCTTCTTCTTACCAAGATAAGAAGTTAGATCAATATATAAAAGTGAAAACTTGTTAGGCAAGTGTTCTTGGTGGAGAAGTTTTCTGGAGACTTGACTAAGACTTGGCGAAGACTTGACTTGGACTTGGAAGACTTGATTGGTGGGCAAGCAAACTTGGTAGAAAAGAAAAGAAAATCAAACCTATAACACATTATAATATTAAAATATATGCTAACATTCCCCACCTATTTTAATATTATAGGTAACAAAAACTGAAATTATTAGGCAAATAAGGATATTATGCATCATGGTAGGTGTGCTCTGCATTGAACCTCCATTAGTAAAACAATAATATCTACTCCAGAGCCAATAGTATGCTCAGCATTGAACCAAGACTGCTTAAGGGAAATAAATAATTATTGCACACACATAATATTCCAGGTGTTCACATAAGCTTTAAAAGCCAGCACGTTACGGCCTTGTGCGATCCCAGGATTCATGAGTGTGTTTGAGAATTAGCCCAAATCTCATAGGTAGCGGCCCCACTACCACACTCACATAGGTGAATTCTGTCAATGGTGCTCCTGTAACTATGACACCCCACTCAATAAGAGCTACAGAAATTCATTAAGTGTTTTTTAATAACTCAACCTCTACAACGTTACAGGATAAATGCACTTACATCATAGGGATGGGTAAAAAGTAATTTAGTGCATTTCTCACGGCCATCATATGATCGTTTTTCTCATTGAACCCAATTACAAGATCTCTGGTCCCTGGGTTGAGTATCCTCATACATGGCTCTTGCTATATTCAATGGGCTTCAACCCCATCCTCCTCGATGTATTCCAGACTCTATCTCTTGCTAAGGCCTTAGTTAATGGATCTGCAAGATTATCATCAGATTTAATATAATCCACATTTATGATGCCATTATTCATATAAGATCTTACAGTACTATGTTTTCTTCTGATAGGTCTGGATTTACCGTTATATTAACTTGACCAATTGCTGCGGTGCTATCACAATAAATCAATATAGGTGGAATCGATTTTTCCTAACAAGAGATTTCATTTAACAAATCTCTTAACCAATTTGCTTCTTCACTGGCTGTAGCTAAAGCAATAAGCTCAACCTCCATTGTTGAATTAGCAATAATGGTTTGTTTTTTCGATTTCCAACTTATAGCACCACCTTCCAATGTAAATAAGTAACCAGTAATTGATAATGAATCACCTGACAAGGTATTCCAATCGGCATCACTGTAACCTTCAAGTACTGCAGGATACTTATTATAAAACAAGCCATATTTTATGGTACTAGATAAATATTTCATAATCCGCTCAATGGCTAGCCAGTGATCACTGCCAGGCTTGCTAGTAAACCTGCTAAGTACTCCAACTGCATAGGCAATGTCAGGTCTAGTACAGTCAGTCGCATAACGCAAGCTACCAATCATACTAGCATATTCCTTTTGATTAATTACATCCTCATCATTTTCAATAGGAAATAAACGCACATGAGGATCAAAAGGAGTAAGAACATGCTTGCACTTATAAAAATTATATTTTCTCAAAATTTTCTCAACATAATGCGACTGATCAAGAAATATACCATCACAGGTTTTGGTAATTTTCATTCCCAAAATATAATTAGCCTCACCAAGATCTTTCATATCAAAATGGCTACTAAGCATATTTTTAGTTTCCACGATGATATGCAAATTAGAGCCAAATATAAGTAAATCATCCACATAGAGGCTAATAATGACATGTGAATTCTCTTCAGATTTATAGTAAATGCATTTATCACATTCATTGTTTTATAGCCATTCTCAATCATGCAGGAATCAAATTTCTCATGCCACTGTTTAGGGGCCTGTTTTAAGCCATATAGGGATTTAACTAGCTTGCACACTTTGCTTTCTTGACCGGGTTCCACAAAACCCTCAGGTTGATCCATATAGATTTCTTCACCCAGGTCTCCATTTAAAAAGGCTGTTTTAACATCCATTTGATGAATTTTTAGATCATGAATTGTAGCCACTGCAATTAATAATCTAATGGATGTAACTCTAGTAACCGGAGAAAATGTATCAAAAAAGTCAAGATCTGCTTGTTGTTTAAAACCTTTTGCAACAAGCCTTGCTTTATATTTATCAATAGTTTCATCCGATTTAAGTTTTTTTCTCAAAACCCATTTACAGCTAATAGTTTTACAACCTGGTGGTAATTCTACTAATACCCAAGTTTTATTGGATAATAATGATTCCATCTCATCATTTACAGCCTCGTTCCAAAAAATAGATTCAAGAGATGCCAAAGCTTCTTGTAAAGTTAATGGAGTTTCCTCCACATTAAAAACATGATAATCAGGGCCAAAAAAATTTTCTAATCTGGCTCTTTTACTCCTTCTAGGTTCAAAAATTACAGTTTCTTGGTTTTGTAAAAGAGGAGTAGAGGAACCGGTTTCAGATAAAATATTTTCTTAATAATTTTGACCCCTACCATTTTTAGATTTAAAAGGAAATTTTTCTTCGTGAAAAATTGCATCACCTGATTCAAAAATTATTTTGTTTTCAATATCAAAAAATCTATAGGCTGTACTATTTGTTGCATATCCAAGAAAAGCACAAATGGCAGCTTTCACACCTAATTTAGGTCTTTTAGGGTCCACAAGTCTAACAAAAGCTAGACAACCCTAAACCCTCAAATATCTCAAATTTGGCTTATGCCCTCTCCACAACTCAAAAGGTGTAACTTTTATTTTTTTATGCGGCACTCTATTCATAACATAACATGCAGTTAAAATTGCTTCTCCCCACAAATTTGAAGGAGCACCTGCTTCAATTAGCATAGCATTTGTTAAATCAGTTAAAGTTCTATTTTTCCTTTCTGCTACACCATTAGATGCAGGTGAATATGGTGGAGTAGTTTCATGGATTATTCCCAAAGACTGAACAAACGAGTTGAATCCAAAAGATTCATACTCCGGCCTCTATCACTTCTATATCTTTTAATCTTTTTACTGAATTGATTTTCAACTTCAAGAAGGAATTCTTTAAATTTTTCAAAAGCATCACTTTTATTTTTCAACAAGTATACATAAGTGTATTTTGAAAAATCATCAATAAAAGTGATAAAATATCTATTTCCACCACGTGTTAAAATTCCTTCAAATTCACATAAATCAGTGTGAATTAATTCTAACAATTCAGTATTTCTCACCACACTTTTATGAGGCCTTTTAGTTATTTTTGCTTGACTGCAAACTTCACATTTCTCAAACTTATTTGTTAGTCTGGGAATTAATCCTAAACTACTCATGACTCCCACATATCGGCTATTAATATGACAAACGAGCATGCCAAAAATTCAAGAAGACAACATGTAAACAGAAACATGTGCTTTCTTATTCTCAACATTTAATTTAAACATTCCATCACAGGCATACCTTTCCCACAAATATGCCTTTTTTAGTGATTACATATTGGTCAGATTCAATAGTCTGCTTGAAACCAGCTTTGTTGAGCAAATAACTTGACATCAAATTTTTCCTCATGGACGGTGTGTACAACACATCTTTTAAAACAAGCACACGTCCAGAGGTAAAATTCAGCTCAACATCCCACACCCGAGCACCTTGGTTAAACTGGAGTCACCAAGCATAACAGTCTCTCCTCATTAAAAGGAGTGAAATCTTTGAACCAATCTTTATCATAGCAGACATGCCTATTGGCACCAGAGTCTGCCCACCACCCTTCACAGATTGAACCATAAAAATATCTGTAATCATAGCCACAAATGGTTCCTCGTAACATTAGCCTGTGGTCGAGACTGTTGTTTCCGAAATTTGCAAGTTCGAGCAATATGCCCACTTTTGCCACACACAAAACATGTCACATTTGTCAGATCTTGTGAAGGGGGTTCTTGGTTCCATTTCTTTTGCCTCGGGTAATTTTTATTTTGTGGCCTTCTAGTATTTTTCCAAATTTTCTTAACTGGCTTCAACTGACTATTTTTATGAAATCGACATTTAGGTAAAGTATTTCCAGAAGTTAAATTTACATTTGTAGTGGAATGCTCTTGTGTCATAAGCACATCTTGTTCTCGTGCTTCCTCCTCCACCCGAATCCGTGTGATTAAAGTCTCCAAGGACGTCTCTTTTTGCTTGTGACGCATTGACTTCTGGAATTCCCTCCAAGATGATGGTAGTTCGTCAACAATACCTGCTACAACAAGATTGTCTCCAATTTTGATGCCTTCATATCTAACTTCAGCTACTAACATCTGAAAATCTTGAACTTGCTCCACCACTGATTTTCCATCTATCATTTGATAGCGGAAAAATCGGCTTGCAGCATATTTTTTAGCGCCTACCTCTTCAGTGTCATATTTATTCTACAAGGCTTTCCAAATTTTCTTGGTAGTGGTGTAAGTAGTATCATAATAATCATAAAATTGATCTGAAAGACAATTCAAAAGATAATATCGACATTTATACTCTCTGTGTTGTATTTCTCGATTTTTTCAAGATGAGCAGCATACTCCTCGTCGGTCATCTCTTCAGTGGGGACTTTGTTTGGATTTTTCTCGGTCAGGATATAGGCCACCTTGAAGAGACTGAGGTAGAAAAATACCTTGCCTCTCCATCTCTTGAAATGGGCTCCCTTGAACCGGAAGGGCTTGTTGAGATCGCCGGTATTCTCGTTGGGCTTCTCCAGTACTAGCTCCATGAACTTTTGCTAATTTGAATCTCCTTAAAATTGTTGGTGATAATTAGAAATAAAACACTAGAAAATACAAATAATAAAAATTACAGTAACTATTGTAAGGGCTGAGACGCAGGAAATTCGCTCTCTTTAAGGAGATTCAAGCCCTCTGCGGTTAGGCAAAGCCTCACACCGGTGCAGCAGAAAAACCTTGACTTGTCCCCCCCAGGATACAACAGCCCGACTAAGTCGTATGGTTAACCAATACTGCACAATTGGTTAAACCCAAAGCTTTATCACATACACCCTTTTTATTTGCCTGATAATCTCATACGAAACATAATAAAGCAACAAAAAATTTCTTCTTCTTACCAAGATAAGAAGTTAGATCAATATATAAAAGTGAAAACTTGTTAGGCAAGTGTTCTTGGTGGAGAAGTTTTCTGGAGACTTGACTAAGACTTGGCGAAGACTTGACTTGGACTTGGAAGACTTGATTGGTGGGCAAGCAAACTTGGTAGAAAAGAAAAGAAAATCAAACCTATAACACATTATAATATTAAAATATCTGCTAACAAAATCTATATGTATATTTAGAGATTATTGTAAGATCACACTATGAATGAATTTTGACATTTAATTATAAATTCTGGATGATTTTTTGATTTTTTCTTTTTGAGTTTGTAGAACTGCTAATTGTGAAATATTCTAAAATAAAATTTCAAATAGTTATCCTTTATTGAAAGGCATATGTCCAAAAAGGAATATGGATAAGACCTCTTGGAGCTTTGGGAATATGAATTAAAATGGAACCCAAAAAAATATCTTCTTTCAAAGTTGTGATTTTCTAACTCAATTTTACTGAGTTGGATTATTTATTTATTAAAACAACTTCATGTTTTTATCGAATGCTTAAGAGCAATCCTAATTGCATGGAAAACATCATACCGAAAGTGCATTGACTATATGGGACCACCAACATGTGAGTTGTTAGTATTATTTTGTTATGATTTTTCTCTCTATCTCTATCTTAATCTTTTTTTATTTTTTGTTTTTTATATTCAATTCTCTCCTTGTTCTTTTTTGAAAAAATTAGTCTAAAGTCCCTCTCTCATTTTTAGTAATGGGAGAAATCCACAATATTATTTGGTGATGGCTAAAGTCCCTCACCCATCCCATATGTCTCACCTATTATCATTCTCTCTCTCTCTCTCTCTCTCTCTCTCTCTCTCTCTCTGTTTCTCTCTCTCCTCTTCTCATCTCTATCTCTCATCTCTGCACTCTCATCTTCCCCGTTGCTTCTCTTTCCTCTTCTCCTCTCTCGCCCATCTTTGTCACTGCTTTTTTTGCAATCGCTACCTCTCCGTCAGGCCCGGCCCTGAGATTTCCGGGGCTCAAAGCCGATAATCAACTAATAAATTTCTGGGGCCTTATACATTTTTTTTTTTCATTGAATGAAAAAAAAAATTGAAAGTAAAGGACAAAAAAATTCTGTCAAAATCACAAAAAATACTTAGCATTACGTTACAATAACTAATAAGTATCGCTTGATCCTCACTTTTCTTGTATTTTTAGAAGCAAATAAATCAATCATACTTGCATAATCTATTTTTTTTGCAAAATCATTATCAATGAATAACAATGCTAATTATTTTAAATGGGCCTTTCAATTTTTTAATGAATTAATTTATTTTAAGTTAATTTGGCATTTCTTAATTTTTTTTGGACTTAAAATATATTTAATATATTAGACTAAATTGTAATAAGAGAGACCCCTTTTTTGGATCTATTTTCAATGGATAACAATGCTAATTTTTTTGAATGGCCTTTCAATTTTTTAATGGATCAATTTATTTTAAGTTAATTTGTGCCTTTTTAAATTTTTTTAGACTTAAAATATACCTAATATATTACACTAAATTATAATAGGAGAGGGCCCCTTTTTTGAGTCTATTTTGAGGGGGCCCTAGGCCATGGCCTTGTGGCCTATGCCCTAGGGCCGGCCCTGCTCTCTGTTGCCACCTCCGACAAACCGCTTGTTTGAAAGGTCATATCGGTGAACCTTTTGTTTGAACTCAGTGACTTGGAGCTCATCATGTTCGTCCATGAACCGGAGTTTTCTCTTTCTCTCTTTAGTCTCTCTTTACCGATTTGCCTTGCCAACAACCAGCTCTCACCTACGATGGACTTGACGGGCGTGGAAGGTCAGTATTTGATCATGAGGTGAGAATGAACGGAACACAGTGTATAAATAAATGAAGCAAAATGTATAAAGAAAGAAAAAGTTGTCCATTCGCATCAAATCCATAGGAGGTAGGTTGTTTGTGTACTTCATTTTCCATCAACCAAACAATGCTATGGTTTCTTCTAACTGGGTATTCATTTGTTGTTGGTTATGCTCATATATATATATATATATATCAATTTGGTTTTTTTTCAAATTTGTATATTCCATCTTGTCAAAGAAATTGACAATGAGATTTGTATATTCCCAGTCTGTTTGATTATGCACTGAAGGTGTTTGTTGTTATGCTTGTGAGAAGTGGTCAGTAAAATTTCTCTGACCATATTTGCAGAGAAATTTTATGAACACATAAAATTTGGTCAAAATACAGAGAAAATTTGAAAACCCAGAGAAATTTCAATTCTTTGTGAACAAAGCCAAAGAAAATTCAAGTTTCTCTGAATTTCTCTGGTTTGAACCCAGAGAAATTCTCATTTCAGTCAGTCTCTCTCAGACAGAGAAATTTTTTAGTTTAAACGCAGTGAAATTCTTTGAAAATCTTTAGACTAGAATCCAGAGAAATTCTCTAGGAAAAAGTTCTCTGGGAAGTCCAGAGAATTTCTCTAGAAAGTGTATCACTCAATATTGGATTAGTTGTTGTATAAAAGATCTCCCATAATTTCTCTGTGAAGAGAATTTCTCTGGGAAGTGAACCACTTAATATTGGATTGGTTGTTATATGAAAGATCTCCCAAAGAATTTCTCTGGAGAAGTACAAAGAAATTTCCAAAATTTCTCTAGAAAGTCTGAAGAGAATTTCTCTAGGTCAATACTGAGGGACCTTAGACATTATGAAAATATTGGATATCTTTTATACTATAAAATCATAATATCAGAGACCCTAAAAAAAAAAATCCCTTCTTTTTTCCCCTGATTTTGTCTTTTTCTATTGTTTCAATTCAATTTTCATTTTCAGTTTCTTCTTCCTCTTCTCCATATCTTCTTCTTCTTCTTCTTCTTCTTTTAGAGAAGAAAATTTCATGTTTCACCTAGTACTCTTCTTATTTTTCCATTTTGGTTCTCTTTTTTTCTTTTAATCCATATCCTTAAACATCTCAAATTTCAAAAGTTGTCAATTATTTCCAAGGTATGCTAAACTGTTGGTGCAAGGTGGACAGAGAATAATTTTCTAGCAAATCTGGACTGCAGGGGGTTGTTTGGATCCGTAGGGCTCACCATGAGTTCTGTTTCGATGATCTGAATCGTTTATTTTGTCAAATACTTTATGTATTTCATCTATAAAAAAAAATTAGATTAATTCAATAATTGTAACCTGTTCAATTTATTATCTTTGTCATAAAAAAAAAATTCAATTTATTTTTTAAAAACACAGTTGTCTTCCATTTTTTTAGTGGAAACATGGTAAGTTGAACAAGTTATAATTGTCAGATTGACCCAGTTTTTTTATGGATGAAATACACAAAGGTCTAACAAAATAAACGGTTTAGATCATTAAAACGGGACCTGTGTTGGGCTACATGGGCCCAAACAACCCCCTCCAGCCCGGATTTTGGATTAAGGAGAATCCTCCTCGATCTCATTAATTTTGGGGTGATGGGCCAGAAGTTTAATTTTCAAGCTTTTGGGGCAATTATCTCAACATTGCAAGGTTTTGGAAGTGAGATGTTATGCTGAAAACTTGTTTATGAGTTTTAAATAAATAATAAATAAATAAAGTGAAAAGGCAAGTTATAACTAGAGGATAGTAGACATGAGTTGAAAAATTTGTACACTGCTAAAATTTCACATAGCCTATATACTGTGACTACACTATATATGCATAATGTCAAAGCTGTAATTTACAATGAAAACTACAATATAAAAAATAAAAATAAAAAAAAGAAAAGAAAAGAAAAGAAAGGACAGTAGTGAAACATGCATGCTGAATTGCTGATGATCATTTGAAGCCAAGTTACATTACATAGTGTTCAATCTTTTTTGGGGAATCTTAATTTTGGGGTGAAATCTACAACGTGCACCCCTTTCCAAATCCTGGCTGCATCCTTATCCATGATTCCCATCACCGCGGGGTCACGAATTCGCCTTGCCTTCTCCTTTTCTTCCAGTAGCTGTTTTTCCAGGAATTTAAACGATTCCTCAACTATTTTGCCAAGATCAGCTTGAGGCTGTGCCATATTTTAGAGAGAGAGAGAGAGAGAGAGTATGTGTGGTTTGTATTGTGTTTTGGGTGCAAATAATTTGGTAACTTGATATGCTCTTATATACAGTGCATCTAAAATATTCTTAGTTAACATTTTACACTTTTGTTGGTTCTTACATATCCATAACTGATTCTGATCAAATGGCAAGTCCTTCCAAATTCCATAGAATATTTTTGCAGATTACAAAGTGAGACAAAAAACCGAAAAAAAAAAAAAAACTAATCAAACATTTGGCCCTTGGCCACAGTACTCATCCCCATTTTTATCCTAACTTCTACTTTATGCCCAAAGTTGTTTGTGTGAGATGGTTGATGTGTAGTTGTCAAAAGGAGAAGTTACACTTCCTAAAGGGATCCAACTGAAACTGGGTTCCAATAATTTGTTTTGGTGTGTATTACACACAATTCTTCTACGCACAAAGAACAATTTGATCGTAGAATCAGATCTAATCTTTTTATATAAGTGGGACTCTTACATTTAATAAGTCATATCTCAAATAAGAAAGTTATTTTTAATTCTATGATTAGATTTTATCCACTTAAATTTTTCTTTCACATAAGGTTAATGTCAATGGTTTGAGCTTCTTATGTGTATAGATTCATTTCTAAATAAATAAAAATAAGATTGATTGGTTAGTCATAAGTCACATCGCATAAGTTTATCAAATGAAAATTTCTAGACATATATAAAATTCATATAAAAAATTTGATAAGAATGATGTGGCAATGTCATTATTGTAAATAAATCTATCTTTAATAATATTTTATTTTGAAATGAAAGGTCCACAATAAGTCACATCATTTTGTATAAAAATTATGTATGAATTTTTTGTTTATATACTATTATCAAATTTATCTTTTCAAAAAATGTAGTTATTTTTTGAAAATTGTGCTATGGTTCCTTTTTGGTAAAATAACTCTGGTCTAATCATATAATTAAGATTATTACATTAATCTCATAATTTTTATGAATAATCTACGCACACGATTTAGTTCATTGACATTGACCCTTGTGGTGATCTACCGAAGCAAACATCATGGGTATAGTCTCTCCCAATTGGAGAGAAGTTGGAACAGTCAAATTTTGGAGATAAACTTGCATAACTTTAAGTATCTACTTGTTGGATTCAACAAACTAATAGTTGAATGAGACCGAGAAAAGGTTGGCCAGAGCATGCTTTCATCATGAATAATGTCACTCTAATAAGAAAATGGCAGCTATTCTTACATCAAATTTATACAAAAATCTCCAAAAGAATTATTTGAAAATATCATTTTTACAAATAAATTTATCTTTATGAGTGTTTTGTTTTAAAATAAAATATGTACATTATAAGAAAATTATATATTTCTGTTTGTATATTATTACTTTTTTAAAAATATTTCTTCTTTTAGGTTAGTTTGGCTGTTTATAAAGAGTTATGCTAGGGACATTAAATATTCTACCAAATATTTTACCAAACCTCTCACATGAATGTGGGATCCACATACATGTAGATTTGTATGAGTTTCACCCCATGTGAGAGATTTGATAAAATATTTGGGATACATAACATTTCTCTAATTTTATTATCAACTTTTACATATTGCAACCAAATGGCTCAAAGTTTGTAGGATTGAACATTAAGGATCATCTGTTCAAAAAAAAAAAAAAAAAAAAGGCATTAATGTTGTGTTTAATTGAGGGATTTGGAAACGTATTTGAAAAGGAAAAGAGAAAAAATAGGTGAATGCGAATAAAATATACTTACATTTCACATAGTTTCACACACTTTTTCTCTTTCCTTTTCCAAATCTCTTTTCAAATCCCTCAACCAAACACAGCATAAGGATCAAAATTATACGTGTTGGACTATAGGGATGGGCTTACATTGGGCCGTGCCATTTTATTTTATTTAATATAATTTCGGCTGGGTAAAGTTGTCTCAGCCAATTCAGACTACTTTCCAAGAATTACCCAAAAATTTAAAAACACAATGACAAAAAATAGTAAAGATAGAGAGACATTGAACTCACATATTTTGATCATTTTCACCGGCCGTTGATGTTTGGTCACATGTTTCGGGCTTGATGAATTGGAAGTTCATGCGAGGCAAGGGTGATTTATTTGGTTGGTTTCTTACAGTTTAGGAATCGTTGGATTCGGACGCTTTCGGCTTCTTGTGCGTTGCGGCATGGTGTATTTGGGTTAATCGGAATTGTGCTCTGTTTGAAGCTAGTTGTCAATCAGCTTGCGGCCTTAGCTTCAAAGCTCTTTACTGAATTTACTACGGCCCACGCACGTCTTCTTGTAATTTGTTTTTAGTCTGGTCTGTTTGGTCTACTTCTTTGTCCTGTTTCAACTAACAAAAATTAAAAGTTGGGCAAAAATTTGATAAATCACAACTCTTACAATAACATTAATATTAAAAACACCAACAAATATATTTACTAACAACAATGCTAGGTGGCCCGAAAAAACATGATTCGAATGGCTCAAAAAACTCAAAACGACGACGTTTTGAATATAAAACGACGTCGTTTTGAATATAAAACGACGTCGTTTTGACACATTTAAACTATTCAAACCACAAAAATTCGGGCTACCAAACATTTTCCATTTACTAAACGCTGGCAGCCTAGACCAAAGGCAAGAGAGGGCCTCTAACTAATTTTGACACTAGTAGTATTAGTAGACTAAAATATAATGCTTGATACAAAAAAAACTTATATATAAGGAGAACGTTTTCTCCGATTCAAAATGTAGGAACTTTTACATCTCAAGTAACATGACACCTTATGATTGGCTATGAAATTATACAATTCAAGAAAACTTATGTTTTGAATCCTACTCATCTTAGGTAACTTATTTAGGTTTTTTTGTAATTAAATTTTTATCTTTAAAAAAATTCAATATTGGCAATTTTTTTGATAACTTATTAGCTAATTTTTATTTGTTTATTTTTTGTACGATTAACTAGTTTTACAATTAGTACAGATTGAAGCTAAAACATAATGCCTAATACAAAAAAAAGACTAAAATATAAGGAGAAGGTTTTCTCCAACCCAAGATGTAGGAGCTCTTACATTTCAAATAATGTGGCACCTTATAGAAATCACATAATTCAAGAAAACTTGTATTTGGAATCCTACTCATCTTAGGTAACTTATTAATGTTTTTTGTAATTAAATTTTTATCTAAAAAAAAATTCAATATTGGCAATTTTTTTGATAACTTATTAGCTAATTTTTAATTGTTTATTTTTTGTACGATTAAATTGTTCTACAATTAGTACGGGTTGAAAACTTACACATAACATTGTGTGCCGTAAAATTTTGCAACAAAAATAAGTGTGTTTGGTTTTATTTTTTAAAAATAATTTTGATTTTTTTATTTCCTTTTTTAATTTTGTCTTTAGTAACTTTTTCATATTTTAATCAAAATTTTAAAATTATTAAAATATTTGAGAATTAAATGCACATTAATGTATTTAGATAAAATATTTTAAAATTATTGGCACATTTAATGTATGTAGATTTAAAATATTTAAAATCATTGGCACATTTAATTTTTTTTTTTTTAAATTGAGATTTTTTTTCTAAATTTCTACAACATTTATGTAAGACAATTGTGGAACAATTTGATTATGAGGGGGGGGGGGGGGGGAATTTTGTGGGTCATCCAAAATTTGCCAAAATTAAATTTTATATTTTTAGATAATGATTTAATTCCAAAAAAATATGTTACCTAAAATAATTAGAATTCTAAATACATTTATAATCTCTTAACCAATTTTAGAGTGTCACATTATTTGGGTTGTAGGAACTCATACATCTTAGGTTGGAATAAAACCTTTTCCAAAATATAATGCATATTTCAACTTTTCTGAATTCACAATCAAAATTCAATAGTAATTTATTTTATTTTATTTTTTATCAATTGATATAAGATTAAAAAGTATTTAGCTGCATATGGTTACATTCTTTTGAGAACATATATTTTGAGTAATAATTGTAAGTTTAGGCTTGTTTGATTAAAATGATTAATACTGGAAGGAAAATACTAAACATGTATAAAGTTTATATAAAAAGTTTGATAAGAGTGATATAACATTGCTATTATTATAAATAAATTTATGTGTTTTGTTTTAAAGTGAATGGTTTACAATGAATCACATTAAGGCCTCGTTTGGGAACATATTTTTTTAGTAACTTTTTGGCTTTTTAGCTAAAATGTGATGTAAAAAAAACTAGTATGTTTGGGATGATTTTTTAACTTTTTACGAAAAAATATGCAAAAAGTAGAGAGAAAATGGAATCTTTGACTTTTTGGTATGAGTTGTTGGATTTTTGATTTTTTTAGTAACTTTTTGACTTTTTGGCTAAAAAGAGTTCTTGGCAAACGAGGCCTAAGGGAAATTTTTTTTAAACTTTCTGATATTAAGATTTTATGAGATAAATTATATACAATATTTTCATAGTAGTTAAGGTCCCTCAATATTTCCACAAAAAAAATTCGACTCAGAGAAATTTTGCCCCACTTATAGAAATTTCAATTTTCACAAAGAAATTTTCGAAATTTCTCTGTGATCATACTAGAGAAATTTTGAAATTTCTCTGAGTTGAGGTCGAAATTTATTTGAGTCAGGCAAAATTTTTCTGAGTCAAATTTTCTCTGTGAAAATGTTGAGGGATCTTAACTAATAAATAAAAAAAACATCTTTGACATCTCCTATTATACAAAGTTAAAGATGAATGTTTCACTAATTTTCTCCCACATCAATATGTATAAAAATTATATATGAATTTTTTATTTATATAGTATTGCTCAATATCTTCTTTTTTTTCTTTCATAAACAATTATTTTAGCTCTTCTCAATATTAAAAATTTACTAATTTTGTGAAATTAAATATCCGTATATAATTTAATCAATAAAATTTATAATTAAATATAAAACTGTGAGTCAATAAATTAACAATTTTAATCATATTCTATAATCCTACAAGTCGGACATGCACTTACAATCTATAACTGTTTTATTGGTTCAAAAAAATATGTATACAACTGTTTTGTTAGATACAAAAAAGTAGGAAAATTTTTGGACAATCGATTCCTTTACCTTTTCCCCCCGTTAGGCTTGGCTGGGTTGGGGTTTGTTTCTCTATCTATGTGAAGCCCCGTTCCATTGAGAAGTGGCTGCCAAGTGTCAGACAAGACAAAAGTAAGCAGGCACGTCGTCCAAGCCCCCCACTTCTGGCACATCTGCACTCCGCAGCTTTTTTTGGACACACCACAAATCCTTTCTCTCTGTTTCTGCTCTGCTTTTATTATGAACATCGAAGCAAATAGGCAAATAGCGTATCATCGTCCCCCTTTTTTCGTCTCTCTCTCACCCTGTCTCTCTCACTTTCAACGGTCAAACATTGGGCCCCTCACCAACGGTATAAAATATAAATAAGAATATATATATATATATATATATCATTAGTATATTAACTAGTATATTATTAATAGATGATGTGATATAATTTTAACAGTTGTACTATATGCACCAACTAGTGTTATAATATTATTATTGACCACATTTATTATACAAATTACAAATACTTAAAATCATACAAATGATGCCGCATTATCTGTTAGTACACTAACGTGTACATTAATTAGTACATATAGTATTATTCTAATTTTAAAGGTTTTAAATATTTATAATTTACTTAATAAATAGAATTAGTAATAATAGTACAACACTAGTTAGTATATACTAATTGGTATATTATTTAATATATTAATTGATACATATAACACCACCGATAAAATATTCATTTCGAGACGTTATACTATTTGGTTAATAATAACTACAATGGTTTTCAAAGACCCCCATATTTTTAGAGCGACTCGTTTTGGACCTTGTAAAGCCCGGACTCATGGACTAGGGTTCCATTCAATCTTCCCCTAAGAAGCTGAAAAAAGATAGCTAATCTAGTGGAGGGAAAATATTATAATTTTTTTTTTAAAAAAATCATATGTAAATAACTAAAAATCATAGCCAAACATGGCCTAATACCGAAATCAACCACTGCATACCACCGTTTATTCTCCTCCTCCTCCTTCTCAGTTCCTCTTTGAGACATTTTATCAAACAGCTCCTCTACATCCTCTTTAACCCACTCTTTTCGAAAACAAAAAAGGCAACCTACCAACAACAACACCAGCCATACCCAGATCATCGCAACCTTCACCATCACTTTCCCAACAGCATCATGGTCCCAGATTCCAAATCACGACCTCTTGTCTCCTTCAATGAAAACCTTTCTTCAATCCCAATCTCCCGTACCGATTCGATAGAGAAGCAAGACAGAGGGAAAGGGGTTCTACTATGGAAGAAGGAGATGAGTTTAGGCGAATTGGGGGGCGGTTGACAATGGCTGCCAAGGAGAAAATGTAGACAGATAGAGGTGTTTTTTAGTTAGGTAATTCGGTTGACCCATTTGATTTATGCCATTCAATCAATCTAAGGGCAAAACAGGAAATTCCAAGAAAAATTAGATGATGTCATAATATTCTGTTAAGTTCCTGACGGATTTTTAACGCTGAGGGGTGAATTGAAATGCAACTCAATTGCTGAGGAGACTGGTGTAATTTTCTCATACTACTGGGGTTAGATGTAATATTAACAAATGTTAAGAGAGGTCTGTGTAATTTATTCAAGAATAAACAAGATAAAGTTAGGTCCCCCCCAAAAAAAAAAGATAAAGGGTATATTATAATTTGTATCCTTGCATTTTTTACATCAAATTTTATTTTGGTTCTTCCCTTTTCGTTGTAACAATCAATTTCATGCACTTTTACTTAGCCTCCGTTTGGGAAGTGGGTTGGCTTTTTAGCTTTTTGGCTTTTTTGGCTATTTTAGCCTGGGCTTAAAAGCTTGGTTTGGGAAGGACTTTTTGGTTTTTTTGAGTTTTTTTGTGAGAGAAGAATGTAATGATTATGGGTTGGATGTGATGTTTTGTTTGTTATGGCTAAAATAGCCTATTTTATTTTTTGTGGCTAAAATAGCCAAAAAAGCCCCAACCATGACTTCCCAAACGAAACCTTAGTTTGAAAATTGGCCCTTCTATTAATTTGGTGTCAATAGAGTTGATGAAATTTGTCATGTGAGCAACGGGTGACATTTTTTTCATTTAAAAATGATATTTGTGAAATTGTAAGCTAAAATGAGTTTTTAATCTGAAATGAAATTCCGATAAAACAATCACAGCATTCTATGCGAGAATTGTGCACAAAAATTATGTTTAGAAATGGTACCAGATCTTCCGTCTCCAACGCACCCCCTTGTTCTTACTATTAGATTATATTTCCAAATTTTTCACATAATCTAATGATTTGAGAGTATATTGGCACAAGTTGATATGAATTTCGAGACAAAAACATGTTTGGCTTGGAAAAAATCACCAACATAATGATTACGAAAAAAATAGTGTATGAATACAGAAATCAGTCACAAAATCAAACACGACATTCTCATATGAAATAAACTCCACACTCATATAAAAGAATTACATCCGATTTTATAATTATTTTTTGTGCAAATAAAAACTCACCTGTGCACACTCTGTCAGTCCATCTGCCTTGGCACCATACTCTGTAACATCAAAAACTGTAGGGGCATTGCCAAGAAGGTTATGAGTGGCACCTTGTGCCCTACCAAAGAGCAAAACCAGACCCAAGAAGAAAGCAAACTTCACCTCTAATCTTCCCACTAGGGCCATTGTGGCCTTGACCCTTGAACTACAGTTTTTATATATACATTTTTTTTCAAGTTGAAAGAGACAATTAAAAAGCCAGAGACTATAGTTAAATGATTTTACTATCTTCAGGTTCTTTATACAAAGTTTTTGGTACCAATTTTTATGACCACTCAAGCAATTTGTGGTAGCTTCTTGAAATAAATGCATTACTATTTTGGTTGTTTGGTTCACCTATTTTTGTGTGATGTCGTCATAAGTCATAGTTGTCCGTAATTTTTCACTGGTTATTTCACTGTCAACATGATGTCACGTGTAAATCAACCCCTTAAAATAAGAAATCTCTTGATTGTCAATTATATTAGAGGGAATATGACATCAGTGAATATTGAAAAAAAAAATTATAAATTAATAAAAAAAATTATAAAAATTAATAATTAAATTTACAAATTTTTTATTTATTTATGAATTTGTATTTTTTTTCCCCTCGCATAACTGTCAGTTAGACCATCTCCAACGGTGAACCAAACCCAGCATCAGATTTAAATTTTGATGAAAAACCCACTTTTTCATGCTCCAACGATTGCACCAAAGTCATACCAAAATGAGATTTCAGCAAAAGTTTCACCAAACTGATGACAGACTCCGCGTTTCACCAAAACACTGTACATGACCGTTGCCAAGAGACGAACCGGTCGACCGGCCGGTTGACCAACCGGTCGCCCACCAAAAGTTCAAACAGTTCAAAAAAAAGATTCAAACCGGTAAAAAAAATAATAATAATAATAATTTTTGCCTAACCGGTCGACCACCCGGTCGACCGGCCGGTTGACCACCCGGTCAACCACCAAAAGGTTCAAAAAGTTCAAAAAAAATCAAAAATAAAAAAAAAAAAAAAAATTTTTGCTTTTACCGGTTGACCGGCCGGTCAACCAACCGGTTGTCCCAACGCAAATTTGATGAAAAGGATTTGATACTGAACCGTTGGAGCGCGAAGTATCAAATTAAGGAAATGGCCACTTTTTAACTCAAATTTGATGAAAAATCAAGTGAACCGTTGGAGATGCTCTTAATAACCCCAATATATTACCATGTAGGAGATTGAGTCATTTTTCATATAGCACATAGAAACAATGCGAATATATATTTTTATGTTTGCTAAAAGGAGAGATAGTTTTTGTTTCTCTTACAAACAGAGGGTCAAGTGTATTTAGTAATATGGGTCTATTACTTTTGTGCATCACGGTTTAAAAATAAATAAAATAAAAAAAAACACAACATAAATATATATTATTTACATTAAAATTTCTTTAATTATTAGGAAATATTATTTTACTCTCTCATCTACGTATTCGGATATATTAATTCTATCAACTATGAAAATCATAATACATATCTTTTGGATGTGATCTATATAAACGGTATGCATGTGTGAAAGTAATATATTTTTAAAATTGAAGGGGTCAAAATGTATAAATTTATTGATAATAGAGATAAAATAATATTCACCGATAATTGAAGGGGTGTTGGTGTTATTTATTTTATTTTTTTTAACCGTGCGTAGTGCACAATAAATACACTTGGACCCTCTGTTTTGTAAGAGATTCAAATAATACTCCTTTCATGTATAAGATATTGGTTGGTGTAAATGTTAGGAAAAATTAAATTCATACACAAAATTCGTATAAAAAAATTCTACAAGAATAATGTGGTTATATTTTTCTTGTAAATAAATTTTTCTTTATAAGTATTTTATTTCAAAATGAAAAATGCACATTGAATCAATTTCGAATGGAGAGGGAAAAAAAGAGAAATTTAGACAAAATAAATACAGAGATTATATATATAGCACAACTTTCATAGTGACACAGTAAACATAAGGTGAGTCTATTCGTAGAAGCTTCACCAATTCAGAAAACAAGCTAGTGATATACTGCAATTTTCACACCTATAAATAATACATCACACCAAGATAAGCTTAATACATCTGACGAAGTGGTGGTTTTGTAGTGGTTCGATACTCAGCAATCACTAGCCCACCATACTTCTTTGCTGCCTGATAACAATCAATAGTTTCTCTTTCTCTTGCATGAACAACTTGATGAGTAGCAGAGTGAAGGTGGAGTTGATGATGTGGACGGTTCTGATTAAGAGTAGGCCTCTTTTGTGGGGCCCTCAAAGACCCCTCTAGCAATCCAAAGGCTTCCAACCCAACATTAGCTATCTCAGTTGGAGTACCCATTTCACTTGATCTCTTCTTGGCTATGTATTAGTAGTCTTTTGAGCGCTGTGTGATCTGCCAAACAGATCAAACTGGCATTGCCCTTTTATAGTAATTGCATTTGGATATTGTTCCACCTCCTATCTTCTCCCTTCAACATATGACTTTTCAAATTACTTTTCTCTGAATTGTGATATGCAGAGGAGTGAATATATTTTATTTCATCTGCTTTCGGTGGCCCCTCCAAGTGGTCTCACTAATGTATATTCTCATCTATCTTTGGAGCACCAATAATATTCCCACCTAGAAAAATTACGCCAATTGTTATTACAAAAATAAAATGTATGAATTAAATTTATTATAAATGTGACTAGAAAGTAGATTGTGTCTAGTTCACCTTGGAAGACTGGACTATCTAGTTGGGTTTGAAAAGACTAAAATGAGCCTCACTATGACTATCTAATTCGTTCGCTATGTAAACTCATGTTTTTCATGAAAAAATCAATTTGCTATGTTAATCATATTATTTTATAGGATTTGTCTTTTAAAAAAAATAGAAGTTTTATTTTTAAAATCATACTTATTATATTTTTTTTTTCTCAAAAATATAATAAAATATTTTAGCTATAATTGGCAAATCAATTTATTTTTTATATAGATGATCTAAAAACATAAACTTTTAAAATAAATGGAACAAATTATTAAAATGTGACTCATGAAAGATAGACCCACCGACATAAATAGTTGGCCAGTGGTGGATGCACACAATCTCCTTGCTAAATCTATATCATACACCGTATATTCTATTTTTGGAATATATAAATTTCCTGATATTTGGAGATAGAACATATTTGATCCTATCAAGACCAAATAATTGGGATATAGTAACATAGCGTCATGACGATATTTTTTTGATGAAAGGATGTTGAAGTGTGGAATCATCTATGTAGAAAAAAGTACTCTCTATTTCCAATTCTAGCAAACAAGACCAAGTGAAGAGAATTGGAGAAAGGAATAAGGAACCTCAAGAAACATAAACTTTATGCACCCACAAAATAAATCAGACAATGATTTAGAATTTTAAATCTATATGTATATTTAGAGATTATTGTAAGGTCACACTATGAATGAATTTTGACATTTAATTATAAATTCTGGATAATTTTTTGATTTTTTCTTTTTGAGTTTGTAGAACTGTTGATTGTGAAATATTCTAAAATAAAATTTCAAATAGTTATCCTTTATTGAAAGGCATATGTCCAAAAAGGAATATGGATAAGACCTCTTGGAGCTTTGGGAATATGAATTAAAATGGAACCCAAAAAAATATCTTCTTTCAAAGTCGTGATTTTCTAGCTCAATTTTACTGAGTTGGATTTATTTATTTATTAAAACAACTTCATGTTTTTATCGAATGCTTTAGAGCAATCCTAATTGCATGGAAAACATCATACCGAAAGTGTATTCACTATATGGGACCACCAACATGTGAGTTGTTAGTATTATTTTGTTATGATTTTTCTCTCTATCTCTATCTTAATCTTTTTTTATTTTTTGTTTTTTATATTCAATTCTCTCCTTTTTCTTTTTTGAGAAAATTAGTCTAAGATCCCTCTCTCATTTTTAATAATGGGAAAAATTCACAATATTATTTTGTGTTGGCTAAGGTCCCTCACCCATCCCATATGTCTCACTTATCATTCTCTCTCTCTTTCTTGCTCATCTCTACACTCTCATCTTCGCCGTTGCTTCTCTTTCCTCTTCTCCTCTTCTCCTCTCTCGCTCATCTTTGCCACTGCTTCTTTTGCCGTCGCTACCTCTCCGTTGCCACCTCCGACAAACCACTTGTTTGAAAGATCGTATCGATGAACCTTTTGTTTGAACTCAGTGACTTGGAGCTCATCATGTTCGTCCATGAACCTTAGTTTTCTCTTTCTCTCTCTAGTCTCTCTTTACCGATTTGTCTTGCGGACAACCAGCTCTCACCTACGATGGACTTGACGGGCGTAGAAGGTCAGTATTCGATCATGAGGTGAGAATGGACGAAACACGGCGTATAAATAGATGAAGCAAAACGTATAAAGAAAGAAAAAGTTGTCCATTCGCATCAGATCCATAGGAGGTAGGTTGTTTGTGTACTTCATTTTCCATTAACCAAACAATGCTATGGTTTCTTCTAATTGGGTATTCATTTGTTGTTGGTTATGCTGATATATATCAATTTGGTTTTTTTTCAAATTCGTATATTCCATCTTGTCAAAGAAATTGACAATGAGATTTGTATATTCCCAGTCTGTTTGATTATGCATTGAAGGTGTTTGTTGTTATGCTTGTGAGAAGTGGTCAGTAAAATTTCTCTGACCATATTTGCAGAGAAATTTTATAAACACATAAAATTTGGTCAAAACACAGAGAAAATTTGAAAACTCAGAGAAATTTCAATTCTTTGTGAACAAAGCCAAAGAAAATTCAAGTTTCTCTGAATTTCTCTAGTTTTGAATTTCTCTAGTTTGAACCTAGAGAAATTCTCATTTCAGTCAGTTTCTCTCAGACAGAGAAATTTTCTAGTTTAAACGCAGTGAAATTCTCTGAAAATCTCTAAACTAGAATCCAAAGAAATTCTCTGGGAAAAAATTCTCTGGGAAGTCCAAAGAATTTCTCCAGAAAGTGTATCACTCAATATTGGATTAGTTGTTGTATAAAAGATCTCCCAGAATTTCTCTGGGAAGTGAACCACTCAATATTGGATTGGTTGTTGTATGAAAGATCTCCCAGAGAATTTCTCTGGAGAAGTCCAAAGAAATTTTCAGAATTTCTCTAAAAAGTCTGAAGAGAATTTCTCTAGGTCAATACTGAGGGACCTCAAACATTATGAAAATATTTGATATCTTTTATACTATAAAATCATAATATCAGGGACCCTAAAAAAAAAATCCCTTCCTTATTCCCCTGATTTTGTCTTTTTCTATTGTTTCAATTCAATTTTCATTTTCAGTTTCTTCTTCCTCTTCTCCATATCTTCTTCTTCTTTTTTTTTCTTTTTTTTTAAAGAAGAAAATTTCATGCTTCACCTAGTATTCTTCTTATTTTTCTATTTTGGTTCTCTTTTTTTCTTTTACTTCATATCCTTAAACATCTCAAATTTCAAAAGTTGTCAATTAATTCCGAGGTGTGCTAAATGGAGAATAATTTTCTAGCAAATCTGGACTGCAGGGGGTTGTTTGGATCTGTAGATGATCTGAATCGTTCATTTTGTTCAATTTATTATCTTTGTCATCAAAAAAAATTATAATTTATTTTTTAAAAACACAATTGTGTTCTATTGTTTTAGTAAAAAATACGGTAAATTGAACAAGTTACAATTATCAGATTGACCTAACTTTTCTATGGATAAAATACATGAAGTGTCCAACAAAATAAATGGTTTAAATCATTAAAACAGGACCTGTGGTGGGCTACATGGGCCCAAACAACCTCCTCTAGTCCAGATTTTGGATTAAAGAGAATCCTCATCGATCTCATTAATTTTGGGGTGATAGGGCCAGAAGTTTAATTTTCAAGCTTTTGGGGCAATTATCTCAACATTGCAAGGTCTGGGAAGTGAGATGTTATGCTGAAACTTGTTTATGAGTTTTAAATAAATAAAAAATAAATAAAGTGAAAAGGCAAGTTATAACTAGAGGATAGTAGACATGAGTTGGAAAATTTGTACACTGCTAAAATTTCACATAGCATATATACTGTGACTACACTATATATGCATAATGTCAAAGCTGTAATTTACAATGAAAACTACAATATAAAAAAAAAATTAAATTAAAAAAAAGGAAAGAAAAGAAAAGAAAGGGCAGTATTGAAACATGCATGCTGAATTGCTGATGATCATTTGAACATTACATAGTGTTCAATCTTTTTGGGGGATCTTAATTTTGGGGTGAAATTTACAACGTGCACCCCTTTCCAAAGCCTGGCTGCATCCTTATCCATGATTCCCATCACCACCGGGTCGCGGTTTGGCCTTGCCTCCTTCTTTTCTTCCAGTAGCTGTTTTTCCAGGATTTTAAACGCTTCCTCACCTATTTTGCCAAGATCAGCTTGAGGCCGTGCCATATTTTAGAAAGACAGAGAGAGAGAGAGAGAGAGAGAGAGAGTATGTGTGGTTTGTATTGTGTTTTGGGTGCAAATAATTTGGTAACTTGATATGCTCTTATATACAGTGCATCTAAAATATTCTTAGTTGATAAGATTTTACACTTTTGTTGGTTCTTACATATCCATAACTGATTCTGATCAAATGGCAAGTCCTTCCAAATTCCATAGAATATTTTTGCAGATTACAAAGTGAGACAAAGAACCCAAAAAAAACTAATCAAACACTTGGCTCACTTGGCCACAGTACTCATCCCCATTTTTATCCTAACTTCTGCTTTACTTCAAAAGTTGCCTGTGTGAGATGGTTGATCTGTAGTTGTCAAAAGGAGAAGTTAGTTAGTAGTTACACTTCCTAAAGGGATCCAACTCAAAAATAATGTCACTCTAATTAGAAAATGATAGATATTCTTACATAGAATTTATACAAAAACTTCTACAAGAATTATGTGAAAATATCATTTTTATAAATAAATTCATCTTTATGAGTGTTTTGTTTTAAAATGAAAGATATATATTATAAAAAAAATTATGTATTTTTATTTGTATATCATTACTCTTTTAAAATATTTCTTCTTTTAGGTTTGTTTGGTTGTTTATAAAGCATATTCTTTTCTTCTATAAATTCAAGATGATAAGAGTAAGAGGGTTGTGGTTTTAACTAATTGATTGCTTTAATTTTATTATCTACTTTTACATATTGCAACCAAATGGTTCAAAGTTTGTAGATTGAACATTAAGAATCAGCTGTTCAAAAAAAAAAAAAACAAGAACATTAAGGATCAGAATTATACGTGGTGAAAAAAAAAGTTGTCTCAGCCAATTCAGACTACTTTCCAAGAATTACCCAAAAATTTGAAAACACAATGACAAAAATTAGTAAAGATAGAGAGACATTGAACTCACATATTTTGATCATTTTCACAGGCCGTTGATGTTTGGTCACATGTTTCGGGCTTGATGAATTGGAAGTTCATGCGAGGCAAGGGTGATTTATTTGGTTGGTTTCTTACAGTTTAGGAATCGTTGGATTCGGACGCTTTCGGCTTCTTGTGTGTTGCGGCATGGTGTATTTGGGTTAATAGGAATTGTGCTCTGTTTGAAGCTAGTTGTCAATCAGCTTGCGGCCTCAGCTTCAAAGCTCTTTACTGAATTTACTACGACCCAAGCACGTCTTCTTGTAATTTGTTTTTAGTCTGGTCTGTTTGGTCTACTTCTTTGTCCTGTTTCAACTAGCAAAAAATAAAAGTTGGGCAAAAAATTGATAAATCACAACTCTTACAATAACATTAATATTAAAAACACCAACAATTATATTTACTAAACGCTGGCAGCCTTGAGCAAAGGCAAGAGAGGGCCTCTAATTAATTTTGACACTAGTAGTATTAGTAGACTATAAAGGCGAATTACAGTAAAGGTCCCTATAATTTAGGACTTGTGTCACTTTGATCCTTTATTTTTCAATTGTAATACATTTAACTCTAAATTTTGAATCTTGTTCCAAATAAGGACAATTGAATATACTATTAATCAATTTCAAGAATAAAGTTGTCAATTTGATAAAATATAAATTAATTAGACAAAAATAAATGTCAAAAAATATTTTTAAAATTTTAAAAATTGTTTCTACCCACCAATGATAAAATTATGTAAAATTGATAAATCTTTTACGCATTTATTTTTTTTAACAAATTAATTTTTATTATATGTTTGGATGATGATCATGTAATGGGTGGTTGTTTTTATTTTCATTAAATTATTTTTATTTTTTCAAAAGTCAAATATGGCTACAACTTTGATATCATTATTAAACCAATCCATTAAATCAAAAAATTCAAAACTAAAAACATTTCATATATTAAATATATCGATTGCACATTAAAAGCCTAACAACTACCCATTACATGATCATCATCCAAACACATAATGAAAATTAATTTGGTAAAAAAATAAATAAATGTGTAAAAGATTTATCAATTTTACATAATTTTATCTTTGGTGTGTAGAAATAATTTTTAAAAAATCAAAAATATTTTTTTGACATTTATTTTTGTCAAATTAGTTTATATTTTATTAAATTGACGACTTTGCCATTGAAATTGAGTAATGGTATCTTTAATTGTCCTTATTTGAAATAAGATTCAAAATTCATGGTCAAATGTGTCACAATTGAAAAATCAGGGACCAAAGTGACACAAGTCCCAAATTATAGGGATTGTTAGTGTAATTAGCCCAAAATATAATGCCTAGTACAAAAAAGACTAAAATATAAGGAGAAGTTTTCTCCGACTCGAGATGTAAGAACTCTTGCATCTCAAATAATACGGCACTTTATGATTGGCTAAGAAATTATGCAATTCAAGAAAATTTATATTTGAAATCCTACTCATCTTAGGTAACTTTATTTATGTTTTTTGTAATTAAATTTTTATCTAAAAAAAATTCAATATTGGCAATTTTTTGATAACTTATCAGCTAATTTTTATTTGTTTATTTTTTGTACGATTAAATTGTTTTACAATTAGTAGAGGTTGAAGCTAAAATATAATGCCTAATACTAAAAAAAGATTAAAATATAAGGTGAATGTTTTCTCCGATCTAAGATGTAGGAGCTCTTACATCCCAAGTAATGTGGCGCCTTATGATTGGCTAAGAAATTACGCAATTTGTATTTGGAATCCTACTCATCTTAGGTAATTTATTTATGTTTTTTGTAATTAAATTTTTATCTAAAAAAAAAAATCAACATTGGCAATTTTTTTGATAACTTATCAGCTAATTTTTAATTGTTTATTTTTTGTACGATTAAATTGTTCTACAATTAGTACGGGTTGAAAACTTACATACATAACATTGTGTATCGTAAAATTTTGTTAACAAAAATAAGTGTGTTTGGTTTTATTTTTTAAAAATGATTTTGATTTTTTTATTTCCTTTTTAAATTTTGTCTTTAGTAACTTTTTCATATTTTAATCAAAATTTTAAAATTATTAAAATCTTTGAGAATTAAATGCACATTAATGTATTTAGATAAAATATTTTAAAATTATTTGCACATTTAATGTATGTAGATTTAAAATAGGGAGATTTACCAATAAATCCCATAATTAGATTTTATGTACCAATTGATCCCCATTTTATTCTTTTGAACCGTTTGGTCCCAAAAGATTGTTAGGGACGTAAATAACCCTATTTGACCGTTACTGAATTCGACTGGGTGATGCAAGATTGGGTGAGGCGAGTGTGTAGCCCACGTGCGTGTGTGGTTAATGTGTATTTTGTTGCGCGTGATACACTGAAGGGGCGTCACAAATGTATAAAAGGCTGTAAGGGCTTTTTGTTGTTGGGCTGCGTTGGTGTGTTTGGGGATCAAGACCAAGCCCACACACCCGCAACCCGGTTTAAATTTTGACCCGATTTGTCCATTTATATGTAATCAGTCGTTCTGCTTTGATTATCTTTTGTGTGAAACCCTACATTTGACGAGTGAGCTGTGTGGCGATCGGACGGTGTTACGTTGGAAGAAGTGGGCGATAAAGGAAACCTAAGACTACTAATCCCTCAACGGTGCTGTGACATAGTGCTTTCATGGACGGGATGGGTATGTGTTTGCATATATTGATGTTGGTTTTTGTGTTCTGTAATGTGGTTACTTGTGTTTATGTGGTTTCCCTGTTGATTCCGTTCCTTATGTTTAGTTATGGTGATGAGTCAAATAAGTGTCATGTGTGTGGGTGTGTGTTTGTTAGTTGTCTGTTTTTTGGTTGTGTGGTTTTATTGTGCTGCTTGTTGTGTGGTGGGGGTTTTAGGTTTTCATTTTGTCTGTTTGTGGTACGGTGGTGCGTGGTGTGGCCCAGCGTAAGACTTTTTTGAGGTTTGGGATTTGTATTCACTTGTGTGATTGTTAAGTGGTTGGAAAAAGTGGTTGGGGGGTAAATTTGTTTGTTGGGGACCACGTTTGATTCCCGAGTAAAGGGTCTATTTGCGTGGGTTGGGTGTTTGTGTGTATGTGTGGTTTTAACATTTTTAATGAAAAGATGGAGTTATGATGCTGTGTGTTTTGGGTGTTGGGGGTGTGTGGTTTTTTCGGACTGTGTATTGGTGTGGTATTCATTAATTGTGTGGGACATGTTTTGGTTTTTTTTTTCCTCTGTGAGTGGGAGTAGGGTTAGATTACAGTTTGTTATGGTATTGGTTGGGGGGGACACATGTTGTTGTGAACATGCAGGTTTGGGTATGTTTTTGTTTTTAGGTTTGTTTTGTAAATGTTGCAGATTTATGTATGGGTTGTGGTCCTTGTTAGTTGTGTGGGGTTTTTTTGTTTTTTTTTTTTTTGTTTGTTTCTGTGTGTCTGGGAGTAGGGTTAGATTATAATTTGTTATGGTATTGGTTGGTGGGGACACATATTGTTGTGAAATGTTGCTGAATTATGCATGGGTCGTAGTTTCGTGTGGGTGTGTGTTGGTGTATGGGTTACGTACTGTTTTATGATGTGATAGTATTAGGTCATTTGTTTAGTGGGAGTGCGATGTTGGTTTAATGTTGTACAGTATGATTTTTTATTTTGTTCTTATTTTTGGTATGGGCGTTTGTTGTATGGAGTTATTTTGTTGATGCAGTAGTTGTATTAGTTGATGAATTAGTTTATATCTGGTGTTACAGATAGCAGTATGGTGCGTAGTCCGTGGACTCGTTCGTGTGAGAAGCGAAGGGTTGAGGCAGCATCCGGGTCGAAGCCACACAAAGTTGGTGTGAAAATGGAGGGACGCATCCTTTTCAAACAGGCGAAAGTTGTGCATAATACGGTGGGACGTAATGTTAGTAAAGTTAAGTTCTCCCCACAGCGGCAGGCACACACGAGGATCAACTACAGGTCAAACGTTGCTAGTATAATTAAACTAGTTAGTTCTGTGAAACTGACAGAGGCACGTATGAACCAGTTAAAACGAACGCCATTTTGGATTATGATCGAGGCGATCCACGTCAACAAGTTGAACCACAATGAATTCAGAAAGTGTGATGATCTGATTGCTAAGATCATAAAAACTTATGATGCGCGTGATAATGCGTTTCACATTGGAGGGGCGAGTCTGAAATTTGCTAGCAGTGATGTGAGACTGATTTTTGGTTTGCAATGCGGGAAGAGGAGGTTGGATTTATCCCCGGGTCAACGACCAGTGACAGACTTCATTCAGCGGAGGTGTCGTGACACGTCTCGGCTAACTTCGAAACTTGTGAAAAGTTTGTTCTTTGAAGCTGTTAAAGGGCGAACCAAGCAAGATGAGGAAGATGTGGCTAAACTATTGGGTTTGTACATTTGTGGCAAACTGTTTTTTTCTAATTCAGGCGAGACAATCAGTTGGGCATTTGTTCGTTATATGAATGATTTGAACACAGTGAGGATGTACGACTGGACTGGCGCGATAGTGGCAGCTCTGATGGGGACTGTGAAGGAGTTCCGTCAAACGCCGTGGAAGGTGACAGGCTGCGTGGTTGCGTTTCTGGTATGAGATTGGTCAATGTACTTTTTCGTTGTGACGAACATGGGTGATTGACATATTAGTTGGCTGATTTTTTTTTTTTCTTGTTTGTTTTGTTTAGTATTGGTTATGTGAACACTCGACAATAATTGAGCCACAAACGGAGAATATGTTCCCGAGATTCATGAAATAGGACATTGGGAAATTGCTGATCAAAGGTCAGGGGGTCGATCTGTCTGGCCCAGTTAATTTTCAGGTATGTAGGTTGGGTGTGGGTGTTATGTTAATGGTTTTTTATTGATTTTTTTTTGTGCAATCCGTGATGGAATTATGTTTGTAACTGCGTAGGTTAAAGTGGACCGACTTAGGTCGTTTGAATATGAACGTGAAATGATGGGTGCGGATGTTGTCATGTTTGGAGATGTTCAGGCAGATGTAGTTGACTGTGTCGAGGGTGATGATGCTTTTGTGGAAGGTGGTGAAGGTATTGACACAGGAAAATGTGATGCAATGCACACGGATGACCTGGAATGTGGGTTTGGAGTTGTACGAGAGGATTGCAGTTCGTGGGAAGGGCAGAAAGCAGGATCCCCAGTGGGTGGAAATGCGGCAGACTTGTTACGCGGTTCCGTATTTGTGAATAACAGTGAGGGAGTGAAAGGCAGTAGAGTTGAATGAATATGTCAATGCAATTGCTATACTGAATTGGAGAATAAAAGAAAAGATGGAATGATTGCATTGCTTGAGGGAGAAGAGTTGATGGTTTGAAAAGAAAGCTGGAGGCGCAAGCAGTAAACATTGTAGGGGGTTTTGAGTGTGTTTTGGGAATTAAGAATGACGAGGTGGAGAAGTTGAAAAAAGAGAATATCGAGTTGCGGAGGAGTTTTTGGTGCTTGAGGATCAAATCGCTGATCGTGATGTGCATGTTGTGACGCAGGCTTTCCGGGATGTGCAAGTCCGTCGTGACGGTTGCGAGGTAATGATGAGGGGGTTAAATTTTGAGGTGAATTGTGTACAATGTCTCGCCGATTAGGGCTGGTCTGTCTCCCAAGTATTGTGTACCGAGGCTTTGGGTCCGAGTATAGGATGCGTGTTGTTGATTCGGTTGGTGAGCAACGTGGGAGATGTGCTGGTAGTTATTTTGAAAGTTGATCTGTGTGATATGGATGATGGCTAATTGTGTCTGGGGGGCAAACCTCGTTTGTTCGTAACATTAAAAACAAAGTTAGGCAGGAAAAGAAATTGCCGATTTCGGAGTACCCAATCTTAAATGGGCGTAATAAGAAGTCTGTCACAGATGCGGGCGCTTTGGTTAGAAGTGATGATTTTTTACCAGCAGCGGAATTATTGATGTGGACGCCGTGGTTGTGAAGGGTAGTAAGTGGTCTGGCTTTGATATAAAACAACCAGTTGGGGGTGTGGAAGATGATAACGTGGAGGAGAAGTGTAAAATCAAGCAAGGATATGATAAGCATGGTGATCGGTACGTATGTGTGTTTTTTTGTTGTTTTATTATTACTCGTTGTAATGATGTTACTGTATATGGGGCTGATGTTGTTGGTGGTGTGTAGTCAGGGTAATGTGGGAAGATAGAGATGCTGGTGTGGTGGTGGACTTTACTGATGTGAAAAACATCGTACGACAGAGTGCCCTTTGTGGAAATGTGAGGCCGTGTTTGTATCTTAATGCAAATTATTTCTTTTCCATATTTTGTTGGATGAAATATTGTGGGACAATGTACGTAGCTTTTGTGTTTGGTGTGTAATTTTTTTTAATTGGTATGTGGTTTTTGGCAGGTGATTGACGGTTGTGTTGAGTTGCTGAAAAGCGAGCATGTGAAGATGTATGGGGCTGACGGGTTGGATGATAAGTCTTATTTTTTTAGCAGTGTGTGTTTGGTGAGTTGTGTAGTTCAGTTTGTGAAAATATCTCATTTGTGTGTCGTGGTAGTGTTTTGATGTTTTGTTGGTTGTGTAGGATGTGATAAAAAGCGAAGACGTGCGTGCTAGGGAGAAGTTTGTGCGAACCAATGTCTCTGCGGCTACCGATTGTAGGTTCATACATTTCCCAATGTGTCATGAAGGACACTGGACACTTGTAGTGTATGATACGGAAGAAGGTACTTGGAAACATTACAATCCGATGAGGCAGCGTGGGGACAGAGCTGATGTTCATTACAGTGTAGCAACTTTGCTGGTATGGTTTTTGAGTTTAAAGTATGTATTTTGTTTCGTGATAATATGATTGCTATCTGGGTTAGGTCACTGAAATGTGTGTGTTGTTTCTGTGTGAGTTGTTACAGAAAGAACGTGTGACTGATGTGATGGAACAGACTTTGCGTGAATTCGGGTTGGATGAGCAAAGCATAAGGGCGAATTTCAACAGCACACTTGAAGCTGTGACAAAATGTCCGCAACAGAAACCCGGGACGTAAGTTTCTTGCCTGAACCATGTTTGTGGGGACTGTATTTGTTGAGGTTGTTTGTAATGTAAGTTTGGCTGCTGTTTTTTTTTTTTTTTTTTTTTGTTCAGGCTTGATTGTGGGGTCCTTGTGTGTGCTATTATGCGACAGTATGTGCATAGGGCTGACGTGGAACGTTCGCTTCACGGAAGTAATTGCATCATTTTACGTGCAAACATGGTGAAGGCGTTCGTGAATGATCCAACACGTGGTCTGAAGGAATGAAGTGATGGTGCATTCTTTGAAGGAGAACATGGTCAACAATTAGCTGGCAAACGAAAATTAATATATGATACACTCAATGTGGTTTGTGGTTTTGTTTTTTTTGCTGGACATCATTATGGTGAAATCTGGATTATTGGTTTTTGATTTTTTATTAGAACAGTTATGCTGTAATTATGTTTGCTTTAAGACGTATGGTTAAAATGTGGTAAGTGAAATTGTTTTGTTTGGATATGGAAACTGTACAGGGTTTTTTGGTGCACCGTATGTGTGATTGTTTGTAGAGGAGACGCAGGTGGTTGTTTGGCAATGCGTGTCGGTTGTGAGTGTATGTGGTGTGTGTTTGGTGGGTTAGGTGAGGGTCGCATGGTGTGGGTGTGGGTTTTTATGTGATTGAGACATTGTGTCGTTAACAAAAAAATCTGTCCGCGTTGAAGTTGTGGTGCCGAAATATGTATGTGTGATATTTTTACTATTTGAACACGGTAACAACGTACACGTAATACAGTAATGTTTCGAATATCATATAGTTTGTAAAAAATGTGAATTAACAAGTTGAAAAGGCAGTAATGGTGTCGTGGTTGGAGTTGATAAAACTGCACTTATGGACTGGATTATGTAAATTGTTTGGTAAAAATTTGTCTTATATACAGGTTTAGCTGGTGGTTGTGCGTAACCAAACAGTGACAGTGTTAATGGAATACTCAAAATAAAGGGGGTAAGACAAAATGACAATGCGGTTCTAACAGAAGTTAAATATAACAAGTTAAATAATTATTAATGGTAATGAACTATGAAAGGTTCACATTTTGCTAATAAACTGTAAAATGTGAAAAGTTTGTTGTAACCTTCACTGCTAGGATAGTGTATGTTGTGGGTGTGGAATACCCACTTATTTAGATGCAAGCTGTTGGGAACTAAAAAAAAGTATGTAGTGCGGATAGGTGTGTGTTTTCGAAGCTAAATTGGTTCCTTGCACGTTGTGCGATTGTGGTGACCCATGCGTTGACACCGGCCGCATCGAATCTGTTGCGCTTCTTCGCCTTGTGACAGAATTCTTTTTTTTTTAGGCCTGCCGGGTGGTCGCTTTACTGTGGGTGGTTGGATGACAAAATCCGCAGGATTGAATGATGGTTTCTCCACAGTAGGAATGGGTTGTATGTTTTGTTGGTATGATTTGCGGTAAGCACTGACGTGGTAAAATTCAGCGACTAGATCGTACAAGTCGAGGCCGCTATTCCGAATAGCAACAACTGCATGGGAGCATGGAAATCCATTTATTTGCCACTTGAAACAGGAACATGTACGTTTGTCAACGTCAACCATGACGGATGGGAAAGAGTGGACCTCGAACACTGTGTCAGTGGATTGGCTGACGATCCATGATCTACCTTTATTGTACGCTTCAACCAAACGAGCTTCCATTTTTGGGCAAATAACTCCGGGCCACGCGTTTGATTTGATTATGCGTTTAGACATTTGGCGCATAATCTTTACTCGAATACTGTCAACTAGTTGAGTTATTGGTAGATGTCTTGCTTCCCGTATCCATGAGTTAAACGATTCAACAGCATTGGAACTCATCTCACCGTACCTTGAACCGCTGGTTGTGGAAAATTATGATATTAGTGTGGATGTAGACATATTGTATGTAAATGTTGAAAGAGTTAAAATGGCAATAAGGAAGATCAAAATACGTACCGGAAGTAAGCGTTAGCCCAATATTGAAGGGGTAAATCTTTTAAAAACGATGGAACAACCTTACGTCCACATTTGGTAAATTCTTCAACGCATGTGTTGAATGAAGACACAGTAGGTGCGTAAGCACAAGCTCGGAATTTAGTCAACATGCCCGCTCGGTATGAAGTGTTGACATATCGCAACCTATGTTGCAAGTTGCGCTGCAGATGTTGTAGGCAGAATGCGTGGTGGGCTGTGGGGAAAATGATTGGTATTGATTCCAATAAGCCTGCATGTCGGTCAGATACGAACGTAAGGGTTCTATGACTATTGACAACATTTGCGAGATGTCCCAAGAACCATGCCCAGTTTTCGGTGTTCTCCGAATCAACAATCGCGACGGCTACAGGGAAAAGACCTGGAAAGAGATATTGTGAGTTTAGTTTACAAATATGGTGGTGGTATGTTGGTGAGAGCAGTTAACATTTGATTGATTGAATGTGCATGGGAACATTGTGTCAATGAACAGGAAAATGAAATTATAGCTGTGCAAATTAAAAATTTTTTGTGGCAACATTAGAACAGTACCTTGATTGCCATCCTTTGCAGTGGCAGCTAGCAAATGACCTTTGAATTTTCCCTTCAGAAAAGTCCCATCCAAAAATAGTAATGGACGGCAATGGTTGGATCCATCGATACATGCTTTGAATGATATGAAAAACCTTAGGAAACGGTTGTTGTGTTCGTCACAGTCAATGTTGACATAACTTCTAGGGTTGGTTTCATTGACAACGGAACTGTACCAACGCAATTGGTCGTACGAAATGGAGTGTGCACCAAACATCTCACCACGAGCTTTTTCGACACCTAACCATGCAACCCGGTAGCTAACCTCCAAGCCATAGTCTTTTTTCAGGTCGTACACCACATCTGTGGGGCGTGTTAGTGGCTTGTCACGTACCCGTTCAGAAATAACGTCTGACACTAAATCTGAACCGGCCTTGGGGTTTTTCGGGGTCCGAACAGCTACGCCACATATGTGATCCTTATTCCATTTGCGAAGGTAAAAAAATCCGTTAGCATGCAAAACGCGTGCGTGTACCGACCACATGCATCCCTTCGATTCCCTCATTGTGCAAACTGCTGTGATTCGTACAGAATCGTTTTTTACATATTTAAAACGGAAACCACATTCGACAGCGTACTTGCGAAGAACACTCCGGAATTCGTCCGCTCCACCTTCAAAGCTTTGGCCAATACATTGAATCCCGTTAGCCCATTGGGCAGACAAGAACACCTTGTCAACGTGAGGGCAGAAATTAGCAAGTAAATCCTCTTCGTCATCGACGTCGGACTCGTCAAACACATCTGCCGACTCACAGATAGCTGACTGCAATTGGGTGTTTGCATTATCTCCGACTCCTGCGCGACGTATTTCAATTAGTACATCAACGCAGCGCAATTGGAAAGACCGTGCAAGGCACACCATGTTCGCCACATCAACGTCGTTTTGCAATATGAAATTGTTGTAACCGGGAATCTTGAAGAAAAAACAGGCTTCGGCAGGTGTGAGCCCTTCGAACTTTTCACACACAGAACGGACGACGTCATCAAATCGAACTGGAACTTGCAAATTAATAGCGGCATTGACATTACCGTAACAACATATTAGCATAATTGCATCGTCCATCCTCCTGCGAATGTAGAAAATAATTGATGAGGGGGGCAGTAACAACAGATGGAAAAAGGAAAGCACGCCGTAAACTGGGCAAGACATACAACCGGAAATTTGACTCCCCCCCCACGTAGAACCCATTTTCCTACGTCACTCAAACAAAGCATCTCCCGTCGGGATGAAGTGACACTTCGTTTCCAGTGTTAACAAGCAGAAGAAATAATAACACCATTAACGCAGCACGAGCCATCAACAACGACTCGTCTAACACACACAGACGCAAATAACACCATGATCGGCACAAATCGAGGAACAACCCACACAAGTTACACCATGAAAATCACAGACAGACCACACTGTAAAATACCAACTATGAATAACAAAGTTGAACGACCCGAAAGAGAAATAAACGTACCAGTTATACACTGCAATGTTCCGAACCTCTGCGGAATGTCACACAGCCGTCAGCACACACATTGAAACACGAAAACCCTACCTCCAAAAGTTTTTGAATGTGTACTCAGAATTAGACAAAAACGGAACCCACAACACAACATTCCCACGTTACCCCCAAAAGGGCACGACCGTCCAAAACCCACACCAAAATATGGAAAACTGAATTAATGGGACCAACTAAACCCACCAGTAGGACTATGTGGTGTAAAGGATAAAAAATGGGACTATTTGGTATAACATATTCTGAAGTAGGATTTATTGGTAAATAATCCAATTTTTAAAAGGTTTTTTTCAATTTTTTTTTTACTTTTTAGGTATATTTATGTTAGATATGTCTAAAAATTAAAAAAATTGCTCAAAATATTAAAAAATTCAGTAAAAACAAAAAAATAGGAAAAATAAGAAAGTAGTATTTTCTAAAAAGTGTTTTTAAAAAATGATAACCAAGCATAAAATTAAAAAATAGTATTTAAAAACTAAAAACCAAACAAGATGTTGTCATTGCCCGGTGGTTTCTACAGTAGAATGACATATATATGTTGATGACGATAGTGGTACAGAGGCTCCGTTTGGCAAGGAGGTTTGGGGTTATTTTAATCACAAAAGATAAAATAGGCTATTTTAGCCACAACAAAAAAATATCACATCCAATTCATAATTATTACACTTTTCTCACAAAAAAAGTTAAAAAAGCCAAAAAGTCAAAAAGTTCTTCCCAAACCAAGCTTTTTAGCCCAGGTTAAAATAGTCAAAAAAACCAAAAAGTCAAAAAGCCAACCCACTTCCCAAACAGAGGCTTTAATTTTTTTGGAGTGTGACATTAATACCTGCCATATTAATGTATTATATCATATTTGTCACATTAATAAAAGGGTATAGATGTCCACCAAAACACTACCAAAATAAAAAATAGGATCACATGAAAAAAAACTCTCCACTAATAGAATTTAATAGATTAATAGAAAAAATTTAAAACTAATTGGAGTACTTGTTTGTGATATGAGATCTATTGATAAATATCCCTTTAAAAAATGAATTGGCCTCACTTAGGGCTATTTTGGGATGATGGCCAACTTTTAATTCATCCTGCATCATATTATCTCTTATATTTTTACACATTTTTTTTTAAAAAAAATTTAAAAAATTAAAAAATTATCTTTTAACCATATTTCTAAAACAACCCGAGTGTTGAGTTCCACCGTAGTTTCTGTCTTTGTAAGACTTTTGAATAAATTATTTACGTGAAAAATCTGATTGATTAGAATATTATAATTATATTATCAAAAATTAGTGTAATGAGATAATACCATCCAATTGAAATACCCAACGGAAGAGAACCACGACTCTTCAAAAAAAGCATGAAAAAGAAATAGTACTTGTGTTAGTTGAGGTTGGAGGGGATAGTTTTGAATCCAAATTTAATGATTTTTGGGCATGTTTCATTTGAAATAAGTACATAATTTCTTTTGACTGTGGAATAAAGTGCACCAACTATACTGTTATTGGCATAAATATCCTTATATAGAAATAAAATTATTGAGTTAAGCACAATCAGTCTCGTCATTATTGAGGCTTGGTTTGGCATAACGACAAAAAAATTAAAAAGTTAAAAAGTCACTATCTTATTTAAGTCCCGTCATCTTATTGAAGTTACATCATTTGTCTACCACATCACTTCAAATCCAACTTATATCCAACCTATATTTCATAAAAAATTAAAAAATACACTTATTTAATTTATCCCAAACAACCCGCGAGAGACCCAAAATGAATTTCACTCCATTGTGCCTAACTATAATTTCATAGGTAGCTTTTAGCCACCTTCACAAATGATTTGATGGCAAAGAAGCCAGGCTTTTTTGGCCCAAGTTGCAAAATGCAACTTTTTTCTTTTGTTCCCAAATGGAGCTAAAATATGTAACAATAGGACTTTAATTTATGAATTACAAGGGGATATGTGTTTTTAATGAGAGGAGATCAAACAAGTACTATCCTCTCATCTTAAATGGATATGTGTTGTATATCTGCCAATTATTTTATTTAATTAAATTGTATTGTTGCAGAATATTTTTTAACAAAGGGATATTTTGGAAAGTTAGTAAAAAGTTGGCTTTTGATTTTTTACTAAATTTTTTGACTTTTTTGAAAGTGATTTGGAAAGTTAGTAAAAAGCTAACTTTTTTAATTTTTGGTTTAATATTTTTTAAAAGTGTCACTTCACACTAAAATGACCAAAATATTCTTACTTTTTGATTTTTGAATTAATTAATTAAAATGTTTCAGAGGGTAGTTTGGTAAATTTGAGTGTTGCTTTTTCGGCTCTTCCCAAATGGGATTTTCAACGTTTTGGCCAAGCTTGGTGTTTTTGAGCAAATGGCAAAACGCAGCTTTTTTTGTAGGTTGCCAAAACGGCACAAAATCTTAGGGGTTGTTTGGGATGATCTAAATAAGTGTACTTTTTGTCTTTTTATGAAAAGATGTGCAAAAAAGTAGAGAGGTGATGTGATGGAAAAAAGATAAAAAGATGGATTATTTTGGTATTGCCAAACTTGGCCTTAGTTACAAATTTTTATTGGGTGATGATTGAGACCCCTTCCAATCACCACCCCCATCACCCCACAGACACGTGGTGAGTGGTGATTGGAGGAGAAGGAAAAAAAAAAAAAGGAAAAAGAAAGAAAAAGTAGCCAATTAGGTAAAGAGGGAGTCAAGGAGGTGAGAAAAAAAAAGGGTCCAAGTCATTATTAATTTTTATTTGATGAGACAAAAAAGCGACCATGTGTTGAATTTGAAATAAAGGGAAGTGATGATCCATGTTAAACTAGATTTTCAAAAAGAAAATTTCTTTTGAAGACTAACAAATCTTTTTTCTTTTTCGTTTTATTATTTTTTATGTTTTAATCAGTCGTGTTGAATGACATGAAGAAGCACCCAAAAACTAAATAAATAACAAACCAAAACCTAAATAAAAATAGAAAGAAAACTTGGAGCCCCAGGACTTCTTTGCTGCAACATAGTCTAGCTGAAATATTTTTTAGCACTTCTCTACCAGTGTTAGAATAATATTTCTTTCTAGTTTATTTAGCATATTTTTTTTCTATAACTTATTGACAATCAGAAAGCATAACCATGAAAAAAAATTAAATAAAATAAAAATAAAAATCATAAGTTGCAAAGTAAGGTTTGTACCTGATTTAAGTTGCTAATTTTGGATTCAGTTATTTTATGCGTACAAAATTCAAGACGTGACCACATATTTGGTACGCCTCATCTATGAGTTGTGTAAGGACGTAACTCTACATTATTGTGTACTTGAAAACATTTGACTTGTCATCATCTTCATTTCATATGGAAATTGAAAAGAAAATTCATATGTATCATTTCCATGCAAATTGATAGTTTCGGTATTTTCTATTTTGAGTCACGACGATGATAGTAATTTGGTTTAAAATAAAAATACATAAAAATGTCATATTATTTGGATGAGAATTATGTTTAAATATTTTTATTTGTATAAATAAAAAAGTCAAACCAAATCAATCATGACCAGCAAAAGCTTGTTTTGACAATTTGGTTAAAAGCTGTTTTTTTTTTTTTTTTGTTCTACTTTTTATATTTTTTATCGAAAAATCAGAAAGAAAATCAAAATGTCAGTTTTTAATCTATATCTCAAAATAAGCCAACCAAAAGTGTTTAATTTAGTTTTTTAAACTGTTTTTGAATTGAATTTTTTTTTATATTTTTTTGTCCTTAGTAATTTTTTTTTCATATTTTAATTAATTAATTAATTAATTAATTAATTAATTATTTTTTTTTATGTTTTTAGATGCATCTAATCTAATGAATTTAAAAATTAAAATTCAGAAATTTTTATAAAAAAAAAGTTCCTTAGAGACCAAAAATTACAAAACTGTGCAAGTTTTTTTTTTTTTATTTATTTTATGTTACATATTAGGTGCATATAGATTAGATGAATCTAGGTCACGTTTGTTTGGCAGATTAGGTTGGATGGGATTATTAGTGAGAGGATTGTTAGTGAAGAGATTGTTAATGTGTGGATTGTTAGTGAGGGGATTAAGTAAAAGTGTGTTTGTTTTGATGATAGTGTAGGAGATGATTAGTGATGGGATTGTTAAATTATTTTATATTAAAATAATAAATAAATTATTTCTATATTAAAAAAAATTAAAACAAATATTAAAACAAATAGGAGCACTTGGTAAAAAAAAATAAAATTAAAATAATAAATTTTTTATATAAAATAGACTCAATCCCTCACTCAATTTTCCTAATCCCACCTAAAATTCATCCAAGCTAATCCCCCTATGGGGGGATTACTAATCCCCCTTCACTACTAATCCTATCACATTGTGTTGCATCCAAACAAGGTTTGGTGGGTCCCACGGATTGCTAATCCAATCCACCCTCCCAAACCCCCAATCAAACATGGCCTAAAAGTTAAAAAATAAATAAAAAAAAAAAAATTTAAAAATAGTATTTAAAAACAAAAAACCAAACAAGATGTTGTCATTGCATGGGTGGTTTCTACATTAGAATGACATATGTGGATGATGACGATAGTGGTACAGTTCTCGAGCTCACCAAATATGATTAAATTTAGAAACTTAGAATTTATTATTAAATTTGTATTAAAATTAAAATGTATGATAAAAATTAAAAATATGTATTATAAAGCCTATGTATAAAATAAATTTAGACCACATATTAATAATTCTCCTTAGAACAAAATTTTTTTTTGTAATAAGAGGTGTGAGATCAGCCACTTTCGCTGTATCTCTTTTTTCTGGAGTTTCAGTGGTTTAACAAAAGCAATAATAACTTACGGAGGTACTAGAACAAGAAGCTAGGCTTGGTGTTAGTTCTAATAATTGTGGAGGAGGATGTATTGATTTGATACTTCACGTTTTATACAAGTTATCTAAGAGCATCTTCAATGGTTGTTGTTATAATATCATTGTTATTGTTATATTGACAATGAATAGTGTTATTTTGTCAAATTATAGTAATGATGCTCAATAGTCCCTTACTATTTGGCAATTCTCAGCCAACTTTCTCTCCAAATTTGTAGGTGTTGTTTGGACATAGATTTTTTTGGGATTTTATTTTTGTTTATTTTTTGTCTTTTATGACCTTTTTTTAACTATTTGTAAAAAAAATTATATATTTATATTATTCCACAACTAGACAAATATAAAAAAATAAAAAAAATCTGAAAATTAGAAAAAAATTAAATATAATTCAATTTGAAAATTAAATAGAAAAATTAAATTTGAAAAATTACTTGGTTTTATACTGTTTCAATTCTGTTGTTCAACTGAATTTAGAGCCACAAATATGTTCATATTGCTGATGTGGAATGTTTGGCAATTGCTATTTTAACTTGCAAATTTGAGAACAGATATGGCATATGTCATCTTTGACAAGTAAAAATAGCAAGTCATTGGAGACCCACTTTTATCACTATTGCTAAATTATAGCTTAGCAAGTGTTTTGAGAGCTCCATTGGAGATGCTCTAAGACCATTGAGATTTCTGGAAGTATTTCCATAATAGTGGCAAAGTCAAAATACCACTCAGGAAAGAGATAAGTTGTTGGTGTTTTTTCAAATGGAAATAATACTGATTTTTTGAGCTCTCTCAAGCTGTTGAGAATTGTGGTAATTAAAATACATTCTCGAACTCCTGGTATTAGTTGCATAAATTTGATTAATAATACGACGATTTTCACTACCTGGTGTAAAATTCATTAAATTTCAAAAATTCATATCACTGGTCGTAGGGCTTACTTCAA